>VZRW01000875.1:369751-551072 GCA_013398125.1 Aegotheles bennettii | reverse complement strand
GACCTACTAACCACCCCCTTTCTAATGCACCCCAGGATGCCATTGGCCTTCTTGGCCACAAGGGCACATTGCTGGCTCATGGTCATCCTCCTGTCCACCAGGACCCCCAGGTCCCTTTCTCCTACACTGCTCTCCAGCAGGTCAGCCCCCAGCCTGTACTGGTACATGGGGTTGTTCTTCCCCAGATGCAAAACTCTGCACTTGCCCTTGTTGAATTTCATTAAGTTTCTCCCCGCCCAACTCTCCAGCCGATCAAGGTCTCTTTGAATGGCAGCACAACCCTCTGGTGTGTCAGCCACTCCTCCCAGTTTGGTGTCATCAGCAAACTTGCTGAGGATACATTCTGTACCCTCACCCAGGTCGTTGATGAAGATATTGAACAACACCGGTCCCAGTACGGACCCCTGAGGGACTCCACTAGTTACTGACCTTTCCATGCTTCCAGATCTTGGACAAGAGTTTCAGAAAACAAGGAGCTTACTAAAATGGTATTTTTTCCTGGTATGATGCTTACAGATCCATATAATTCTCTGTTTTATTTTTAGTAAAGTTATTCATTTTTGGAATAAAACAAAGAGACAGCATTTGTCACCAGCATTTGTTATAAAACAGAGATTTGCTAAAAAGAAAGGTAACAACATCATCTAAACGACCTGCTATGCCTCCAAGTCAAGTCATCATTAGACACCACTTGCCATTAGGAAAAAAAAAAGATGTCCCTAAGGGTTTGAAGAAACACGAAACAACAGCTTGAGTGTACAGAGCTGTTTAGTATTTACTGAGCTTTGAAAATGCTCCAATTTTATGACTCTGTGTTCTGCCTTGAAATGTTATTTCTGTATGTTGGGCATAAATAGTGATTATATAGTTCCACTGAGGACTGTAACTACAGAATACCAAAATGGAAGTACAAGAGGATTTGGGACCTAGGCTTATGTGTTCTTAATTGAATTATGAAAACGGCTACTTTTTTTCCTTGCACAGCACCCTCTCTTTATTTCCAGCTAAAATAAACTGTTGTTTTCATCTTATTGAAAGGTTGTTTTCATAGTTTTGAATTGCATGTCCTTGGAGTTTGCTGCAGTTTTCTAATAATAATTCACATTAAAAACTTGTTACATTGCCTCTCTATAGTACTCTTGAATCTATTCCAGACTTCATGCATTATACCAAGGAAAAACAATGGAAGAGATGAGTGTGAAAATAACATTTTAAATAATAGTCTATATTTTTGTGCCTTTTATTCTTGCTCAAGTTGTCAACTTTCTAGGCTTGACATTTTTAAGTTTCTCTCTGCCATAATGAAAATTAAAAATCTCCAAGATTCTGGGGATTTGAGACAAAGACCAAATGTCAGGAAAGTTAGCGACTTTGCTTGCAAGGACAGAAGAAGAGTTATTTTGTGCAAATAACTTCCAGGGAATTTTTGAAGCCTGTGCAGAGCTCACTGATGTTGACCGGCTCCTCTTCAGACAGAAACCTTCAGCCTTATAGATCATTTCCAGAATCAGATTTGTGTGGTCAGTCAATCTGTAGAACACTACAAGAAAAATATTTCTCCTGGTATACTGAGATTAAATCATGGACAAGAGAACACGTATTAAACTTCATTATTGTAATACTGACTTTTAGAAGGTTTAGCTTTAAACTATTTAGCTAGTCTATTGCAAATTTTGGCTCCTGACATTACCTGAACGGAACATTTACACAAGTCCCGTTGGCAGAGGAGGAGTTATAAAGTTAAAGATGGTGTCATAGTAGGAATATATTTATTGTTAGATTTTGTGTTAAAAGATTGTCTGGTAAACCCACAAAGGGGCTCACTGGGGAAGCCCAAATAACACTCTTCTCCAGCTGCTCCCAGGCCCATCACAGGAGCCATCAGCCCATCCAAGTCCATCTCCTCAAACCCAGAGGTTCAGAGGGGCACAAAGGCAGGTGGAAATCCAAATTAAAAACTTAGAGGAAGGGACATTCTGTCCAGACCCTTCTCAAGGCTGACCCAGGAGAGCCTCAGCTCTGTGGCCCAGGTATGAAATCCATGAAGAGGAGTCAACCCCAAAGCACCTTTTGAACTGTGGGAGGTTGCTCTCTAAGGGTGTGGGACACGTGATGGGATGCAGAGGAAGAGCATTTTGGGATTGCACAAGACTGATAGGATGTTTAGAGAAGGAACCAAAAGTGAAGGAAACGATAGATTTAGGCTATTTGGGTAGGAAAAAAGTGTGGAAAAATAGAAGGTAAGGGATAAAAGAAGTTGGTCACCTGTAAGTAGTTGGCTGGTTGGTACCCTTGTCTGGCCATGTCCCGTGTGTGTATGAGGGTCTGAGTTTAGCAACTGGAACGAGTGTGGGTATGGGACAGCAGGGTCCAAAGTCTCTATGGGTGAGTCTCATGTCTCTGAGTGTGTGTACCTGAGGGTCTGTGTCAGCAACTGAAGAGTGGTTGTGGCCTTAAGGACTCATACATCCAGCTGGGAGCCAGCAAGAGGGAACACTGGGATCCAGGGACAGTTGCTGGGCAGACTAAGTGTCTGAGCCAAGCTGTTGGAGGTATCTATGTTGTACAAGTATATATATATATATATATTTCCACTAGTGGATTCCCATCCTGCTCAGCCGGAGAGGTGGGCAGGATAATGCCGTTGGTGCTGTCTGCGCTCATGTGAGTATTCTGTGTGTCTGTCTGTTGCCTGTGTGGTCGGTCATGTATATGTATGTATGTATGGCAGTGTCTATATGTGTTCTGTGTATTTGTGCCCACTGGGAATGCTTCAGCCTCACTACTGGTTGGACCTGGTCATGGAGCTTATGCAGCCTCACCTCTCTCAGGATGCCAGATCCAGTGCATTATGTTTTTCTCCTAACCTTTATGTACCACTGAATACAGGCATAAAAATCAAGCCCATTCTCCAACATTATTAAACAGACAAAAACTAGACACGAAAACTTAGTTTTTAATTGTGTTTTAAGCTATTGAATGAACCTGATTAGCTCCAATTAGGTGTTTAAAGTTTATATGTGAAAATTAAATATGATACCATTAAAAGTAAAATAATTACAAGGTTCCAAAAGAACACAATCAGTCTTTACACAAAACATATTCAGAACCTCAGTGGCACGTGCCAGGGCTGCCTGCAGTGTTGGTACACCTCTCCTCTCCTCCTGTATGTCTGCTGCCAGGTGACTGTATAGCTTCACAAAGGTCCCCTGCTCACTGGCTGAGGCTCAGGAGTACAAAACTCCCTGTGTAGCCCGCACAGAGAATACTACTCTACTGCCATACAGTGTCTGCCAACGAGTGGCCCAAGGAACAATTTTCCCAGGTTTGCCCCAGCAGCATCTGCTGGTTGCACTTTAGGTGCCCAGGGAGGATTTGTTTGCCGAGGAGAAAAGGGAATAAGAGAAGGGAGAGACAGTAACTTCTACTGGTGGTGTGTGAGGGAGGTCTGTGTTACAGCAGATGTTTCTCCCAGTACTAAATTCTCTCTTGAGAAACTCAGAAAAGACTCCATATTCTCTATTCTGGAGCTACGAAAAGAAAAAGAAAATTTTCACAGGACTTCTCATTCATCTGTATAAAACTGTTTTAAACATGGTAGTATAACCTCCATTTTATATATGCAGAAGGTGAGGCAGTTATTAGGTAGTTCTTCTGTAACTGCAAATTGCTACAAACCAAACAGACAAAAGGAAGAGGAATAAAAGGAGAATCTACACATAGTATTAATCACAGATAATTGCCCAGAGGCATAAGACTTATTACAGTGCAAAATAGGGTTTTTTATTATTTTCATTCAGGCCAAATGCAGACCCAACCTGATCACATGTATTATTTCACTGTTTCACATTCTTAACCACTGTTTGTCTTTCGATGTTTTGAAAGGAAGTGAAGACAATTAATAATAATAATGGGGTTTTGCAACAATGTCTTTAAAAATAATTTAATTAACATAGGATCATTTTGTTATGAAATACAATATGACGTGATTTAATATGGCAGATAACAGGTCAAGGTATGGGAAATACTGGTGGGAAAGCAAGTGTCAATATGTAATTATATTAATCTTCTTGATAAAGACAATATAATTATATTCCTCTACAGTTGACAGAAACTACAAATGTCTGTGCAACTTACAGAAGCCTGAATCAGGAGAAGCACACACAAGGCAAGTCCGCCACACATTTCTTTCTGTTGTAAGAATTCAGTCCAAACTTTATATAAACCCAAGTGAAGTTCTTGCTTAGATTCTGACTGCTCTTTGTTGAGTCACTGAACCAGCCAGCCAAAAACCTCACTGTATTTGCAGAATACCTATCCTTGAAATGTGGGGTAGGAGGAGTCTTGTTTGTCCACAGAGCTGAACAGTAGCTGGAAAAATACCAGTTTCAAAATTTTAGGCTCAGAGTGATAATACACTGGTGGGTTGGGGAAAAGATAGCTCAGTGGAGTATCAGAATGTGTGTACTTCAGATCTTATTGTACACTTTATCATTTGAATAAGTCTTCAACTGATTCAGTAACTTTTTAACACTTTCAAAATATTCACTGAGTTTGGCTATGCTTTTAACCACCTGCTAGTGTGAGAATCTGTTGTTTCATCTGCAGTAGTGCATGCTGTCTCCCAGAAGTCTGAGAAATACCACTTGTCATGTCAAAAGCTGTGATTTCCAGCATGAGTTTGCCTCCACTCTTTTTCAGCAACTTTGAAATATCAGGATCACAATCTTCCTAGAAATAAAAGCAGCTGAATAAATTTGCAGCTCATCTTTCTAGTTATTTTGGGCTTATTTCTTGTAATGGTCTTGTACTGAAACCCTGTTCAGCAAGATATCATCAGATACTTAGCATTTACAATAGGATCAGGTTTCTTTCTTGAGGAGGTTATTGGAAATTTAGGATGCTATTTGTATTCCTTTGAAGAAGATCAGCTTCTTTAGACCTTGAGACCTAGTTCCTGTCTCAAGGTTTATTTCAGGTAGAGAATCCAGACTGTATGAAAACTTTCATATGTCCCCAGCCAGATGCAGTTTGTCCCTAATTGCTATGCAACACTAACGCAGCTGGTATCAGCTGGTGTCACTGACATCAAGCATGATAGCACCAATGAAATTGCTGAACCTGGATGAGTACATTCACTTTTCAAAGTGTTTTACATGGAAAGGCATGACATGATCAGTGAAACAACGAGAGACAGAAAAGTTAACTTACTTGTTGGAAACAAACCTCTTTTTAAAAATTGCTTTTTGTGTTTGTTCTTTGCCTGCTTTTCAGCCAGGCATCATTTAAACTATTTTGTTTTAACACCTTGGAAATCTTCATCTTCTTTGCACCCCACTCAGTCACTAACCTGTCAGCAGAACTTGTGCAGGCTTGAAAGACAGAAACACAGCCAACACTGTCTGAAAAAACTGAAATTGTTTCTTGGCCTCTGGGTTTTGCAGCATCCTTTTCTTTCTTTCTTTCTTTTTATTTTCTTTGAAGAACACAAAAATAAGGAATCATCTGGACTGTATCACTGGGAGGAGATGGAGCAACATAAGCATAATGCAGTGATAATTTGGGATAACTGCTGTTTTCATGATTCTGCTAAGTCAAAATTATTGAAGTTTGACTAACAGGCATGACAGACAAGACAAAGACATCTCAGGCTTTGGGTCTTCAACAGTGTCTGGCTCTTCTTTTCTAGGTGAAAGAACAGTCTGGAGTCAGGAAGGATGGGAGGAAGGAGTAAGGGATAAAAGTCAGTGGAGACTCTTGGAGAAAGTCTCAGAGAAATGGCAAAGCAATTTCAGATGTTCTCTCTTATGAGAGCACTACCACACAGAGTGATGAAAACAAGCAGCAAAATTTATGAGAGACTGAAAGAGTTTGCTATGCTTCAGAAAGTCAGGGTAGGGAGCAGGGAGAAGGAAACAGGCTAAGATGAAGAAAGGAAATCCAAAACTCAGATAAATGGGCCTCTTGGAGAGTGATTTTGCATCCAGGAGAGGAAGGAAACAGGTTCCCCTGCAGGCCACTCTTTACTACTGTCAGCAACAGCTGGGTGGGCATCAGTTTCTACAGGCACCCTGGTAGGATGTCATTTCTTCTGCCAAAGTTAGAAAGTCTGTTTCTTTTCACATCTGTTCTCCTATTTCCCTAAATTAGTAAAAGAACGGAAGGAGGCTGTGTTTCTTCTGCTACAGAGAGACTTTCCCTTACAGCTGTTTTTAATTTGTAACAGAGGTGATTGTACTATATTACCTAAAAAACACTGTCCATGTCTATGCTAAAAGTAGCCATTATTGTGCTCACATGACTTCTGTTTTTAACTGCCTTTTGTTCCTTGCTTTCCTAAATTGTTCCAGTTTCCTCAAAGGTTTTGAGTAAGGCTTCTGAAAGGCCCAAATATTGGTGCCCTCCATGTGAATAAGAGTGGAGTAAGGAGACCTGACCGCTAATTATGCCTTCGGATAACATTACTGTTTCAGGTACTTAAATATCCAATATTTCAGCAGTGAGCAGTAGCAACCTAAAATATAAAATGTTAAAAAACAGAAACAGAAACAAAGAAAAACAGAAAACAAGAACAAGAACAACAACAAAAATAAAACAGGGAGTTTAAAAAGGGAAAAGAAGAAATCCATCAGTCTTTACATTCCGTGGACAAGAAAAGGCAAAAAGCCAGTTTTCTGCTTTCCAGTCCACCTTTAAAGTATTTCAGCTACAGATTGTGCTTGATCTCCAGCTGCTATCTTGACATGTCATGAAACAGCTACTTGTAATTCAACTGTCCTCAGAGGCAATCATGATTTTTCCTGAAAATCATAGGCCTCCCTTGTGCACTGAATACCTCTATAGTATTCTTCACTGTATGACAGGTCTGCAATTATCATTCTTGCAAACTATTATTTAAAAAGCTCTAGCTTGCTCCTGAAGCTGTTAAAGTGTATGAATTATAAGACCTGCAGCAAGAGTGTGCCAGAGAACATTTCTGTCAGTGAATGGACAACTGTGAATCATGTTTCAGCTTGATGAAAATGGTCATATATTACACTGCAGTCAAATGATGTACTTCTCTCTTGATTTGCAATTTACTATTTAAGATTTTTTCTTTTCCAATCAGTTTTGCCTTTTAAAATTATGACTCAGCAGTACAAGAATTTAGGTCAACAGAATAGGGAGAAGTACTTTGACTTTCTTTTTCTCTTGTGAAGGATACAGGAAGACACAAAGGAGAATGGCTCCAGCCTGTGAAAATTTAGTTTGAGGGAGATGTTGCAAAAGAATAAGAGATTGTTCGAAGCAATGAAAAAGTGAAAAGTAGTTTTCAGGTATGGAATAAATACAGGTAACCTGGGACAAATATAGAGAAATTGTCTGATCAGCCAGGGATTGGGTTAAAAAAGCTAAAACCTTGATAGAATTAAATCTGGCCAGGGACATCAAGGGCAATAAAAAGAGCTTCTATAGGTATGTTGGTGATAAAAGAAAGAACAGGGAAAATGTTGGCTCTCTCCAGAAGGAAGTGGTAGACCTGGTTACCACTCGGTGGATAAGGAATTGGCTGGATGGTCACACTCAAAGAGTTGTGGTCAATGGCTCGATGTCCAAGTGGAGATCAGTGACAAGTGGCATTCCTCAGAGGTTGGTATTGGGACCGATCCTCTTTAACATCTTTGTCAGAGACCTGGATGGTGGGATCAAGTGTACCCTCAGCAAGTCTGCTGATGACACCAAGCTGTGTGGTGTGGTCGACACGCTAGAGGGAAGAGATGCCATCCAGAGGGACCTTCACAGGCCCTTTAGATTGCACTCATGAGATTTCACCTGAAGTACTGTGTGCAGTTCTGGACTCTACAACATAAGAAAAACATGGAGCTGTTGAGTCCAGAGGAAGGTCCTAAAGACGATCAGAAGAGGGCTGGAACACCTCTTCGATGAAGACAGGCTGAGAGAGTTTGGGTTGTTCAGCCTGGAGAAGAGAAGGGCCCAGGGAGACCTTCTAGCAGCCTTCCAGTAACCAATGGGGATCTACAGGAAAGCTGGAGAGGGACTTTTTAGAAAGACATGTAGCAACAGGACAAGGGGAAATTGTTTCAAACTAAAAGAGGTTAGATTTAGATTGGATATTAGGAAGAAATTCTTTCCTGTGAGGGTGGTGAGACACTGGCACAGGTTGCCCAGAGAAGCTGTGGCTGCCCCTTTCCTGGCAGTGTTCAAGGCCAGGTTGGATGGGGCTTTGAGCAACCTGGTCTAGTGGAAGGTTTCCCTGCTCATGGCAGGGGGGTTGGAACTCAATGACCTTTAAGGTCCATTCCAACCCAAACCATTCTATGATTGTATGAATCTGGAAGAGCCACTCTAGGACACAACTCTGCTGCTAACATGTAGAATTCTCTCAGGACAACTCATGTTCTGCCAAACAGAAGAACAGATGAGGTAAAGGTACAAAAGCAACTCCTTGGCATGAAGAAATATAGAAAACAAGGAGTATACTGAAGAATGGCAATGTTAACAACGGCTAGGTGCAATAAAATGTGAGAACAAAGTCTTGAAGACTTAAAGGAAAGATAGAAGCCATCATAAAACAAGCAGCACTTGCAGAAACCATTCAGATTTTAAAGTCTGGGTTCCCCATCACCTCTGTTCTTTTTGTTCCCTCTACTAGAAATAAAACCACATTGTTGACCTAAAGGCCAAAGAATCTCCCTTTTGGAAATACATTCTCAGCAAATAGCTGCACCCATGAGAAGATCAAGGACTTAGATGCCCAAAGCCTTTGATCCTTTAGGACATATCTGGGATTACCTCAAAAAGGCGGTGGAAAGCTTTATAAATGGATTTGTATATGACTCCATAAACTTTCTTGTTCTTGTCACAAAATGATTCTCTAAAGCTTAGCTGAAAATAAGGTTGGAACAGTGTATGACTAAAACATGCAGAAAAATAACTTTTCCTCTTGTAATGCCTGGTTACACAAAGCATATGAAGAGCTGAAGAGCACTCTGGCAGATACATGGCTGCAAAGTAGGAGCTGGAAAGATCTATTGACCCCATCTGACGCACTTTGCAATACACAACTCCAGCTGAGACAAGCGGTGCCATTCAAAAGCAGCTGATAAGCGGGAGCACAGTGTCCTGAGGGGACCACACTTTGTGAATATAGACAGTGATTATGCTAAAATAATTAATACCTCTAATCAACCAGAGAAGATGCAACAATCAAAACACTGATTTTGTTCCTTTTTTTTTAGGATAAAAAAGCTGTTCTTTTATCCTAAACACTGTATCAGCCCTATGTCCAGAGTGCTATGAGTCGCAAAGCTCTTATTTTCTACAATTCACTCTGAACAAACCAAACTGTGCACAGCATGAACTGATAAAGCTTGACTTGAATGCTTTTTTCTGAATGTAAATTCCTGTAGGCTTTAAAGGATTCCAGTTCCCTCTTGGGAGGTACAAACTATTTTTAAAATGGATTTGATATGACATCTGATTTAAAAGTAAATTTGAAACAGAATATATCTGTGTGCTAATGGGAGTAAATGGAATTGTGAAACATACACTGCAGGCCTTTTGTTTTAAACAATGCAAGAATGTAGGCACACAAATAATAAAAATAATAGCTATACAAATGTACTGTGTTTTCCAGTTCCTCTCCATACACATCCAAGTGTATTGACATCACGACAGAGACATACCTGGCAGCTGTCTGTAAGCCATGCAAACTGCAACTGAATTCCATGCATGAAGGAAAGCATGAAGGCAGAGAGGGTTCTCTCATCAAAAAGGTTTTACAAACTATTTTATATGCAGATATACACATATATACATATATATGTACATGCTTATATATATGCACATGCATATATATACATGTATGTATATCTATGTGCACACACTTTTTGGACAAGATTTCTACAGAAAATTTCAACTTATGAGCGAAGTGTCAAAATGTTGTCCCACCACTGGTATAGACCAGTCTTGAAATGTCTCTTTCATCTGAGCTCTCACATCTAAGCATCCCCCTGAGGCATGTGGATGCCTCTAGCAGTAAGGTAAGGCAGTGCATTTGGGAAGTTTCTCATCTCCAAGGAGGGCAGCAACTGTCTGAGGGAACTCACTTACACACAGAGATCAGGAGTTCAAAGCCCCCAGATTGTCAATTCTACGAGGCTCTGTAGAAATATCTGTTTGCAAGAAGAATCTTTAGAAAAGCACAAAAATGAAAAGGAAACAGATCTGTACATTTTAAAATCTGGTGGTAAAACTTCCATAACTTTTGATGGAGCCAAAGACTTATCACCTTTAAAAAAGCAACGTCTAGAGTATTTCCCCACTGACCGTCTTAGCACAGCAGTGGATGAAAGAGCAAGCATCAATGACCCACCTGCATGACCTCTCTGCCCTTGTACAGGAACTAGGATGTGTGGAAATTGAAATTTTGTTTGGTGACTGCTTCTGGCTCCAATACTATTCATGCACCCTTTCTTTGCCAGCATCTGCAATCACAGTCTGCCAAACTCAATTCTCTCTCAGACAAAAAAAAAAAAGGAACAGCATTACAGCATTACCTTTTCTCAAAGGAAAAAAAAAAAGAACAAGAATAAAGAGGAAAAGGGTACTTTGGAATACCTTAGAGAATTAAATTGTCACATTTCCTTTGAATCATTTATCTCATAGAAAATATCTACCTGTGCTCATCAGTTCGTTCTTTATGCTTTACGCCACTTCTACAAATCAATGGGCTTAAAATCACTGTTTCAGTCATGTTTTATAAAGCTGCATGAAACAGTCAGTTCACCTCAGTAAATCTCTGTGCCTAAATAAATAAATAAATAAATAAATAAATAATAAGGCACCATGCTATTTTCTTGAAAGCAAAACAAAATTACAATTTTTAATATTTTTTTTACAACTTAAATATTTTAAGTGTCTGACATAGGAGTAGGATTAACATGTTGAAAATGTTATCTCTGTCCATAGTGCTTAGTAGGTCTGTAAGTCCTGCAAATCCTTAGGCACTTCCCAGCTTGGCTAGAAAATTTCCAGAGAGCTTATTTTGACTTGCTTATAATCCCTTAGAAGGGCCCAGTGTGGCAGAAGGACATCTATGTCCTAGTCTAAACCTTTGTTACAGTGTAGGCTAAGATGAATAGGGACCTGGAAGCCACCTTGGTTTGTGATCAAAGCATTAGAAGAGTTCAGAGCTATAGCTCTTGTAATAACAATGGCAGCATTTAAACAGTAACAGGAGCATTTAAATTAGAAGCCAAAGTCTTCCATTTTTCCCTGACAGAGAATGTAAACCAAAACTGTAGTGCTAAAACTTCAATGTCACAGTGTCTAAACAAGACTGGGCTCCACCAGAGTATCACAGAATCACAGAATCACAGAATCCTAGGGGTTGGAAGGGACCTCGAAAGATCATCCAGTCCAACCCCCCTGCCAGAGCAGGGTCACCTAGAGTCCATCACACAGGAACGCATCCAGGAGGGGTTTGAATGTCTCCAGCGAAGGAGACTCCACAACCTCTCTGGGCAGCCTGTTCCAGTGCTCTGGCACTCACACAGCGAAAAAGTTTCTCCTGATATTCACATGGAACCTCCTGTGCTCCAGTTTGCAACCATTCCCCCTTGTCCTATCATTGGTCATTACTGTAAAAAGCTTGGCTCCATCGTCCTGACCCTCACCCTTTACATATTTGTAACCATGGATGAGGTCACCCCTCAGCCTCCTTTTCTCCAAGCTAAAGAGACCCAGCTCCCTCAGCCTTTCCTCATAAGGGAGATGTTCCACTCCCTTAATCATCTTTGTGGCTCTGCGCTGGACTCTCTCAAGCAGTTCCCTGTCCTTCTTGAACTGGACACAGAACTGGACACAATACTCCAGATGTGGCCTCACTAGGGCAGAATAGAGGGGGAGGAGAACCTCTCTCGACCTACTAACCACCCCCCTTCTAATGCATCCCAGGATGCCATTGGCCTTCTTGGCCACAAGGGCACATTGCTGGCTCATGGTCATCCTCCTGTCCACCAGGACCCCCAGGTCCCTTTCTCCTACACTGCTCTCCAGCAGGTCAGCCCCCAGCCTGTACTGGTACATGGTATGACAATAAAAATTCCTCCACTTCTGTTGTGCAAGGGACTCAAGACCCCAAAATGTAGGCTAATATCACAAGTTACCTCTGACTGTCAATAGAGGAGAATTATTAAAGATTCTGTTCTCAACAGAACAGAGGAGTGATTACGAAACTGTATGGTAAAACAGAAAAACATCCCTGTAGGCAAAGCTGTCAAGGCTACAAAAATCTGAAAGTAAAATTGGTATAAATAATTATCTGGAACCAATGAGGCAAGAAAGACAGACAAATACTGTCAAGAGAGAATAAGATACAAATTTAAAACCCAAGCTGCAGCAAGTGAGTCACATGAAAATCAACCTTTGCTATAAAATACAAGATAAGAAGAACAGTGTTGAGGTGATTCTGTTCCAGAAGAAAAATTGTACTCTTAAAAACAGTTAATCAAACCCAGAATATTCATACATTGCTAGTTGATCTAACTTTACTTCTCAAGTGTTCTTGTTTTCCATTTTGAACACAACAGAAAAAGATGAATATGTAGATTAATCTAATCCTGGAATTAATTTTCATCACAACTGCTGAATATTTGTACACAAATACTATATTGCTGAAATGCACCCTGCACTTTTAATTTAATACTGTGAATCCATGAATGCATCTTTGGTATGAATTAGTGGAAACTTTTAAAATGTTTTTACTCTGACATCAAAAGCTACACAAATGTTTCCAAATGGAATGCAAGAACCACCAAAGTAAGGATATTTGTGCTTCATATTCTTATTTCTGCTGCCTTACAAAACCCTTGCTATTCAGAGTTGTTCAGGACAAATTTCCACACTCATCTTTTTTCTCTCCTCTCCTTCCTTCTCCTCCACCTGAGATGAAGCCTTTTTGTCTAACCTCCTTGCACAGGTCCCAGCTGGTTATTTTTGATGAGCCTCTTGGACATTGTGGGTCTCCTTCCCACCTCGCTCCCAGGCTGCCTTTCCTGGGGTCCAAACCACAAATTGAGTGCAGTGACAACCACCTCCCCAAGGTTGATGATGTCCCCAGGGGCCACCTCTTCTCTGTTTCCTCTGAACATTTGCTGTTCTTGTGCTGGAAAGCCCCATGATTAGCTGGATGTCAAACAGTAATAAACTCTCGGATTAATTGCTATACTCAAAATTGCCCACGCTGGTGCCTATAGAAAGGGGATACTCAAGGAGCTGGGCACTCCATGCATGCATGAAAGCATTTAACATCTGTTCACCTGAAATTTATGAGTTACAGCAAATGGAGCAGAAAAAAAATCTCTTCTTCCTTGCTGAGACCTCCCAGGCTGGAAAGACAAACAATATTTCCTCCTCCCTGCAAGATGTTGTTGAAGACATTTGGCTTCTGAGAAAAGCCAAGCTTAGAAAAGCAAGAAGATGCTGAAGATCACCATGGTGTTTCTCATATCCCTGAGGACAGCAGTTCTGCCAAAGGAAAGCAAGTTTCAGACTTCTCAACTGGCACGGCCAGTATAACTTCTACACTGTATCTCCATGGTGCTTGTTTGGGTCTCTGCTTTGAGGCAGAAAAGCCATTTAGATCAACCCTGCAATATGCTACATTGCACTGGAACTAAAATACATATCTATGAACAGTCCATTAGATTGCTGTGATGGGAATGTTTAGGAGACTGACAAACCAGGCTAGAGCTAAACTTTAAAAAAAATCACTACCAATTTTATTCATTAACTAACTCCTGCTAATGCTATTTTGCTTAAAATTTGGTTACAAGGATTTCTACTTTCATGTTTTCCCATGCATCTTGTCTGCCTCTACACAAGTCTTTCTTTGTCCTTTTAGCAGTCAAGTTGCTCACACACCTTTGCTTGTTTAGCCTGAAGAAGAGACTGAGGGTAAACCTTATCACTCTCTACAACTACCTGAAAGGAGGTTGTAGTGAGATGGGGGTCAGTCTCTTCTCCTAGGTAACAAATGATAGAACAAGAGGGAATGGCTTCAAGTTGCACCAGGGGAAGTTCAGGCTGGATATTAGGAATAATTTTTTTACAGAAGTGATGGAGTCACCGCCCCTGGAGGTATTCAAAGAACATTTGAATGTGGCCCTTGAGGATATGGTTTAATGGTGGACTTGGCAGTCCTAGGTTGATGGTTGATGATTGGACTTGATGCTCTTGAAGGTCTTTTCCAACCAGAGTGATTCTATGATTCTGTGGTTCTATTATTCTATGTAGCATCCTCATTTTTCTATCTGGGATTTCTTGGACAGAAATATATGCCGTGCATAATTGAGTAGAGTTGAGTAGACCACACCAGACAAGCGGCCAAAATCTTCTTTAGCCTCACAGTTAGGAGAGAAATAGAAAAAAAATGCAAGGTGACAGATGACTTACAGAAGTAGTAGCATCTTTTCCCTTCCCTCCCTCAGAAGAAAACAGAGGAACAAATATGATTATCTTTTTACAAAACTAATCCTGAGTAAATACCTGAAATGTTAAAAAAAATAAGATAAGAAATAAGCAAACAACAAAATGGGCCATTTTGGACTCTCAGGAAGCCTGTAAATATATGGAAGAATAGAAGAGGGGGAATAACTGACAGAAAGAGAGCAGAAAGACAGAAGTGTAGTAATAGATGGAAGAAGAATGTCAAGGAGCTAGGTGAAGTTAAGGAATAATAGAAGCCTAAGAGATAAAATGAGGAAAAAAATGGAAGGCAGAAATGGGAAATGTACACACCTTAGAAAGTAAAATTTAAAAAAAAATTAAAAGGAGGAATAGTAGAATTCTAGTGAGACTGAACGGTTGTGTATCCGAGGCAAAACAGCCTCAGGGAAAGAATAAGGACACAAAACTCCTATTGCTTTAATCATGTTATGTAGTTACACTAGTAAAACCTTCTGAGCATAGACTCAGCAGTGTAGATTTAAATGTGTTTGTGTCAACAGAGCATGTCTGTAAAAGAAAGGGAAAATCTGCAGGGCAGGAATACAGCTAAGGGCAACAAAGGCAAAGCAATCGTCAGGTTGGAAAAAAGAAATAAGGAATTTCGCATTTAACACAGCAGCAACAATAGAACAGCATTTTAATAGTGGCTCCTGAGTTTCATTGCAGAAAGGTTTCGCTTCTGCAAACAAACAATAAATTCAGCTTTCAAACAAAGGTTTCCAAACTTCCCATGGTTCCCTCTAATGCCAAAATACTCCAGACAAAGACTTAGACTGCACACTTTCTGGTGTATTTACTTTTCAGAGAATATTCTCAACAGCTTAGACAATTGCATTTGCCCCTCACACACATGGCAGAAGTTCTGGAGGAAGATGTAGTGTTTTGGGCTTCTAACCTCAGTCCTCTTCACCACATGTAAACTCGAGGCCAAAAGTAGGAATACACACCCATACACCACACAAGGATCCACTGCAGTAAATACTAGACTTTGGGGATAAAACCCGATATTTATGTATTTTGAACACATTTTCAATTGTAGTTATGAGTTACATCAAAGAGAAAAATATTTGTGTACAAACTAATCCTCTTTTCTCTTGAGTTTCAGAACAACTACACTGCATTTGAGACACTGCTGGATTTCAGCTGACTGAGCCAGTGCCTGGGCACCAAGGGCATCTGGGTAGATCTGATAAGCCAGATAATTCATATACAGATGAATAGCAGTTACATCTATGCTCATCCCCTCCTACCATTAATATTCTTGCAGCTGGTTTGCTTTCTTAGATAGAGGATAATAAAGATTCACATGATACAGACCAGGGTCTCTACTATTAGTATGCAAAAGCAACCTTCATTAATGTCTACTGACAGCATGACTACTTAAGAGATTCAGTCTGGTGTCCTTTAGTCACAGTCTCTTGAGTGCCAAGGCTTTCTATTTAGCAGCAGGGACCACTTCCACATTAAACACTGATGCTCAGTTAATCCATGTTCTAATTAATTGGTTTTCTTTTACTGTGTATTCATGTCTAAAAAGGATTTTTATATCAGTTTATCACATTTAACAAACCAGCACAAAGCAGAGTTAGAGCCATTGTAATTATTGTATTCTTCTTCACACCAATTGAATACAGAGCATCCATTTTAATTCTAGTATGAGCAGGCACATTACTACAGAAGCCCATCTTGATGCCGGAGTCTGGAGCAAGATCCTGGCTGGGTCAATCTTAAAGGTGACAGGGCTCCACTTCACTGCATTATGTATTAATAAATCCAGTCCAGCAGAGCCAGAGACATTCCTATATTACAGAAATTTCCATAATGAAGCATAATGAGTGGAGTTAAACTCAGTGATAACAAAGTATGTATGTTAACACACTAACAAGTAAGCTAATAACTGTTAGAGAACAGATGCTGCTGGAGAGGCAGATTTGTGCCTCCATCAAGCTACTAACCAGCCTTTGTCTCAGAGATCTGGATAAAGGGAGAGTTAGGTCTCATTCACTTTCTCTATAAAAGACAGGTGCTTTATAACACAAACACAATAGATTTGCCAGCCAGGGTTTCTCTGGGCAGAAAATACAGGCAGATCTTTCTACATTTTGAGTCACAAAAGTGTGTCACATCAAGTGTGACAAAGGCAATTTCTAAGCAGATCTTTACATGTCAGATTTCTCTGATCCTTCTTGCAAGTTGCCTGTAGATACATGTGAAGACAGTCACTCTATGTCAGTATTTTGGCTTTCACATCCCATCAGAAGAGCTCCTAGGTTTCCAGAAAAGAAACTGTATTTCATTTCCAATTGATGGCTTAGGTTTCTAAGTATAATTTCATTTAACACTAGCACAAATCTACAATATTTTCGAAGATACTAGCTTACAGGATCAGATAGTTTCTTTAGGAGACATTAAAGAGATCTATTTATACTGTAGAGGTGCAAAAGTTGCTGGAAGACTTAGGGTTCCTTCTCCTTGGAAATAAGAAAGAGCTATCAAAAAACTCATGCTACATGAGGAGAAAATGAGCATTTAGTGAAAATTTTCAACAGGACCACTTCAGGGTTTCAGATACTTAGCTGAGCCAGGTTTAAAAGGTCAGGACATAAAGTTATTTTGAAAAAAGCTGCAGCTTGGTCAGAAGAATTCAGATTAGAATTAACAGGGACCAAAATATTTCCTAAACAGAGAATGCCACTGAGGCATGGATTGCAATAAGCTCTGTGCAAGCTAAAGTACTGCCTCAAAACTATTTACCAAACTCATAGTTATTTGTGCGTACTTGCTAGACTTATTTCCAGGCTTGAGAGGGGCATAGGCTATGAGCCATCCTTGAACCACAGGAATCTCTTCTTCCTTCACAGTTCCTTGGTTTTATTCACCATTTACATGGGCTCATATCTAGATGCATGCACAGAAAAAGAACCAATTCTGCACAAGATTTTTTGGGTGACAAGGGAATTAATTGGCTTCTCTTCTCCTTTGCCAAAAATCAGTATTAAAACCCACTTAACAGCATCTGCAATGACATAAACAACTGTATAACTGCTAGGCTACCCTGCAAGCTTTTTGATCGTGGCTCAGTTATACTTTCCCTTCCATATCAGTTGCGTGTGAAAGAAGTTGCCTTAAGAGACACTATTGCTGGCCGTTGCTTACAGCCATGAAGCCTCATCCCATCCACCTCAGACTCTGCAACAGAGAGCAGATCCTTTCTGCAGGCCAAATGATTCAAATTATTTCTTTCTAGGAAGCACAGAGAGTTGTGCAGACAGGACTTTATCGGTGCTTCTCTTGCATCAGTCTTCTCCAGGGACCATTTTTTTTGTTTGCTGCCTTTTGTTTTTGGTCCTGCTATGGCCCCCTTGCCTGTCCTGAGCAGATGTTTTGAGCTGTTGTTGGAAGCAATGACTAACTATAAATTTCCAGCAAAACAGAACAAGTCAGTGTGAAATGAAGCAGCGACCAGGAGCCTCTGAAATCTGTGACCCTCAGGACAGTTTGGGATAGGGGGGGAGTATTTTTATGCTCCCAATCATAACTGTTTCCTGAGCAGCCCATCAATGGCAAAATCCTACTTCTTACTCCATTGCAGCCCAGGAGAATCCCTTGCAGAGTTCTAAATCAGGTCTTCTGTGATGGGGAGCCACAAAGCCCACCAAACTGCAGGTGCAATCATGTCTCTTGTCAGAATTGATGGCTCCATTCCAAAGGATTAGTTCAGCTCACAAGCAAGGCTGAAGAAATCTCTCCTTTCATTGCCTCCCTTGAGCTTTGTCATCATTTACCAAAGAAAATGTCACTGCTGTGCTGTTTGAAGCAGCTCTGAGTAACCCATCACCCCAGTATATATTAATGGTAAAGCCAATAGAAACAAAAAGCTCACAACCAGCTGCTAGGCACAGATTAACCAGAAACGTAGAAAAGAGAGCAGGTCTGACTCTAACTGCCCTGTTAAATAATATTGAGGTTGCAAACTGAGCATACGTCTCTTGTCTGCTGCATCAAACCTCTTGCCATCCCTTTTCTCTATCATCCTCTGAATTGTAATGAGACAGAATCTTCACTGTTGCTTACCTCCTGCGATTACATGATGTTTTCCTTTTAAGCACATTGAAGAGCTAAGTGTGTATTTATGGCATGCAAGATACTTTGCTTAGCATTATAAAGGAGAAAAGTGTACAAATCCTTGTTCTATCCCTGGGAAATATTTATCATTCCACAATCAAATGTAATGCAAGTTGACATCAATTTTACTAAGAATACTAAACCAAAACATAATGTGAATACATAAAAAGTGTTGTTGACAGCTTGTTTACAAAATCCAGGACTTTAATGCAGATTTTGTTTTACCACATAACCTATTAACATAATAAGAATACTGTCTGCTTCAAACAACCTGCTATCCTCAGTTACACTTTTTTTGGAGTTGTACTTTCTCAGACACCCTGAAACTTTGCTTATACACTTCCAAAGGTTTTGTGAAGTCTTCTCTATCAGCAGATATGGCTGTTCTTCCTTCTTAGGACAGATAGGTTTATTTTATTCAATGCTTGCCCTTTGGGGGCACATTATTTTGTAACCCTCCAAATTCAGATTTGCATGTACAAATGGGGTAATTAGATACACATTTTAGTAGTTCAGCACCTTTTCAGTGACAGACTCCTTCCCATTCTCCAAGTTCTGAGGGTCAAAATAATAGTACCAAGATAAATAATCTTAAATATTCAATCTACACCCCAGTTCAGGAAAGCAGCTAAGCAAGTGTTTCACCATTCAAGAAGAGCACAGATACTTTTTTAGAAACAAAATATCACTTAATTAGTTCATAAATAAAAATGTTTTCCTTTATTAAGGACTTTCTCTGAAGAACATCTGCTGAACACATCAGGTTGGGAGAAGCTGCTTCACAAGAATCGACTTGAGCTTTGTGTGAGACCCAGTTTTATCTTATATCTTTGTTAATCATTGTAACAGAAAACATAAACCATAAATTTGAAAACCAAAGAAGACTGCTGCAGGCAACACAACACAAAGAGAATAAATGCAGCCATCTATCACTAAGGTGGTGCACAAGGCTCTGTCTTAACTGTAAAACACAAAGGAGCAAGCCTAAGCTTGGGTGAGTAACTTTTATTTTGATGTTCTCCAATTCCTGAGTGCTTGTCTTTGCAAACTCTTTTAATGTTTATGTATGCGACAAGTATACATATTGTATGCATATATCCAGCCCTTGAACAGAAGAATGAATTAATGATTCTTAAATCTGTTTCAACACAGAGATGCCAAATTTGATAAATCTTTTACAAAGGCAACAACACAAAATAATCATGTCTAATATGACCCATAGAAAAGACATGTAAAATTTAATTATGTTAAGGGTAACTTACAGTAAAAGTTTAAAAACCATTTATAACAAATGCTAAATCTAAATACAAATATTTACAAATTCAAATACTTAAATAGCTCCTGTCTCTTTATATGTAGAATATATAGCATATGTTCTCCAGATTTTGTTGTTATCTAAAGTTGTTTATCATAATTGATACACAAAAAATATTTCCAGATTCTGTTGGTGCTGTAGAATATTTATATTGGTTTTGAGTCCTTATTTTTAAACACATTTCCAAATCTAACCTGTATTGGAAAAAATCTGACCAAATTATTTTTCCAGGCTAACAGTGGAAATAAGATTACAGCAAGTATTTTATTGCATGCAGGAACAAGAAAGAATTTGCAAAGACTGTAGAGTCAAGAAAAACCAAATTAAAATTTTTACACTGACGTTGAAGTTTCTTTATTCATCTGCTTCATCACACAGTTTTCACTTTCACGATTATATAATTTTTTCATGAAAAAAATGCAGCCACCTTTAGTTGACAAGTGCTATGAATATCTGTTTGACATGTTGTTTTATATCAATTCATGATGTAGCCACATATCATTCATTTAATGTCATTCAATTTTTTTTTCAAACCAGAATTTCAGATTTCCTCACAGACATCCTTACTCAACTTATTTTCAAAAAAACCCTTCAGCAGGATAGACAAAGTGATATAAAGACAGTTTAAGTGTAAAGTTGTTCACTAACTCACACTTTACAATCTGCAGCTGTGACTAATCAGCACATCAGAAAAATCAGATAGTAAATTTCCAGGTGAAAGCCTTGCTCAGACTCCAGTGGCTCCCAGATGCAGTAGGTGCACTGTCTTAAAGGTTTGAACTGCCAGCCTAAGCAGCAGGTAAGATTTTTCAAAGGCTTGTGATGAGGTCAGCTTGGAGGATTTTTCTTATAGGACAAGTGAAACTATGTCTATGACAGTACCTCAGTCTCTGACAAACTTCAAACCCTAAAGTCATGAGAACATTAAAGCTTTTCATCAGAAGGGACTGTGTGATTATGTGTTTAATATTTGTCTTCCCTTAATCTTGTTCTGGACAAATAACTTGAATTGTCAAGTGGCCTTATTTAGTGCCAACACTGCAAGCTGTGCCTATAATGACAATATTTATTATCTGGCATGCGCCCTGTCAAGATTTTGCTGACATTCATCGTGGATGTTATGCATGTGCACACTTTACATAGTATGTAGTGGTTTAGCAGAGGTCTGTGTGCTCAAGCAAATTCCATTTGGTCTCTTCACTGACTTCAGCTGATATGGCACAAAAACTTAGTGTGTTATTCATGTTCTTCTTCAATCTCACATTAAAACTTCTTCACATTTTCACACAGTCAAGACAGAAAAATATCTTCTTCACATACATTTTAGCCAGTCAAGGCACACTGCTTAGGCCCAGAGCTGGTGAATCTCAAGCAAACATTTTGCTCAGAGATCAGAGTATATACCCATATTAACCTCCAAAATTACTTTTCCAACCACCTCTTATAAATAAATATTCGGTCATGTGTTTCTGGAGATCATGGACTGAGCTTTGCTTATGGAAGTGCACATATCTTTAAGACAGAGAATATATAAATAGATTATATCACCTATAACTTTAATCACCACTAAATATCTGGATCAAAAGGAATAACCTATGTGCTGTAATCAAACTAGTAGCACTAACTGTGATATATTCCATTTAGCAGGTAAGTTACTCCTCATTTATAAAACTAAAAAAATACCCGAAAAATTATCCTTCACAGGTTTCTTTTTCTCAGGCTTAATAAATTAATTCATTGGCTATACTCTGTAGCCATCTGAGCTCAAAAGTGAATGCAGGAAAGACAATGAGAAAAACATCCTGAAGCATTAACACTCGAGTCAATTTGAGGAGAACTTAAGTTTTCAATTTGTGTCCATGAGCCCCAGCACTGTCAGACTTGTGATTTTTTTACTTCAAATCAGTGTCTGTAACTCTTTCCACAATCAACACACAAAAGGCACATAGGAGGTTGTAGGTTGCAAAGTGCAATAGGTGAATATATTAAATAGAACGACAAAGAAAAAAAAGGAGACTTCACTGATAATGATGCACATCACTGACATTAGGAAACTTAGGAAAAAATAACCCTGTTGTCTATTCTTAGCACTGTTTGTTAAGTAAGAGGGTTTGGTTTGTTTGTTTGGGTTTTTTTCCCCTCTCTTAAACTTTATTAAGGATGAGTAGGCACAGGCCATCTGGAAAAAGAGGCTGGAAACAAAACAAATGAGTTATGGTTTTGTTTGGCAACTGGTGGACTGGAGGAACTGAATGTAAATGAACAAGGGATAAGGTTCAATGTATCAGCTGTCTATAAAGGGAAATTATCTGGAGGAAAATAAATTCAAGAGGGAAGGAGAAGACATAGGAGGAAGCAAGAAAAAGAGAAAAAATCCCCACTGATTGTGCCTCTTGTTTATGGCAGTGTGCTTCACACTTCCTCCTATTAACTTGTACAGTTAGGGCAGCTCATACATCATGGAAAAACCAGTATGTGTTCATTTTCTTAAAAATAGCAGTGAGTCTTTTATTCCAGGCAGGATAATAGTAATGATGGTCAAGAACATATCTTGAAAGGGCTTCCTTTCCATTCCTGATGTATTAGGCAAAGCACTAATTGAAACTACAGCTGATAAATCATTGCTGCCTATCAAAGTTGCAATAGCATCTTGAAAAATGAAAAATCAGCATGTGATCAACTTTAAACATAGTGCAAAACCCCTTTTGCTTCTTATTATTTTGAGTAGCACTAAGATATTGCTAATCCTGTAATATTCTTCTTAATAAGAAATGTGTGAGAAGAGATTTATTCTCTTATCCTCCCTCTCTAGAGCATCTATGGAGGAAGATTTTACTCATTCTCTCAATAAATCTCCAACACTTGTTGATTTCCTGTTGTCCTTAATAAATCACTCAGGTTTTCATATGCTGACTTCATCAGAGGTTGTTAGCACTTATTTTGAATTGCTAGGATTTCCTATTTTAAATTCACTTCAGAAATATTAATTTAATGCTTCAGCTATTTCATTATTTTTTCTGGCTTGATTCCCAATCATTTTCTTAACATCCCATTATAACAAACACAGAGGCTCATGCTTAGCATATTTATTTTCTGTGTATTTCAGATGGCACTGATTTTGTTTCATTTGGAACCTATGAATTCTTTAATGGTGGTTAATGTAAAGAGTAACCACCTGATAGCTGTTATGCTGATGTTTCCACATTTTTATTAGTATCTTTAAAATAATAGACGGTGTTTATATATAAAACTAATTCCCTGCTATTTGATCAACAGTATTTATTTCTTTTACAAAGCACAAAGCATCCATATAGAAAATGTACATTTTTAAAGCAATTCAGAAAGTTGGATAAAATCAGGAAAAATATACATAAACAAATCTATAAAAAGTTACACAGGAAGCTAGCAACACAGCAGGAAATATCAGCCTTTTCCTTCTAAACTATTCTCATTTATTAAGTATTAAATCATTCTGAGCCACTGGAGGAAGTCTGCAATGCAAGTTGCCTGAAGACAGTTTTGGCAAATACTTTGCAAATAACATTTGACTTCCTAGATGAGACCTCCCTCTTTCTGCGTAGTTAAACGATTTTCATTTCTAACTGTACTTTTAAAATTTGGTTTCTTAGGAACAATGCACATTATTTTGATGTTTTTTAAGAAAACCAGAATTGCTTTCTAGGGCTAGACTTGGTGTTAACCAAGACATGGTACAAGAAGTTTCAGTATTATCTAAAATGAGCTTTTATGAGTAACTGCGGGACAATCTATTCAATTAGGCAAGTTTCTTTTTATATATATGAACTGGAGTTGGCTTTTTCCCCAAAAAATAAATCCTTATATTTTTTTTCAAGACAGTTGGGTGTTCTAAGTCCTATAGTTTAAACCAAATATTCTCATAAAAATAAGAAATTTTTTTTAATCATACCTCAGTAATATCTGGTAGCAAGGTGTTTACAAAGCTCACTGTGCCGTACAGGAAAACATTTCCAGTTTTTAAACTCATTTTGATTTGATTTGTAATTAAGATAGCAAGCAAATATATCCAGTCAAACAGCTCTTAAAGAAATAAAACTACCATAAGATAAAGGGTATGGCTTCTCCATGAAGCTCTAGAGGGAGTCAGGTTGGCTCTGCGATGGTCGATATATTTGCACACGGTCTAGATTTTGAAGTAAAAGGTTGAATGTAAAATTTTAGGTGAAAAAAAGGATGAACAAATGAGCAAATAGGCCATGATCTCCAGACTAGAAATAGGTCTATAAAATCATGATTGAGAAAAAGGATGGTTATTCATTATCCTTTCCCAACCAAAAGATTTGGAAAATACTTTGGGGGAGAGGTGTTATAGAAGTTAAATTAGCAAAGGACGAGTTCAAAACAAACAGCTGGAATATTTTTCCCACAGCATATGGTTTAGCTCTGAAACTCCTTGTGACAGATGTTGAATTTACACAGGTTCAGCCGAGGAGCTGACTAAGTTTGTGGAAGGATAATCCACGAGGTGCAATGTGACATAAAGATGATATCTCTCATTCAAGAAGTCTCTGGATCACAGATATCTCTGCAAGTTGGGTCATATTCTGGGAAAACATCATTTTATGTTTGCTATACTCCTGTGTTCTTCACAGGCACCCACTCTGCCCCATTGTCAGAGACAGATGCTGAGCTGGGCAAACCCTTGGCCACTCTCAACATTATTTTCTATATAGCTCAGTACTTGGTGAAGTTCTAGTATGTCCCTGTTTTTTCCTTGTTTTCAGTAATTGCTCTGCTTATCTAATGAAGATGGTTTCTTTTAATAGGCTTTGTTTACATTGCCCTGTAGTGCTATCATTCATATATTGCTGTTTTAGTGCATTTTACACCCTTCAAAAAGGGTAAATGGATCTCAGAATAGTCATATATTTATATTTACTCTATGGTTTAAAACAAACATCACCAAATAGCCTAAAGGGATGTCAATGAAAATGAGAATCCTGTCCTCTGAGATCAGCCATGAGAATAATAACAATGATACATTTTTACATAATTTATTACTTTAACTAATATTTTGTTCAGCCTTTTAGAGGGAGTTTCACTGCAAAAATAGATTCCACCCACTCTTAAAATTCACTCAATTTTTATGGGATCCTATACACTAGTTTTGTCAAGGATGTAGTCACTGTAACTTGTGCCCTTCTGATGTGTAGATTACATTGATAGCTATAATGGAAGTCAATGAAAAATATACTTCATTACCTTGAAATAATCTGAAGTATCTGGGTAATTTTCATTTTAGCAGATTGTCTGCTTATGTGAGGAACAACAGCAAGAGACCAGAAAAACACGTTTATCACTGTTATTTCTCTGGTTATTGAACATTAGATTACACTCACATAAAGCCCTGTGCCAACAAACAACTTCATCTTCTTATTACAGTTTACTTTGTCATATGAGCTGTCACTCAGCACTTCTTGGCTGTGTAAATGAAGCAACAAGCTTGTTTAAGGAAGGAAATCCACTTTATTTGAAGGAAATCCTTAGGAAAACAGTATATCATTAAAAAAAACCCAAACTGAATTAATTTACCCTTAGTTTGTTTGCCTAAAAGCATGATCAGTATGATTTTGTACTCCCTGTGCACTACTTGTCTGCTTTTGACAGGACAAGTAACATAAGAGAAAGAAAACCTCATCTGAGACCTGTTGATGTATCACTTCTGAAGCCAGCGAGATCTCTCTGGCACCAAATTGTTTCAGAGTATTTGCTAAGATGAGTGAGTGGAAATGAATTGCTGCACTTCTATCTTCCTCCTTCCAGCAAACTCTAAGTGCAGATATGTATTTTCATGTCAGCTAATGTGATCACACTATTAGCATGAGTTTGCTTAGGGTTGGTAGGAGGGTTTCAAGGTCCCAAGAGCAGTATTAGGTTTTATTTAGTTTTTTTACCCCTTAAAATTAACAATAAAAAAAGAATTAGTAATTTGTGTTGTGGGATCATAACCTCATTTTTACGCTCCTACATACCAACAATGTTTTAATGAAATAGGAAGATAATAAAAGCTTAAATTATGTCAGTGAAAAAAAATAAAGAAAAACATAAAAGAAAAAAAAAACAATCCCTCAATACCAGATGAAACCAAATGTGTTTTTACACAGCCTGATTTTACATTCTGCAGGGCTTAATACAACAGTTCTTGCACAACCAGTGACTGCACCGAGGTGGCTTCAATGTGAGAAATGTGGAGGGCTATAAAATATTTTGAGAATATTTTTAACCAGGGGTGAATGTTAAGCTGATTAGCATAAATATTTCATTAATTGAAACAGAATTCCAGTTATTACAGAGCAAATCACTCTGACACAGAAAAAGTGTCCACACTGAGGGTGAGACAGGCCAAATTCAATTTCAGACAAATTATCTGCCAGAGTGACTTTCAGGCTCATCTGTTTGCTTTTTGTTTTGTTTTGATCCAAACCCTTTGCAGCATTTTGGCTTTGGTGGATTTTTTTAATATAAAAGTAAGTGCAGGTTATGCTGGTTCCTGGGAGAAGATCTTGTGATCTACATCTAGTTGCTGCTAGAGCAGCCTCGAGGTTTCTCAATAGTGCTGAGAAACTCAGCCCTGCCACAAATGACTTCAACAATCCAGAGGATGGGGATGGAAGTCTTGGTGGGAGGTATTGAGGCAATGGAGAGAACTCTTCTCCTCTTGCTCTGCACACTTCCTCAGCTACCACTGAATCTACCAGGAGGGGTGGGAGCCAGCCTTGCATTGAGTGGGTGCTGTGACTGATTTCCATTTGCCTATCAGTATCATATTTCAGACTTACTTAATAAAAACTATCTAGATAAGGGATAAAACCCATGTGACTAAAATGGGATGTACTATTAACATCACATCCCCTGTGGGAGAGATACTGCTTCTCCCTCACTTACCAGGTTATCTCAAGGACTAAGCACAGGTAAAAGCCACCCTGTAATTCAGCCTTCATCACCTGGGTTGCAGTTACCAGGTTGCAAATTTCTGTAACTCAGGGCAGAACAGAGATGCCAGTAATTCAGAACAATCCCACAAAGGTATTGGAAGATGGGGATTGAGACCTTGAATGCCTTGCAGGACTTAATATTCATAATGAAAGTTTGACCTGTTCTGTCAGCCAATTATGCAAGACAATATATGTGGTTTAACACATTATTATCGGAGAGAAGGAAATCAAAGCCAAAGTATGATCTCATTCTTCAATATATTGTGTATTAACCTATTAAAAGATTTAGAGTACTCAATCACAGAAGTGAATTAATAATTAAATGGAAGATGCCCAGTACTTTATCACATTTTATGTCTGTACTTTGGTAAGGAGAGGGTCATTAGTTTATTTTAAGAAAAAAATGCAGCCTAATAGTGATTAGGAGTTTTAAAATGAAAAACAAAGCCTCCACAGAATGCAATCCCAGTTTCACAATAATTCCTTTCACAACACGTTTTCAGGAGATGTGTTTATTGTTTATTTTTAAATGTAGATAATGAAACATCCTTCATAGTGTACAGATTTTCTGCTTAACAGTCTTTTATTATAACTTGAATATTAGTTACTGTAATACAAATAGCCAATATAGTGACAAAGACAAATGAAGCCCTAAAAAGAAATTACTGAACATCTGCTATTGTGAATGAATTTTTTATCTTTGACTATACTCAGATTGTGTAAACACAAACTTTCAGACACAACATATTCCCTTGTGGTGGTGCCTTTTTCATCTGCACAATAACTCTATTCATAATTAAATATATGGATTCTTTTAATTTTGATTGTCTAGTTCAGCAAATTTTTCACAAGACAGAATGACAAAACCTGATGCTGATAATAGTTTGATTGGTACCATATGTTGGAGTTTTAGCTCTTTTTCCTTTTGTAAATGTTCACAGTGTTCTGACATATAAACTAAATTAAACAGAAAGCTTTTTTGAGTCTTGAATGTATAAATCACTATGAGTTCCAACCTACTATGACATGAGCAACAAGAAGATAGCACATCCCAATGGTACAGGAGACAATCATCATGGGGAAACCTAACCTGAAACAACAAAAATAAAGGAATGATCAATAGGGATACAATAGTTTGTTCTCCAAGGAATTTATGAAAAGGAAATGTAAGTTATCCTACACATTACAAGCCTTGAATATGCTTATAGCAGTGCCAAAAACATAAATGTACTGCAAGTATGACATTATCTAGGAGTCTAATATTCAAGCTCACATCTCTATTTCTGGCCTATTTAAGAGATAGGTGGTCAAAATTAGCATAATGTCACTGGTTTCATGGCATCTCTTCCACTTTACTCTGTTTCACAATCTGGCATGCCTTGTTGTTTTGTTTGGTTTGGGTTTTTTTCCCAGACAATATGCAATTATACAGGTAAAATAACAATCCTTACAAATTATGCAGCATTGGAATAGATTATCCAGTGTGTATCATTTCAGAATAAGTGTGTAACCCTGGTATGACATTTTATAACTTAATCTATGGCTGAAACTTATTAAATTATTTCCCTGTTGATTTGTAGTCACATACAGATAGTACTGCTTTTCCCTACCTCTCACCAGGTTCAGCAGACTTCAATGAACTGTTGGAAATAAATGCCAGGCAGCTGTAAAAGTGTTGAAACTTTTCTTTTCTACCAAAACAGCTATTTGGTTGTCACCACAGATTAAGCTTTTCAGACAAAACTCAGATTTTGTAGCTTTCTTTAGACTGACAAACACAGGCAGCAGAGACAGACAGTTGGAAAGGACGTTGTGGAATTGGCAGAGCCCTAGATTGGTAGGTATTCCATATGTGTGAAAAGAAGGGAGTTTTGTGAAATTTAAAAGCGCTATTGTATGATACTGAGGGACTGTGAAGAACCACTGATGTGACCACACTCATTTGTTTTATGTTAGAAAATCGTAAGAACTGAGAGGAGAAATGATAACGTCACAAATGACCCTCCTTACATAGTTTCTTTTGTCAAGTTCAGCCAAGAATTCGTGTAAACCTCATCAAAGCATGGCAATATTCTCTGGAGTACAGCATTTCACTTATTCTCTTCCTGGAAATAAGACCTACTAATTACATGTGGGTATATTGGTTGTGCCTTTTTGCATGTTAGGAGCTCTCTGGAAGGTTACTTGAGCCTGCTTCCCTTTGCCATTGCAGATCAGACTACTGATGAAGAGATGTCCATTCAGTAGATGACAGAAGGACACCATTCTCTGAGCTTGGGTGGATGAATAGCTCCTTTCTTTAGGAAGCCACAGCTAGAAAGGATCTCTTGGGGCATTAGGTCTGGGTATTCCTGAGGGTATGACCACCTGCATAAAATGAAAATTAAACTTCCCAATGGCTCACTGCAGTTTGCTCTCTCTACCTGCAACTGCAACATTACTCTAAACCTTGAGATCCTCATGAATCATGTTTCTTTCATTAGAATCATAGAATCATTTAGGTTGGAAAAGACCTTTAAGATCATCAAGTGCAACTATTAACCTAACTCTACTAACTTAGCTCTACCAAGCCCACCACTAAACCACGTCCCCAAGTATCATATCTATATGATCTTTAAACACATCCAAGGATGGTGATTCAGCCACTTCCTTAGGCAGCCTCTTCCTGTGCTTGACAACCCCTTCAGTAAAGAAGTTTTTCTTAATATCCAACCTAAACCTTGTCTGGTGTAACTGTTTTGTCAGAAAGCTGGTTGAGGGAGGCATAGATGTGACCAACAAAACAGAGGTGCTTTCACCTTAACAGACATTGGTTCAAGTTACTGACAAGGGAATTTTACGAAGAATAAGGATCACTGCAAACATACAATAATAAACAGCCCTGGCTTATTAAGTTTACAGAATAACCAGGTAACCAATAAAACTCAAGCACTCTAAAGTGTTGGAATTATTTAGTGAAGAACAAGCTTGTCCGTAATGCCTGCTTCGAGGCTGCTCTTGACTCATTATCAAAGTCAGCCCATCTCACCTACCAGTAGAAATGGAAGCAAATTAAGAACAAAAGGAAACCTTAGCAAGGCTGGAAATATACAAAGGGCAAAGGCTGACAGGTCATCTTGTTTCTGTCTCCTTGATATCCTCTCAAAGAAGCCAGCATGTCCCTGTGTCCATGACCAAATTATTGCCTGTGAGATTTGTCCCAGAAGGACAGTTCCCATGTTTGGCTTCAGAGACTTTCTCCCTCCATCTTTCTGGAATTTAGGACCTGGTGTGTTGGCCTCTTCTGCCATTCAGGTATCAGGCATTATTATCACTGTTCTAGCTTCAAAGGCATTAATGTTCAGCTGGTGTTTGGAACTGAGAAAGGAGAAAGGAGAGGAGGAGAAGGACTGGGTGTGTCCAAGGGGCAAAAGGTATGAAGAATTGTTAGAAAGGTCATAGGATTGTCACAGCTTTCAAATATTCCTGAAAAGTCTGAAGTGCATTTGGAAGGTTTCTTTTTCTTTTCTTATTCATATGAACAGGCATAAGTATATTGCAGAGAAGTGCTATTTCTTTTCCATACTGACTGTCAGATCCTTGCTTTTGAATGACTCATTGCTTGAAAGAGCTGAATCATTATTTAGTCACTAAATTATGATCAAGCCGATAATATTGTAAAACAGCAGAGCTAAAGCAACTCTTGGAATTATTTTAGAAAAAGAAAAAAAGGGATTAATTTGATGGCCAAGTGCTTCTCAGACCCCTCCCTTCCTCCCTTCCTCCCTTCCTTCCTTCCTTCCTTCCTTCCTTCCTTCCTTCCTTCCTTCCTTCCTCCCTTTCTTCTTCTTTCCTCCTTTCCTCCCTTCCTCCTTCCCTCCCTCCTTCTCTCCCTCCCTCCCTCCCTCCCTCCGCAAATCTGATTTCTGGCCCTCCCTAATCTCACTTAGATGAAAGTGTCCACTTAGGACAAAAAAGCAAAACTAGCAACAGCTGTAGGAATAGAACAGAATGGCTAAAAAAATCCTCCTACACCCTTCAGTATGTCTAATGAATGCTCCCTGCAGCTGTATACACATGGCAGGCTGGTGAACTGGAGATTGCTACAACTCTTATAAGAAAACCGTCTGCTGTTTGACAGAAAACAGAATTTTATTGACCTCACAGTTAGCAAACAGTGAGCTGGTACCAGGAGGAGTGGGGACAACACAGATCTTAATCTGTACTAATACAACCTAACAACCCCTCCCGGAGAACGTGCAGCAACTCAGCAGTCAATGGCAATATAACGCATTTGTGAAGACTGGCAAGAGGATGGAAGGATCCAAAAAGGTTCAATGGCTACTTGACCATTGAAAAGAGAACAGAAAATCTAGCTCCAGCTTGGAGGAGGTTCATGCAAGAAAATGGATGAATTATACAGGGCCACATATAAACATGTGGGAATTGTAATCATACCCTCACTATCACAGTACCAGTCAAATGTGTAGCTGGAGCCAGACACAACAGTCTGGGGAGGAACCTCATTTCTTCTACTGTGGATGCTTGCGTAGGGCATAACTACAAAGCCATTATTCTCATTGTATGGACAATTACCTCTCAACTTGAGGTCTGAATTTCAGGCTCACTGGCCTGAGCACTAATGTAGTTGGATCAAATTCAATGTGAAATTTGTGTACCAGAGAGAGAGGAGATAAAGCTCAGTAAGTAAGTATTAGTTACTGCAGAGTTAATCGATTACTTGAGCTGGTTCAGTGCCCTATTATGCTATTAAAATACCCATTGATCTCCCTCAAAGGAAGATACAGATCCTGTCCCAGACCACATACAACACAATGCTAGGTGCTGATGTTTTCTTTAGCTACATCAAATCTATGAATTCATTATAAATAATGTAAAAACTACTTCCAGCAACAATCATTTTCAGCATACTCTTTGGAGTCAAAAAGCAGCATATCATTCAGCTGCACCTGCCCAGGAAAAAAGATTAGCAGAGTTTAGAAGTCATACAAACCTTTCTTGCATTAAAGCTTCAGATTCATAACACCAATTAGCAACTTTGGCATATAAATATGCTTTTAGATGATCTTGTAACAGCATCTGAAGTGACATTTTTATACATAGAGTAAAGAAACAGAGCAGATGGATGCTGCACTGGGCAGTCTTTCCTTCCCTCTCCCTCTCTGCAGACAGGGAGATTTATGCACATTTTGTGGTACAAAAGGTCCATCACAACTCTCCACAACCAGCTCAGGAAGTTTTCACCACTGCAGAGATGAAGCTCAGTCAGACACAAGGAAAGGATGGATGACAGGATCTAGCATTCACACCACTCTTCCCTCCTCCTCTTCATATTAGAAGCTTACACATAAAACTCTGATCTAAATATAATTGCACTGCATAAATATACATAACAAGCAGATGTTAGTTGAGTGCAAGATAGTGAGAACATTTCAAGTGATAGCCCCAAGTATTTGTCTTGGACAAAGTTTTACTTATAAATAACTTCAGCGATCCAGTAGTGAAAAGCTTGCAAATCACCCCAGCACATGGAGAACATAATTCATCATGTTCTTCACAAATAAATATGAGAATTTGAAATGAACAGATGAAATTCAGTGAAGGTAAGTGTGATGTATTAGAAGACAAACGCGGGCACAAAAACAACTAAGTGAAGGTTTTCACTGGTAATGACCTAGTTATTTCTGATCCTGCCTCACTGCAAGATTTCTGGCCCTGTATTTACTTAGAAGAAAAGGAAACTCTTGTATGATTATTCTGGTAGTAGATCCCATTTTCAATGAGTATCTACAGGTGTGAATATTACAGTTTCTGAGGTTATAAATGTACCTAATATTATTTGGTAAATAATATTTGGGGTCTGAATTGTGTCTTCATGGACAAACCGACCTTCTACAGTAACTTACAGCTCTATTTTATGATGCTTCAAGAGCCAGTAGGACCCAGGATGTACAAGACTCAGGTTCAGCGTCCTTTTTGCCTGATCTGGGACATGACATCTGAAACATTCTTACCCATAAAAATCACACCTACAAGCACTCCCTTCCTTGACAGCTCATAACTGTCACACAGCCTGTGCATCCTCAGGAGGATCTGTGGAAGAACCATGGCTCCAAGGAAATGAGGAACCTTCAGAGGAACCTTCAATGGTTCCTCAGTGGAAAAACCACTAGCAGTGAAAGGAGCCTGGAGGTATCCAGGGGTAGAAGTTAAAGCTAACTTCTACTTGCACTTGTACTTGCAATTTAATGTACAATTTAGGCTCCACTGGTAAAGTTTGCATCAGACTTAAAATTTTGCTTTTCTCACTTCATATCAATTTCATACTGCAAGTTCTGTAGAAGGTTATGACCTCATCTTTGCAGAATAGGACCTAGGGGTCCTCGTGGACACCAGGTTGAACATGAGCCACCAATATGCCTTGGCAGCAAAGAGGCTAATGGCATCCTAGGCTGCATTAGGTAAAGTATCGACAGTAGGTTGAGGGAGGTGATCCTTCCCCTGTATTCAGCACTGGTGAGGTCACACCTGGAATACTGGGACCAGTGCTGGGTTCCCCAGTACAAAAGAAACATAGACATACTGGAGAGAGTCCAACAAAGGGTCACAAAGATGATGAAGGGACTGAAGCATGTCTCACATGAGGAAAGGCTGAGAAACCTGGGACTGTTCATCCTGAATAAGGCTTAGGGGGAAACTCATCAATATTTATAAATGCCTGAAGGGAGAGTATAAAGAAGCCAGAGCCAGGACCCCCTCAGTGGTGCCCAGTAACAGGACTAAAAGGCAATGGGTACAAATTGAAACACAGGGGGTTCCCTCTGAACATCAGTAAACACTTTTTTACTGGGAGGGTGACTGAGCACTGGCACAAGCTGCCCAGGGAGATTGTGGAGTCTCCATCCTTGAAGATATTCAAAACCCATCTGGACATGGTTCTGGTCAACAGGTTTTAGGTGACCCTGACTGAGGGGAACCTCCAACAGTTCCTTCTAGCTTCAATCGTTTTGTGATTCTCACCCATCTACTTCTTCCTTTGTTATTCAACACAGGATAAGAAAGCACCATCTGCACACATGAAGATTGGCGTGTCATCAGAAAATATTTAACAAAGGACAGATGACAGATAATTCTTCTCATTCTCGAACACTCTCTCATTGTAGGCAATTGTAGGCAAAGCTCTGGGGGCTTGTTAATCACAAGCTCATTTTTAAAATAATATCTAAATGCCTATGAAAGCAGTTTCAAAGAGACTCAGATGTGGGTATACTTAGAAGATACATAAGGTTATTTCTGAATGAAAGTTATGTCTCTTAATGAAGTTCATAACTTGATTTGCAAAGTAACTAATTTGTATTTGTTTGCAACAAAAGGGTATAACTATAATATTCATGGATCTTAATGAAAAGAATATATCATAACCCTCATGAGCTGAACTCTAGAAGGCAGGGTTTTATAATGGAAGATAGAACAATTTTACCTTGATGAAGAACAGAACACAACTAGTTAACAAAATCTATATAGGTCTACATAAGTCTCATGCAGTACAGCTCTGTGAGCAAGTTCTTTTTCTGTACCTCAGCTAGGATTACATAGCAGAGTGAAATTCCTTTCTGAGGGAAAAAGGGGAGATACATTCTTAGATATATAGCTCATTTTCAATGTGATTATTTGCTGCCAAATTCTCCTATGGGGAGATTTTTTCAAATTATTATATTGACTTTTTATTCTAATTCCTAAAAAAGAAAACCTCCATTTTCCTTGGGGAAATATAATCCATTTTTATTAGCTCTATTGATTAATTCCCTACCTTTTTTCTTTGGCTATGGAAAGGAATGGAAACTGAAAGAAAGTATTTTTAATTTGTTGTCTGCCTTACTCTCAAAACCACTTAGAATTTTCCTCTTGGTCAATTCCTCTGCTCTTATTATATCTGGGGTCACTTTCCTGTCATCCTATCTCTTCTCTCCCTTTCCTTCAATGCAGGTTACCTTATGATTCTCCTGTCATTTGGGTTGTGTCAACCTTTCCATCATTCTAATTCTTAGACATACTGATCCAATTTACCTGACTGGAAAATATGGACTTTACTAACAGCTTAAAGAAAACAGATTCAAAATGTTTACCACATGCCCATAACCCCTTCAAATCTAGACACCTGTTGTGGCTCAGAAAACAGGTGGCTAAAACTGCAAGTGATCATTAATTCAACATTAAATTGCTGTGAATTTCATATAGTCTGGAATTACTTAAAAATTACAGTGTGGCTACACACTAGTTACCATACACAGGAGCTGCTGTGCAATTTAAATCACAGAACAAAACCTATAATCCTATTTTCTTCTGATTGCTAAAATTATAATAATTTCTCATTTTATTATGTCTGTTTTGAGTCTATGCCAAGATTTCCCATAGAGTCACTGCCAGGAGTGAACCTGAGACAGGGAATATCTTGAGTGAGAAAATATAAAGGTATTAGGTTTTGTTTAGAACATCCTTCTAAAGGTGTTTTGCTGTAACCTCAACAATTTATGTGCAGAAGAAGCAATGGGCCTTTCCTTGGCCCTACAAAATTCTGATTGTCTAAACAAAAAGATGTAAACCTTCATTGTAAGAGAATAGGTGGTCTGCCAGCTCCACCTGACAGATTCAAATTACTATTGATAGAATATTTGTTGAGTATCTGTCCAGGTCTCTGTGGTACAACTGAGATGAAATACAGGACTGTCAAAACAAGTGACTCTGATAACTATTGGAAACTTATTCATACATGGTAAGCTAGAAATCTGTATGAAACACCATGAAAACAATTGAAAAACAGATCAATTTTAGTAAAAAAATACAGTAATTGATTATTTTAAAAAAATAGCAAGACACTAATTATTAGATGACAACAGTATCTAACCCTTTTTTTAGAACTAAACATACAACTCCAATAGGAAATGGTGAAATCTTGTAGACAACCAGGGAGGAACAGAGCTTAAGTGTAGAAACAAAGTTGAAAACACAGATAGAATGAACAGTGACATTTTACTGGGGAAGAGCAACATAACACTGAGAAATCTGTGGAAGTTATTTTTCCCAGTATCCCTGTGATTCTAATATCTCTTTAAATGAACAAATTTGTATTAATAACTTGGCAATGTGCACAAGGTGTTACAAACATTGTATCTAGGTGACAAAGGTATTTAGCCTTAAGGTCCCCACAACCAACTTAAATACCCCACATTTAAATGAGAAAGAGAATGACTTAAATCAAGCTCATTGTTGTGACAATGTGTAAAAAAAGTTAGCTTGAGACCTTTGCAGATGTTGAGGTGCATTTTACTAAATATATACACCATGCTCAAATCCAGATTACTTGGCTCCATAGATTAGGCCTTGGTGGGATATTATTACAGAGAGAGACATGCACAAGCCAATGGCCTGAAAAATGTCTTAAATTTAAATCACCTTTTTAAGTGCAGGAATAATTCCATCCTAACTTAGAAAAGACATTTCAGTGTTTTGCTGGATCAAGTGACCCCAGATATCTTATCCGTAGTCTCTTTTGGAAGATCTCCAAAGGCAGAAAAGCCAATATAATGGTAAAACAGTACGATTCTCCTGTGTAGCCATCTTTGCTTCACCCATAGCAGTCTTGGCTTTACTCCATCTATCGGCTCTATGGCTTAAAACACCTGCCAGGGTCTTCAACATATAAACTGCAGCATCAAATAAAAATTTAGTTACTTTTAACATGAATGACACAACTACCCAAAGCAACTCAGAAGATTGCCCCAGGTTAGCACTGCTCGCTTTCTACTTGACTATCAGTATCTAGAGTGAACCAATCACGTTTGAACATGCTGGGTGCATCCTCTCCCCAAGGAGGCTTGCACCAATCTTCAGCCGAGGTGAGAGGCAGGAAAACAGAACAGAGGAAGCTCTGGCATTAAGGATGTCCAACTGAGCCTGGTCTCAACACTTTCCTTTTCCTAAGACCTGTACAACTGGTATAACCTGTATAACAAGAGACAGTATCAGGTGGCCATGACAGCCTAACACACCCAATTTATTCAGCAGAAGCCGATTGTTGCATACTAGTCTATGGATACAAGATCATCTGTTCACACTTACACTTGAAGTGGGCTGATCTTTCAGAAGATCAGAAGGAATTTTCCAGAAGGAAGTAATCTCATACACATGGGTACAATGTTCTGGCTTCCAGGGTGGCTGATCAAATCCAGACTTTGATAACCAGAAAGAAGCTTCTGCAGTAAAGCTATGACTACCAGTCCTTTTTTCTGTGGGGAACTGTGCATTCAGACCTTCTATACCATTACAACTTTAAACAGATAATTACAGCAACTCAGTTTCAGTGTTGTTAAATCTCCTATTTTTTAAAAAAATCATGTGCTTTATGTTTTGTTTTAAAAAAATTGTCAAATGCTCGTGTGCTAGCAACTTGAACAATACTTACATTTAATTCAGAGCACCAGTATTATATTTCAATGTCAAGAAACAATTGGTATCCTGAAAAAATATATATTGCCAATACAACAAGATAAATATTAAGATTATTTACTACTTACAGAAAAGATATTGGGTTACACTAGTTGCTTTCCAAATTCCAGTCAGCTAACTGGGTTGACCGGAATAATTTGGAAACCTTTCCTCTTTTATGTTCATTTTTTTCCCTTCAAAGATAATCATTGTTTAATTCACTGATGGTTTTTTTTTTTAAGGAAACAGAAGAAACAAACAGCAGAGTAGAATTAAACTGTGTGCCATTATTTTATTAGTCATTATATTTCTATCCTACATACAGTCCCTTTAGAGATACAAAGGTCCTTCAAGCGATTTTACTGCACAGCTTTGTATTTAAGCAGTTTCCCCTAAGTTTTAATACAGCTAATATCTACATATGCTTTTAAAAGCTGAAGTGTTTTATATATCCTTTTTCTCAGTAATTCATTCTGCATAGTCTGTTTAGAAGAGTGTATTATCTCTCTTTCCCATTAACAGATACTCCCTAGAAACATATGGTATACAATGTTAAAGCTCCAAAATGAGCTGTCAAAACTATAGAACTTTATAATCAAAGTAGTAATTCCATTCATTGCCAGGCAGTTTTGTTATGACTATTTGAAAATGAGTGATTTTACATGCTGCATGTTGGCAAAAAGGAACATGGCACAGACTGAATTTTAGCTTTTAGTCAAATGTTTTTTCTCTATGTGGGAATGCAATGTATTTGAGTTTGTTTCTAACATTTGTGCTCCAAAGAGATCAAAGAATTGCAAACACAGTATTTATTCTTACTGCCAATGTGCAGCTAGACAAACTCTTTACCATTACCAGAGCTGAGATAAATTCTGCAAACAAATTGGCACACATTCTAGCAGTCTACTGGTAAATTTAGTTTAAATAGTTTCAATTCACATGAGTTTCTGGTCCACTAATGACAAAATGAATTTTTTTATTGCCAAGACTACTTCAGACCCCTAATACTCCCTAATAATCCATTACCTGGTGCTTTAAATGAAATTCCTAGTGACAGAATAGACTTCCCATGCAAAATCAGGGGAACATGTTCTAGATAGACAGACTAGTTTTCTTCCTGCCCTACTGAAGAAGTAGGACATGCCATGATAAAACGTGACATAAAGATTCAAGATTATCTACTAGTGATTTTTTGAGTTTATCACAACTTCATGTCACCCTTGGATCTATCATCATGTATTAGCGATACATTTGTTCTCCATATCCTCCAGGCAGACCCTAAAACAAGTTTGGTCCTCAATTTGTTGCTTCTGGTTTTGTCATGAAAACTTTACGCCATTCTGAAGTCTAGTAAACGTGAATATATGAAATTATTTCAGCTGCTCGGGAAGCCATACTTATTCCTCTTTCACACATCTGTGTAATGAGGTGTAGCTGTGAGTCTGAGCTTCAAATTATTAGAATCATCATGGATAACTATAAGATAAAATCAGCAAAATTTGCCATCTCTGACAGTGTGTCCTTGTTTGAGCCAGAACAGAACCAATTTTCTTTTAATAATTTTACTTTTCAGTGAAGTTTCTTCTAAGTAACTGCACTTTCTGAAATTAATGGCACATTTTTCAGTCAGTGCCTGCTTCTAGAACTGATAATGCTCAATGTTAATAGTTATGGCTGGAGAATGGTGTGCAAAACCAAGGGCAATGCTTGCTTCTGCTAAACTTCTTATGCTCCGGAAACAAAGGGGAGCAAAGGGGTCATGCCTGCGACCCTCCTACAGGGAGGAGTGAGCTGGACAGGTGACCAAAACCGACCAAAGGAAATATTCCATCCTATTCATATCATACTCAATATAAATCTGAGGGAACAAAAGGGTCAAGCTCTTTTCTTTCATGGCTGGCATCCTGGGAGGACTCAGTCTGTTCACCTTGATCCCTATCTGTGCATTCTTGACTCTGTGTGTCCCTGAGTCCAGCTCCCACCTGTCACTGGCTCCAAGAGCCCAGTCCAGGACTTTCCCAGGGCCACCCTGCAGCCTCACTGGTGATGTGACCATTACTGGGGCACAGCGCGATATTGGTTTTGTATATATTTGTATATATTTCATTATTTTCTTTTCCACCATTACTGTTTCAATCTGTGTAGTCTCTGTAAGTCTCTCTCCNAAAAACGAAAAATGGGAATAAAATTTAATTACATTAAGATTTTAAAAAAATAAAAAGTAATTTTAATATCTTCATATTTTCAACAAGTGGATGAAAATTAAGCTGGTTGTTTCACTAACTTCTGCCTCCCTCATCCCATTTCCATCTCTGCAGTGGAAAAGCTGTATTGCTGCTCTAGGAATGCAAGCATGCACCAGTGACCCACTGGGCATTGCTCCATGGGCCTATGCTTAGCTCATACCATGACACAGGAGTTTCATGGAAGTTCCCCATCAAGTGAGTTATGCAGGAGGCCAGATGGCCTGGGCCAACCATTTACACAAAGGNGTCTCTCTCCCTTATTCTCTTTCTAGGAAGGGACAGGGCAATATAACATCTGTCATTCAATTGCCAGCCCATAATTAAACTGTAACACAGTACTTTAAGAGACTCATGTACTGATTGTGAGGACAAACCTGAGTATTTCTGGTAGTGAATTGTTCTTATGAATTGTTGGAATGGTTCTGTTGCAAATATTCTACTAATGAGGTAGCTTTACACAAAACTAGTGAGATTTACTGTGCAAAAAATGAATGCATTAGGACTGCCGAAATAGGTTTTGCAATGTGTACAGTTAGTGGTTTTGCATTTTATGAAACACAGCATACTGTAAATTCACTTTTGATGATTATATGCTTTTTGAAGATTATATGCTTTTTGCTTTGCAAAAAGCAAATTTGAGGTTTATTCATATTTCTGTTAAAATACCTTTTTATAGCTCAAACATCTCTACTATAGAAATTTCTCATAAAATGAAGTGGTTTAGTCTATTTTTGAAACAAGCAGTATCTACAAAAAATTTTTAGACTACATTAATTTCTATATAGTCTAAACAAACAAAAGACAATACTGTGATTTATTTTAGTTTCACAATGTTTCAAATTGAATAACCTTTGCTAACTGTATTATCTTGTTTTTTCTCAGTGAGGATTCAGGAATGGAACCTGCCTGAATTATATTTCTGTGAATGTCCTTAATCCCAACCCTCACAAATGGTATCTTTGGGCACTTTCCTTACNTTATTTTTTTAGATGTTTCATTTTCTTTTGAACAGCTTGAACAATCAAATGGTTAGTTTAAGTGTCATCAAGTGACTCTGAACCATCCCTAAGTCCCACTACAGAACCACATTATTATCTTTCTAAAATATCAGGATCATTGTTTCAGATACTTTTAAGACATTTTCCATTTTAGTTTAATTCTCAAAATTTGGCCTTTTCAGCTAAGGTCAATAGACTTTTGAATTTCCAGTCTTAGAAACAGAAGGCACAGAGTTGCATTCTGACACATGTGAGCTGTAGACTTATGAAACAAAATCTTAAGCAAAAGCTTGGCTTTAGTATTCTTTCAGTCCTGGAGATGGAATATGAATATTTCTTGACTGTTTGGAATAATTTAGGCATTTTTTTCCCTCTGCCTTTAGAAATTCTGTTCTTTAAATAATTTCCATAGTACTAGAAAAACTATTGACATGTATGAATGCCACTTAGTTTTGAGTCTCTAACAGTTTTTGCTCAGCCCTCCCCATCACCAAGTAGTAAAAAAAAAGGTTTAATAATAAACCCAGGAGAAAAAAAACCACAAATATTTTAAAAATAATTTTGTAATATTTAGTAATATATGTTACACAGGACTACAAAGATAAAAAAACAAAACACAACAGAAAAAAACAACAAAACAAAACCCCCACCATAATTCCTGTTCCAACTTTCATCAGATGAATTCTTCAAAAAAATCAGGCTCAAAAACCTGCAAAACCTTATGTCCTTTTCAGGTTTTGTACCTTCTCCAAAAAAAAGCAGCTCTTAGTCACTACTAGTTTTAATCTAATGTCATTATATAATGATTACCATTTTAGCTTATTGAACTGCTACATATCTGCTTAAAAATTTGGAGCACCCCTATTCAAGTAACCCTCACTGAAGCTGAACAACTGCAAGTGTTGACCAGGAAGTTATTATTTAAGCAGTCTACTAGTGCTGTTTAAATTAATGTAATATTGTATTAATTATAATGTGTAAATATAATCAGGAAGATAATTTTTTTAAAGTTATCAGAAATCACTGCTAAGTGCTAGCAATAGAAAAACAAAGACTATAGTAAATACTACCACACCTTTTGTTTAAGGAATTATGTCTAGTTTACACAAGAAAATAAAAATCTATTTACTATTCCATGAAAAGCACTACTTCCTTTGAGGAGTCCTAATTTCAAATGATGAAACATAATGAAAACAACGTAAACACTAAATCCTTCTTGGGAAACACTGGGATAATCTGGCATATTGTTTAGTAACAGAGGAAAAATCACCTGCTAGTTCTATTAAAAATATCAAATCATTTGAGAAATGAAATGTCATGTAAAACTGTGTTTCTGATATAATTCCAAACGTCTGTATGATGATTTGGCAAACAAGCATGAAGCATGGGATAAAGTAAAATCAAGCTGAGGAGAATTGATAGGCTCTCAGGAAGGCTTATTAGCCAGGGTTCATATGGCAAATGTATATAAGCTTCATACTTACAGCATTCTCCAAATCTGTCAGACTTCAATTCTCCTCCTGTCATTTAAGTTACCTTTGTGTTTGGGCCTCTTGCAAATTGTTTCTCAAAACAATGTTTAGAGATACAGAATTTCTGCAAGTAAATATTCGCAATCCAGCACTTTGTGACTAATTCTGGTAATTGTTAAAGTACCCTGTTTAAATAGAAAATCACTTTCTAATTTCTACAATCTTTGAATAAGACTCTTGTTCAGCAACTATAGTGACTTTCTAATCAAATTGAGCATGTTGTAATTAACTGAAAACTTGGCACTTAATGTCATGACCATGTGAAGCTGCAAAAAGTAGGAATATTTGGATAAAAAAACCTTTTATGCCCGCACATATGACATTGCACAAGTGAGAATTCAAATATGTCTTGCTTAATACAAACAACTATATATTTTAAATCACTTCCCAGGTGGAATAAAAACAGAAACTGAGATAAGGCAGTTTGGCTTTTTCTGTCTCCAAGCCAAAATACAGAAAGTGTGTAAATGAGCAAGCACTCCAATAATTCTTCTCTTCTTACAATCATCTCTACTGGCCTTAACTTATTCCCTTCTCAAACTCTGCTCCCTCCCATCTCCCACCCTTCTCTCTTGTTTATCTTCAGCTTACAAAACACAGTTTGTTGGAACAGGACTATCTTCAACCCAGCTGTTTATGAGCTCAAACCCCATTCCTGGGCATATACCTCATAGTCTCTGTCCATTACTGAAGGCAGTGGTGGCCTCACACCTCTACATAAAATACTTCATCTTCCAGTAGTCAGAAAAGCCAGTGGTGGCAATAACCAGAAAGGACTCTCAAGATGATTTAGAGATTTGTTTCTCCAGCTAGGGATCATCGTCCAGATTGAAGTGAGAAATGAGATTTTTCAGTCCAGCTTCAAAATCTTGAGTTGCACCTGGACTCATATCACTGTTGTCTCATTTCAAGGAGTAATAGTGTGACTGACTAGCCACTTGTTTCTTTAAAATCAAAAGGCACAAATTATCAGTTTATGTTTAACTCTAATTAAGAATAAGCAAATTAATAAAAAACTGTAGTCAAACCATTATTGCAATGGCATCAGTTCCACTTGGACACAATCCCTGCATGTTAATCATTCCTCCCTGCAGTTCCCCAAAGCTGAGTGTCACCTCTGTTTTGCTGCATGACAATCCCCACTTATTTTTGTTTTGTCTTTTGATGCTATCTCTAATAAAGACCACTTCACACCCTCTCCTGCCTGTTTCACCACAGCTATCTTTACAAAGGTAGTTAACTTATATGTGAGAAAAGAATGTATGTCATGGGACACACCTGTACAAGGCCACATCCAAGCTACTGGCCTTTCTAGGACAGAATTCATTTGACTTTTATGATTGTTTGTATTAGGATGAAATTAATCACCTTCTAAAAGTTATTTCTCTCCATTGACTACAATGAGAGCTGGGTTTGATAAAGAAAGATATCAATGCTGTAGAATAGAAAAGTGGGGTGTCCTTTACTGACAAGCAACTCTATGAACACTGGAAAATAATCAAGTCTTACTTCCTACCAATCTGTGTCGTAAGTTTGATTGACTTTTTGCCTAAGTAGAAAGATCCAGCTGAAGCTTTCTTCCATGACTTATAAAGATACTCACCTACATAGACTTTTTTTCAGTGTGTAAAGGGTGGGCTCAAATTGCACTTTCCCTCAGTGGGAATATTAATGGGGTTTCTTCTCCTCTTCCCAGCCACCAAATTTGATGAAATTTCAGGAGGTTTAATTATATCAAAGCCCCCTTTCCCTACCTTCCTCTCCACTGTCAAAAGTGTTTGAAGTCGATAAGCGCATTCAGAAGTTATTAGATGGGAAACACAGAGACACATTCACAGCAGTATGATTGCACAGGAAACCAGATGAAAAGTTAGGCTTTGATGGAAATAAAGGAACAAAAATCTTTTCAAAAACATTCTTATTCTTTTTCTTTTCTTTTTTTTAAAAAAATACTTGTTACAAGTAGCTAACTGATCTTGAGATGTGCCAAAGGCTTACCTTGATTTAACTTCAGAATGATTAGAGAAAGGGATCTAGCTTTACATGTGCTTACATTATATAGTTTTAGTCTCCAACCTATTATCAGAATGCTTATAGGTATGGGAAGTTAATGGAGAAGAGAAAGAAATGTAAAGTTAAAAGCTAGCATGAATTAGCATACATTTTGATTTGAAATTTCATGGAATCCCTAGGGAATTGTTAAGTTCAATATAAAAACTAAAATTCAGTTATTAAGTTATAAAAAAGAACAAGTGAACTGCTTGTATGTCTTGGTTGAAATTATTCAACATGAAACATGTATTTGAGGGTTTTTTCCTAAATGCAACTAGATCATTAGTTTGCACCAAATATACCGTGCTCTGGTAGTTACAGTAGAAATAAAAAACTTGCACAAGTGTCACTGAAGTAATTTATTTAATGATAATCTTCAACACCCATTTAGTATTTCAAATTCTATGCATTGACATACTAATTGCTAGAACTTCAGAACATACACTGATTAAATGTACTTTGTGTCAGAAGAGTATACTTACTAGATTTTCTGTACAATATTCAAAACGGGATAATCTTAGTAACCATTTAAGTGAGGAGATACTTATTCTGCAGTCGGAATAGTACAATAACAGAACACGAAAGTCCATGTAAACATATGAAGTGATTTCAGATTTAACAAATGGCTTTTTAAGTGTCATTGTATCATCCATAAAGTTCTTTTTCCTTGGTATGCATGTACATGCATTTATGATAGGGAAAGGAAATTAGTTTACCCTGCAAGACAAAAAACCCTACAGGTGCAATGAGAAAGATATGCATTACCTGCTGCCTATTATTTCTTGTAAAGAGCATAAATTTTCTGCAATATTCACAGCATCTGGTGTGGTCAGCTTTACACTCTAATGCAGGTCATGTAGTTCTCCATGCTAGTGTATGTATATGTATCAAAAAATAGGTTCTTTCCTTGACTAAGCTGCAATGTAAACTACTACAGTCAAGCACAAATTTCATTTCAGGCCTTAACTTGCCCCTCAACCTCTTTTTTTTTCCTTCAGTCAGTGACAGAATATTTAAAAATACTTTGTAATACCAGAGCGTTTGATTTTATTTCTGACAAAATCACTCTCACTAAAGTCCACTTTACTGACCTCCTTAAGTGAAACTAGAAGCAATGTTTCTTTCTTGTCCTCCCAGCAGAGTCACTGGTTTTGACACGGCTGTCTGCAGCTTTGGAGGCTGCTTCATCTTCCAACTCTCCTCTGATCTCGCTCCATATGTTTGTCACTGTGTCCTCCTGCTGAAGAGATGCTGTTTCTTGATCCTCCTTTACCTCTTCCCCTGACTCCTGTCTCTGGTAATTTCACCACAGACTACATACAATCCAGCAGTGTTCCCTGTGCTGCCAATTCACTGATCTCATTCCCTTCAATTAAACTAACTTCACTCTCTTCAAATCAAAGTTCAGTGCACTCCTCTGCCAGGTCTTCACTGATGTCTAGCTATCAGTTTACCCTTCATGCCAGCCAGCACAGGTTTTTTTTCCTTCCCTGCAAATCTTTCCATTTGTTTCCTTTCTTCATAGCACTATCATTGCATTCCTTACCCTCACACATGATTTTAGTCAGTTCAGATTTGCACCTCTCTTAAGAGCATCACGTCAAATCGACATCTAAAACTCTAGATTATCTAGAAAATCTAGTTAGATTAGCTCTAACTGTTCTTTCCTACCTGTTCACATAAACAAAATGCTAGTCTAGGGCTCTCTCTCTTTAGTTGCTCAATGTCCTTTTCTTTGGCCCCAAGAAATATCAAGGATTATTCTCCAGATCCAACAGTTCAGTCACTGCAGGACTCCCTTTGCATCCCTCCACTAGTACTTTTTTGAAGAATGCAGAAGCTTTGTCAAATTTCATAGACCAACACCTCGTTAATTACCTGGTTTTTCACAGTGCAATGTTTCCAGCTGCATCCTGATGTCAGCTCTCATCACCATTTGTCATATTTCATGTTACTACCTTACCCCACAATGCTTTCCAGCGCTGGTAATTATCCGTTACAACTGCTTGAACAGTCACCTTGTCAGGATTCCTCCATTCCGTCATGCCCTGGCACAACTGGCAGGACACAGTCACCTTTATTGCAGTCTCAGTATTACATTTCTTTGTGTTTTTCTGAAGGCTGGACCAACATCACTTAACATAGGGTGTCCAAAACTCTGAACTAGGCATCAGTCTGTGCATTTGTCAGAAAGAGATAGGCATGTGTATGCCTACGTGAGCACTGAGGTGCCTATCATCAGACCAACTTGCACATTTTTTCCAGTTACACTTAGTAAATCTGATAAAAGAGGTTATTTTTTTTCTACATAACTTGTACTTGGTATGTCTCCAAAACCTCTAGCAACGTCCCCCAAGAGTACAAGCAACAGGATGACAGTGGAGGTCCTACACAAGTAAATACAAATCACTAAAGGTCAATTATTCATGTCTGTAGGGAAGCCACCGCCAAGGCCAGGCAGAACTGGTTTTAAAGCATAATAAAGAGAGAAAAGTTGTACCCAGTGTATATAAACCATCATATGTATACTTAAAATGCAAAGGAGGTAAGAAGAAAGTATAAAAAGAGCTACAGCTAGCTCCAATATGAATGGTAGCGAATGAAGAGCAGAAAGAAAACTGCTCCAGCACAGGATCCAGCACACCTGATAAATGCCACTACTTATCTGTAGCAGGTCCTTCCTCACCTTTGGTGGAGAAAGAGATCTGCTCTTCTGTTTGCCATTCACAAAGTTTTGCTTCCACATTTCTATAACAATTTGTAGCATATAATCTTTTACTGTATAACTGGGCTAAATAAATTACAATTGTAAGATGTGTTTTCAGTTTCAGCTTTCCAATTTGATACAGTTATTGATATTTTAGAGCTAAGCTAACATCCATTCATATACTGTATGACATCTATGATAATCTTCTGTTTATATTGACCAGACAGGAGGCAGAGGGCAGGTGGAGGATGCAAATCTGCATTAAGAACATGCACATGAATGAATCCTCATGAAACTGCCTGCACCATAACCCTACCTTGTACTGGCACAGCATAAATTACAAACACAGTAAGTTTCTACAGGAAGCAAAAAGAAGCACTTAGCAGAAGAAACACAGTGGTCTCCACAAACTCAGTTGATATCAAAAGAACAATGAAATACTTTGCAATACCAAAAGATTTGGCTTGACTGTTTCAGTTCACAATCCTGGCAATCAAGACCTATTTAGTTACCAAACACTATGCTAGCCTCAGGAACTGATAGATAACTCTTTACAGGCTGGGAAAGAGAACATTTGTTATGTGAATTTATGTACCTGCATTTTACTTGATAATGTGTGCTTCTGTGAATTACACTTAAATTAAACGAACACTGAAAGAAAAAAGGTGGTATCAGCAACCAACAGATGTAGATATTGTTAGATTAACCGTGTCATTTTAGTCCTCAAGCTAGACAAATGGCCCAAGAGCTGTTTGCTGTTCTATGAGCAGCCTTGTAATCACCTATCAGCAAGGTACATCTCCATCGATAATAAGATAATTTATTGCATTATATTTCTTATATTACTTTCTGGTTTACACCACATTACTGAACCATCTCATAAACTCTGCATATAATCAAACAATGCCTACAGTGACAGCACACCATCTAAATGTTTGCATTTAGAAAAAATGTGTTCTTTCCAAAAATCATGCCAAAATCATAACAAGCCTATCATCAGTCATAAAGCTGTAGGTGGTTGACTAAAGAACAAAGTTCCCATTTAAAGTCCCTTGCATTTATTTAGTCAGATGACAAATAGATTTGAACCCAGCTCATCCAGATCCTAGTGAAAAGTCCTGACCATCGGCCTAATAGCCATTCAGGAGCTTGGGAAGCACTAGGTCTTTATCTCTGCCTTTCTTATTATTGTCATACATCCCTATGGGAGAGGAAAACACTACCTGTTACTGGGCAGGGAATAACAAGGAAAGAGATATGAACAGAGGAACAGTCAAAGGCAAGAAGAAAGAGTAGAGAGTAGAGAGCAAAATGAACGCAGATTAATGTGTTGTGGTATCTTAAATTTAGTTTCAGTACAGAGTTTCTACATTAACATTTCTGTCTTGGTTATTGCTTATTTTTCTCTTTTGTATTTTCATTTGAAGAATTTTGGCACAATGTCAGTGTGTGCATGATAAGAAACTTATGCTGGGGTTCAGCTCCAGATTCAGGCACATGAAGATGGGAACTATATGTGAAAAGTTTTTTTGTCCATGTGCCCACAGTAGACTGGAAAATCTAGTCAATACAGTAAGCAGTGTGTAGAATAGATGTGTCTACTGCAGGATGAGACAAATCACACATTAGATTGCATGGATTCTATTATAAGATGCTAAAATCTGTTGTCTAAATGAAGGCATACAGTGCTGTAAGAGATGTGAAGACTCTCCCACTCAGTTTCCAGCTTCCACTTGAGGATCACATGGGTCCTTGTATCCTATGTCATATCTAGCAAGCCATGAAGATGTCCTGGACACAGGACTAGAAAAATATGTGTGCTTAGGTAAGTGAGTAAAGCCTTACATCCCCACTGGGAGCTCAAATGGGAGTTTAGACAATTAGCTCGTATAACAGCAGGTATTTAAATTGAAGCTGAATCCCACCTTCAAACTGTTGTATTGAGAATTAAGATACTTTTGTTACATGAAGATTAGACAGAATAAAAAAATGTATTGAAATGTGGATTCATTTACTTTTTTATTCGACACTTTTCTGGAATAAAAATAACAGAAAATTTAGTCTGTGAATTGCTCAATAATATTTGAAGTTTGCATGAGAATGGTTTGAAGACTAAACTATTTCAAAATTTATGTGGGTTTAATCTACTTGTTTTTCAATTGAAGTGTTAATTAAAAATTTGAAATATTAACTCTTAATTAAATACAGTATATTAATGTAGATTTATAGACATACCCACATTCATGCATAAATTCCACTAAAAATTGTCAAGACAAATTAATAGTTTTAGCCTTTAGCTCTCATGAATCAGGAAGTAGTAAAAGCAATGTGTCATGTATCAGTGTTTCTTCTGCATATGTGCTATAGTGCAGCCTTGAACTAAGAGCTGATAAAAATTTACTATATATGTGGTTTACCTAAGGTACAATTTACATTATTTAGCTTTAAGACAAAGCAGGATAGGGTTATTTTTAGTCAGATGAAAGCAAGGACTTCAAGAAGGTAATTCTTCCCATCTCAGGATATCCCTTTAAGACACCAGGACAAGTCTTCCCTTTTCCTCTCCACTGACTGCAGAAGGAATATAAATATGTACATTGAATTACATGGATGAACTCAGGTGTGATGAGTCACATTTCAAGTCAAGTATCCTATTTCTAACAGTTGTCTTGCTGTTTATAAGGAAAATGCAGAAAATTCTGGAGTAACACAACTGTAGGAAAAACCTGTTGTTGTTCCTGTAAGGTGAAGGTTCACATAAACAGTGACCTGAAAAGTCACTAAGCAGGCTAAACTTCTTTTTAAACAATATCATATAATACATACTCATAGGTTTAGGTATGCAGTTTTTTGTGCTGTGTCTTATTGCTCAATATACACCGTATAGAACAGCCTGCAGACACTGCTCATGTTGGTAAATCATATGATTTTCAACTACACTGCGAAGCTGCCTTGACCCCTGAGGGCACCCACAGACCACACCATCCCTCTGCAGCCTCCCTAGAGGTCCACTCCGGCTTATGGCCCAGGACTCCCTTCCACCCAGATGTTCTTAATGTCAGAAAACCATGTTGTACACAAGATGACAGTGTGTTTTAGCAAATGGAATTTTTTTAATAATAATCTGCATTAAAAAAGAACTTTAATCATTTTTCTATACCACAATAGTTCAGAAATGAGCTGATTTTCTGAAAACTATTTTTGAAATTTCTACACAATCAAAAAACTTAAACATTTCCAAACCTGTATTTATACTCCATCTGCAACAGTAATTATGATAAGCACTGGCTTACCGCAATTTTCTTAATTATTTCAGTAATGGTTGTTGATTGCATTTATTAAGAGAGATATATTCACTGTCTCAAAACTTAATGAAAAGCTGACCACTCATTTTGAATTTGGTTCTATCTCTTCCTATCTGAATAGCCATAGAAATTAATCTTTTTACTGCAGTTTATTCTGTGCATAAAAAAGTATCAATTATTTTAACCTCTAAATTAAGAGAAGGTACACTGTCACTGAACTTTTGAGTTTGACATCAATTAAAGTTCTCCCATTAAAAAGGAGTTATTAAAGCAACATGAAGACTGACACAATCAATCTGTCAGAAAGATATTCCTGTAATACCTTCAAGAAGAAAACCTTTTTTCTCATACAGGAACAATTTGTAGCTGGCAGGCTTTAACTTCAAAATTAAAGCCCAGGGATCACAAAGACCCTACTTTTCTCCCATGTCCGTGACAGACAAGAGCAATTTTTTTTAAAAAAATATTACATTTAAGTAATAAAATATGACAGATTATGTACTACACAGGAATACTCTCACTTTTCAGTACCCAAGAGGTCTTACAGGAAAGCTGGAGAGGAACATTTTGCAAGGGCATGGAGTGATAGGACAAGGGGAAACAGAGTCAAGCTGAAAGACTGTAGATTTAGATTGGATATTAGGAAGAAATTGTTTCCTGTGAGGGTGGTGAGACACTGGCACAGGTTGCCCAGAGGAGTTGTGGATTCCCCCTCCCTGGAAGTGTTCAAGGCCAGGTTGGATGGGGCTTTGGGCAACCTGCTCTGGTGGGAGGTGTCCCTGCCCATGGCAGGGGGGCTGGAACTAGATGATATTTGAGATCACTTCCAACCCAAAGCATTCTATGATTCTGTTTCTCATCATATTAGCCAGTAGGTCAAATAATCTATACAGTGATAGGTCTAAAAATAAGACATAATCTAAGCTGACTTTATTCTCATAACATTTATTTAATTGTAATATAGAAAATATTATATTATATTAATATGCTAATGACTACCTGCTGGTTGCAATAGTAAATGAAAATAGTGCATGGAAATATCATTACCAACAACAATCAAAAATCTTCTGAATTTAAATAAAAGAGAGAACTGATTACAATGAGTTATCTCCGAAGCAGTAAAAGCAGAGGACTCCATAAGCAATAAACCTATATTTGACTGTTTTCCCAGTCACTGCAAATACCCTATATTTAAGAAATAGAACAGGTTTTGGTTGTTTTGGGGTTTGGGGTCTTTTATTATTTTGCTGAGTTTTGGCTTTTGCTGTTTTGCAATGACCTCAATTTTGTTCGCTCTCACCCTGGTTAGATTATTCACAGCTATACTGCTTTTTTTCTTTCTTTTAACATTTCTTTTATCACTATCAGTACAGACAGACCTCCTGCTCTTGCTGAAAAGAGCCCAGTTTTCAAGCTTAAAAAGTGCCTCATTACACTGGGGGAAGTAAAAGTATAATACAGTCTATTGCAAAGTGAATCCTTTCAAGACTTCACACTGTGAAGCCTCAGTCACAATGAAACAAATCAGTAAACAAGGTCCCCATGAATAGTGGGGGACAGCATTTGAGTAGCAATCAAATTAATTTTTTCAAATAGTCTGGCCAGCACCTGGGTAAGGCAAATATTCACAGTTATTTAACAAACCAACTAACAGGACTTCAGTACAGCTTCTGCAATTGCTTTTTAAAAGGTATGAATTTAGGCAAAAGGCAGCAATCTAGAACCTCCTCAGAAGAGACTTCAGGAATGAAACAAAAAGGTAAGATCAAGAGAAGTATATGTAGCAGCCACTGTCTTTCTGACAGAGAAATTGGAAAAGAGACAAAAAACCCTTAAACATATAAAAGCCATGAAATATACATGGGTGTGAAACCAGTGTAAAAGCACCAAAAATCTTCCAGCAAGTCCTGTTCCATACACAAGTCTATACACAGAGAACTCAGAATACTTAGTAGGATTATTATTAGGTCACCTTTTCTTCTTTATAAGTGGGCTATTTGCACTGGCCTGAATGGCCATAACACACAGCTGCCCAAAGGCAAAACCTGATCTTAGCTAGCAAAGCTGGCAATGAGGTGGGCATGATCATCAGTGAGTGGAGTAACTCAAAAGTGACCACAGCTGCTCTTTCCCCTCTTCTCACATGGATCTACTCACTGCTTGTAAGGCATTAGCTAACCCTTCCTTTTTTGTTCTGTCATGAAACACAAGTGTTAGACCACAACAGCAGCAGAGACATGGACGAACTAACTCTTGACACATGGCCAACATTCTCATTAGCACTACTGACATTGATGAATTATCTAGGAAAATAATGCACTGCCCTCTTAACCACAGAAAAACACTCTGATTTAATAGGCTTCAGGGTTTTTTAAATTTTTAAATCACAATCATGACAAGCCTAACAACATAATGGCACACATGACCTTCACTTTGTGCCTTTTAGCATTTAACAAAAGCATATTTACCTCAATGTGAAAAGCAGAAAGGCTGAAAATTAACTCCTGCCTTCATGCTGTAGAAGTTTAATCAGTCTCAGAACATTCTTATTTTCACTCCAGATGTCCCTAAAACTGGATAACACCTATTTTAATTATATCTTCTATCTAACCATGTAATTCTGTACATTCAAATACAGTAGCACTCAAAATAGTTTTAGAGGCTCTGGTGGAAATCAAACTTGGTGAAATGAAAAATTAGTTAATTTACTTGCCTTTTAAGAGCTTGCTAGAAAGGTGAATATTCTCATCTGATTTCAGTGTATATTAGTAGTGGTGAAATACAAATCGTCTTGGCCAGACATGTCAGCAAAGAGAGTTTTTATTTAAAATCCATCACCTGCCATTTAAAAATTATACCTTGCAGATTTTTCTAGTAATACATTTCTTAAGTTTTTACATGACTACTATTTAAGGAGACACTGAAGACGCACTACACCATTCTTTGGAGCAGACATTCTGATTTTCAAATCCAATTTGCAGCACAAATCATAATCCGATACTGAATTCTTGGGCTTTGGATGTACCTCAAAAATCTTTTCATTAAAATATGATTCTGTTCATTTTTTAAAAAAAGTAAAATCTATCACACCCACCTAAATGCAGTAAGATTTTTTCTGCTCTTCAGCTTCCTTTACAGATTATTGGAAAAAGAAATGCAAAAACATTTGACTAGTCTAAACAAAAAAGTCTATAAATAAATAATATCTTTCTTACCACAATATTTGCTTATGTAACAACCATCATAGTTCTGTAACTTGAAAGAGGAATTAATTCAGAAAACTTGTACAGCCTTGTCGTACACAAGAAGTCAACTATAGAAACAACTCCATTAAACTAGGGTCTAAACACAAGTTTTTAAATCTTTCACAAATGCCAAGCCAAGGCAAGAATAAACTTCTTCACAGATAATGTTTAAATCCCCATTTTAGAAGAGATATTTTATTATTCAGGACTGCTCTAATAAAAGAGACAATAAATGTGATTTCTTATATATAAGTTAAAATACAAACACACAGGGCAAGATAACTATGGGTTACCTACAGAAATCATTCCTTCCTGATACACATCTGAATTAGTTCATGTGTTTCAATATCCATCTGTATGTCAAAATTTGATAAATTTAATAATTCAACACAATGGTGGTAGAGAAGATGGCAAAGACACATACAGGTGAAGTAGCTAGGTGTTAATAGCAGTACCAGAAGCCTTGCTACAGAACATGGGCAGCTTGAGTCTCTAAGTGGGCTATGTTCTAGCCATGTGCCAGCTCCAACCTGAAACTCTTCTTCCCCTACTCTTTCTCCTGACCACCCCACCCCCAGTTTCTATAGGAAGTAAATGTAAATAGGGATGCTACATTGGAAATGCAGCACATTCCAACCCATTTCTTAAACTGGAAGACTCGGGGACAAGGACCCAGGGGTGAAGGACCATGTTACCTCACATCTGCACCATCCGTCTTTAAGTCACTTCAAGTACAGTCAAGTTTTTCTCCAGAACTCAAAAAATGACAATTTGGTTCCTTTTCCTAGTAATGCATCTTCCCTATCATTTCAAAATATGAACCAGACAAGTATGAAGTTTTCTATGAACCCAATTTAATCTGTTTTCTTTAAACAGACACAGACCAAAGTTCAGAATAGACACACATCTTTTTGTATTTGCACAGATCCTGGTAATGGGTTCTGACAACTGGTTTACCACAGAGTAGTGGAGAAGAAAGTAGTCATTAGCTGTGTTGGAAGTTAAAGAAAGCCTGTACATGTTTAAAAGTTAGTGGTATTGGCCAGATGCTGGGTAAGCAGATGAATATATTATTCTTTTATTAAAAATGTGTTATAATTTCTTCAAAGTACTTGAGAAAAATATCTCTTATGAGAAGCAAAAAGACATTGTTGTTGTCATGTCCTTGCCTTTTCCACTCTAAGGAAAAAAGGACTAGTACTTTTATGTCAGACTGCCTGAAAGCTGTCCCTTCATGTTTCCAGAATGCCTCAGAATAGCTCCCAGTTTCTTTAACCTAACATTTACTTCCTACTGTCTAGCTTCCCCTTGACATCTCTACTGAACGTGAAGTAATATTAGAAAATGTTGGTTGGAGTAGACAAGAAAGGGGTTCATCTTGCCAGACTTTACCCGTGTAGGGGAGCCAGACTCCCTCTGTACTCAATATAGCTATAAGTATGTTCACAGAGGTAAAACCATCCTATGTATTCTAAATACAAAGCGTGGAATGCAATGTTCTCCAAGTGTGCATAGGCAAATTTGTTTAATATAGATTAACACTGTAGAATACTATAGATTAATATAAAGTCTTGAAAGATGACTCCTATCCCAACAGGTTGTATCAGTCTTTTCTTCCATGAAGGAAGACACAATACTAGATATATTCAAGATCTTTGCATTAAATAGTTTTTATAGGAGTAGAACTGTACTATCCCTGCAGGATATCTGATTTCTGACACTGCCAAAAATATCTAGAAATCATTGCTGTTAAAAATTATTTTCATTCCAAGTAATGCTGGGAATTTATTAGGTATTGATTCAGTTGATAGCCTGTATTTAGAAAAGTTGACAGAGAATGGCTTATGGTCAATGTTACAAAAATATATATTACATTTACCACTCTCCTCACTCTTCATTGATTAGTTTTAAAGTGTTAAATTACTTTATACTGTTTGTGACTTACAACATCTACTGTATGCAATTTCTACCAGAATACTCTATAAACATGATCACTCATAACCTATACATCTAGTAGGAGCACTAGTGTGATCATAAATTATCTAGTAACAAACCTAATTCTTCCATCCATACTAAGTGCAACTATTATGTTTTTTTCAGATGAAACCAGGACCAGCATCCTGTATTTCATCTAACAATAAAAATTAAATTCTCAGCTGGTTTTAGCCTGATCCAAAACAGTCTTCCACTCTATGCTCTATTTTTATACATGTATTTATTTTCCTTACATACTTTAGTGATGTACAATGTCAGTAAACTAAAAATATCTGCAAGAACTGGATGGATAACGTTATACATATTACGTATACATATAATATTTCACAAATGGAAAAAAAGGTATACCTGCAAATACACCATAAACGCGAGGTCTTTGCATCTATGCAACATTTAGGAAAAAGCTTTTAGAATTATATTCATTAAACATTTGCATAACAGACCAATATTCTTTAGACCTTGTCCTGTAATCCTCCTGAATTTAACTTTTCAAATTTATTAATTTCTGAACACCTCAAAGATTCTGAGTTCCAAAGAACCACTGACTTGCAAAAAAACCCAGCCTTGTCCACAGAATATCACTGTCCCATTTGATGCAGACTTTCCCCTAACTTACACCTTCTCGAAACCCACACAAGCAAAGTCCTTCAGGTTTTAAGGAGTTGGTAAATATGCCAAATAACAGACTTTGGAATGCAAGACGTGGCTTAAACTTTTCTCTTTAATCTTTTAGAACCATTGATATCAGGAGACAGTCTGGATTTCATGGCTAATGTGCTGTGGTCATATGAGGCTAGAAACAGTACCTTTATGCTAGTAGAAGAGAAAGATATCCTGAACTCCTATAAGGCAATGCAGATATTACATATCAGACCTTCTAAACGGTGTGCAACACTTCATAATATTTTTGAGCACAATAAAGGTTGATCTGGCTCTTATCTTTATATGGTTTGGGTTTTTTTCCTCTAAAAAAGTAATATTTGAATCTGACAGTTGTTCCACAGTCAAGTATCTTGATGATATGGGATTACAATGATTTAACTCATTTGAGGTATTAACATTCCCGCTTGGCCATTACCGACCATATTCAAAATTTATGTCAATAAAAGTTTAATGCAATATCTTTCTGTGTTTCCCCTATACATATATGCATGGAGTATACAAATCATAATCACTTTTAGACCGTTCTGGGAACCCTGTGCATTAAAGTCTTGAAACCGAGGATTTTATGAGATATTCTTCAATTCATAATGTTTTGAACAAGAAGTATTATACAAATTGAACAGTGCACATTTTTGTAATTTATACCATAAGTAATATAAATTTGTTGCATAGATCATATTTTACTATTTGTTTCATTGCTACAAAAACCTCACCTTGTTAGCTGATGCTGATATTTTGTAGTCAGATCTACTATTTGAAAACTACCTAGGGCATATTTAAGGTTTATTCAAATAATTTAAAGAAGATCATTGCAGAAGATCAAATCACTGAATCATAGAATCATAGAGGTTGGAAGAGACCTTCAAGACCACCTAGTCCAACAGCCTACCTACATCACCACTAAACCGTAATAGTGCCACATCCAGATGCCTCTTGAACACCTCCAGGGGCGGTGACTCCACCACCTCCCTGGGCAACCTATTCCAATACATAATCACCTTAGAGTGAAAAAAATGTTCCTAATGTCCAATCTGAATCTCCTCTGATGCAACTTAAAGTCGTTTCCTCTTGTCCTTTCACTATGGGCACGGCAGAAGAAATCGACCCCCATGAGGTTGAGTCAAAATTCACATTTCAACACAAACAGATATTTACAGTTTCCTTCTTATATTGGCACCAATTTGAATACTATTATTGGATATTATTGCATACCACAACAGTTGTGCAAGGTTGCACTGGAAATACTAGACTATAATCTTATATTGCTCAAAAAGGCGGAAGGCAGGGCTGCCATCCTGTAGGACTTGGACAAACTGGAGGAATGGCAAGACCAGAACCTTATAAAAATCAACAAGGACAAGTGCCAAGTTCTGTCCAGGAGCACAGAAGAGCCCCTGCAACAACACCATCTGGGGACAGAGTGAGTGGGGAGCAATTCTGCAAGGCCCTGTAGTGGTGATCTGCATGTGAGCCTGCGGGAACACCAGCTGTAAAGACAGCCAACAGTCTCCTTGGGTATATGAATAGAAGAATGTCTCACAGATCTAAGGAAGGCATTTTTCCCTTTTACATAGCACTCATTAGACCACATCTAGATACAGTGTTCAGTTTTGGGTCCTCCAACAGAGGAAAGACATGGGCAAACTGGAAGAACCTCACAGAGGGTCCCCAAGGCAGTGGAGGTTAGAGCATTTAACCCTTGAAGGAGATGGACTGGGTGAGCCTGGAGAAGAGACAGCTTCATGGGAACTAGCAGTGTCCCCAGCACCTATGAGGGGTGACTCAGTACCTAGACCCATGCTCCTCACTGTGGCACATGGCAGGACCCTGAGAGAAAGCTGGCACAAATTAAAGGAGAAACATTTTCCCAATGGACACAGCCAGACAGCGGAGCAGGTTGCCACAAGAGGTTGTATTGTTTCTACTCAGCCCATAGACGACCCTGCTTAGAACCCAAGGCTGGACAAGAGAACTCCTGAAGTCATTTCCAACTTGATTTTTCCTATGATTCTATCGCTAGATACTCCTTCCTTGAGATTACCTCCTAATATTAAAGTGATGCGTATGTGTCTGGAGGATCGGTGCTTCCTGTGAAGCCCATTGAAACACTGGATCATTGCAATTGCATTTTAAGTGCCCTTTTTCACAGGCTTAAGAGGATGAAACACACACATTTCACAGACATTAAAACAAAACCATAAAAAAAAATTAATAGCTGAATCACATAACTTTATTTTAAGCTGAGTAAGATGATAACTATTTAAACCTCATCTACCTTTACTGGAAATTAATCCACTAATTCAAAAGACCCCACAGTAAAAAGAGAAGACAAAACCCAATATTTTTACATCCCCAGGTCAGACAATGTAAAGATATTGGCTCTAATTAGAATACAGAAGAGCACATTAACCTTCATGAAAAACTTTACGATACAAATAAATCCCTTTTCAAGTTGAAAAAGGAAATATCCTTGCATTTAAAACCTCAAAATACTATTTCCCTCCTCTTTCCTAAAAATAAATGTACTAAAACCACATTAGTTTGCCTTTGCACTTAGAGTGTTTCTTGACCTTCAATCAAATCAAAAGAAACATTCAAAAAGCCATCCATAACTAAGGAATTGTTCTTAAAATGTTTTGCATCATACTGTTGCAGCAATAGGTACTTTTATAGGGTTTGACGTAAGCTATGGAACTATTTAAAATATGCAGCATTCACTTTATACAGCTGCCACAGATGTCAATGTAATGTTTGTTTGAGAGCAGTCATTGGATCAACACTGACAATTTAAAATCTTGCAATGATTATTCTTGGATAGCTGAAAGAAAACTGGCATTCTTCTTAACAAACTCAGCCCAGAACCTAATATTGAAAGATGAACACAGGCTGAACTACCTTTCTACTTTATTGAGTGATCAGCTGAAAATCAAGTTTGTCTATAGCTTTGTTCTTCCTAGCATAATGATGAATAGGATGCTAAAATCTAAATTACATTTGTTAAACTTGGCTCCCTAAGCCTGATAATAGAGATTTTTATGTGTAATTGGATTCTAAATTTATGATTAAAATAAACTATTTTTAAAAAACCTTCTAGTATTTTCCTTATACATGTAAATAGACATGCAAAATAACATGCAAAAGTTGTGAAAAGTTAAAACTTGCCCGAATTGGAATTGTACATTAACATATGTTTGTTGAGAGGGCTTTCTTCAAATGTTGCATTTGCACTTATTTGAACAGAAGAAATCTGTTATCATGTCACAGAATCACAGAATAGTTTGAGTTGGAAGGGACCTTAAAGATCATCTAGTCCAACTCCCCTGCCATGCACAGGAACATCCTCCACTAGACCAGGTTGCTCAGGGCCCCATCCAACCTGACCTTGAATGTCTCCAGGGATAGGGTGTCTACCACCTCACCAGGCAACCTATTCAGTGTTTCATTCACCCTCATGGTGAAAAACATCTTCCTTACATCTAACCTAGATCTACCCTCCTTCAGTTTAAAACCATTACCCCTCATCCTATCACAACAGGCTCTGCTAAAAAGCCTGTCCCCATCTTTCTTATCAGTCTCTTTTTGGTATTGAAAGGTGGCAATAAAGTCTCCTCAGAGCCTTCTCTTCACCAGGCTGAACAACTCCAACTCCCTCAGCCTTTCCTTACGGGACAGGTGTTCCAGGTCTCTAATTATTTTTGTGGCTCTTCTCTGGAGTCATTCCAACAGGTCCATGTCCTTCCTGTGCTGAGGGCCCCAGAGCTGGACACAGTACTCCAGGAGGGGTCTTACCAGAGCAGAGTAGAGGGGCAGAATCACCTCCCTCGACTTGCTGGTCACAGTACTTTTGATGCAGCCCAGGTTACAGCTGACCTTCTGGGCTGCGAGGGCACATTGTCGGCTCATGGCCAGCCTTTTGCCTACCAGTACCCCCAAGTCCTTCTCAGCCGGGCTGCTTTCAATCCCTTGATTCCCCAGCCAGTATTGATACTAAGGGCCGCCCTGACCTATGTGCAGGACCTCGCACTTCTTCTTGTTGAACCCCATGAGGTTCCCTTGGGCCCACTTCTCAAGCTTGTCTGGGTCCCTCTGGAGGGTATCCCATCCTTCAGGTGTGTCAACTGCACCACTCAGCTTGGTGTTGTCCGCAAACTTGCTGAGGGTGCACTCAAGCCCACTGTCTATCTCATTAATGAAAAGTTTGAACAGTACTGGCCCCAGTATGCAGCCCTGGGGGACACCACTTGTTACTGGTATACATAGAGACGTAGAGCCATTGACCTCTACCCTCTGGATGAGACCATCCAACCAATTACTCACCCACTGAACAGTCCACCCATCAAATCCATATCTCTCTAGTTTAGAGAGAAGGATGTCATAGGGGACCATATCAAAGGCCTTACAGAAGTCCAGATAGATGACATCTGTGCCCTCCCTTTGTCCACGGATGTAGTAACACCATCATAGAAGGCCCCTGGGTTGGTTAGGTGGGACTTGCACTTGGTGAAGCTGTGTTGACTGTCTTGAATCACATGAAAATATTATCATTTATCCTACGAACAATTACTCTTCTTTACCAATCAGAATAGTAGTGGGAAATCAGATCGAGCTAACTTGTGCATCATAATCATTAACCTTTATTCAACAGTTCATTGAATCTGTGTTAGATGCTTTGAACATCCCAAATTCTTTCTTTTGGAGTTGCACAGTTGATCAGAAGGCCCACAAGTGAATTGCATTCAGGTGTTCAAATGTTTAGACTGGAGTGTATTAATAGCAAGAAAATAGGGAAAAATGGCACCAAATGAATGGGAATGTACAGGACTGCAGCTGTCTAACACATAATCAAATAGAGACACTTATACGTCTTTAAAGAGCCCAATGTGTTGGGTTTTTTAAACAGTTATTTTCAATAAGTTGTGTAAATAGGATACACAGGGGGTAGCAAAGAGCATCACATTTTTCCTCCCACACACATGAATGACAGTTCTCATGGGAAGCACTGATTCAGACTTTATGGGTGAGTGCTTTCAAGCAGAGATAAATGGGATATCCTACTGTAAATATTTTTTGCTGTGAATATCTCCCAAGACAAATCTTGCCATGAAAACAAATTCTTTCCCAAGCTATTATCAAAACCCAGTATTTTTTCACACTTCCAAATTATTGTTAGGCCCAGTTAAGACACCACAATTTATTCACAGTCAGCCAAAATTTGCTTGAAATACAATTAGAGTATTTTTCATAATACCCACTTTCTTTTTGTGTCAAATAGGTTCAACATTTATCTGTGATTCTTTTTTTTATCACATCATTCATCACAGACACACAGGGTATTGGTATTGAATTACAGTAAGATGAAGGAACATGACTTATTTGACTTTTAAAATATTATGTAACTTTATAAGGTTATAAATGCCTTTCTCAAAAAGCAAATTAAAAACAAGCTGGCAATTTTATTAGCAAGTGGAAACAGATCATTAAAGCCCCTACAGCAATGAGCAATTTCTATGCTATGAAGCTGGAATCAAATTTTTCCATGGTAACCAAAATACTTCTATGGGTCAATTTCATATTCCACAGGGTAGACTGACCTAGTGGAATGTTATGTTGGGACAAACAAATGCAGAGATATATTAGTAAAAATTCAACAGCTAACATGAAATGAAGCATCTAGATCAGAAGAAACATCTGCAGTGCTATTTGTTTTATCTTATTCCTTTAGAAAAACAAAGTTCTCGATTATTCTACAGTCTTAATTGATATAAAACCACTATTCTAACCTCTGGAAATCATTCAGGCAACAAGATTATACCATCCTTATCTGACCATTTGCCAAGAAAAATAGTACTGTCCTACATTTGGGGTTTTCCTTTATGTTAAGCTCTTATTTGTGATTTTATGTTTCTCTGATAACTGGACTAAAAGTCATGATATGCATGTTATCTTTCTCTGGCTTCTGCTTACTCATATATGCTGTCCCTGAGCAATTACCTTCATATTATTAACACATCTGATGTTTTCTACAGGGGCAAGACTACAAAAAAAATTGCTTTTCTCTCCAGAGGCATACTGCTCATTTGTTTGCTCTGATGTTTACCCTTGACCTTGTACGGCAAATATCCCACTGCTCTCTATCTCCTTTTCTAAATCCCACTGACTTACAATTATTTCTATTTTTACCACTTAAATATTTGTCTTTGTGTCCATCCTCCTATTCATTTAGTAGATCACATAGCACACCAATTCCTTTTTATCTCTGCCCATTAATGATATGTTAATTAGAAACACAATGTAGGAAAAGTATAAGAACTGAAGGGAGGGGAGGTGGACGTGACACAGATACACGCACACTCAAGTAAGCAACATGAAAGCTAAAAGAGGCTTGGGTTTAACAGTGAATAGTAAATTTAACAGGAATTTGAAAAGGCCTAGATTAACAATGAAAAAGCAAATAGCTCCGTATTTTGTATTTAATCTTAACATTGTAAAATGGGAAAAAACAAGATGTCTATACCTGGAATATTGTATTCAGCTCTGCCTTCTGAATTACTTGAAAGATAATTAAAAATTAGGGCACATATAAGACTTTTCCAGGAGGAAAGCTTATAACACACAAGTAAACTTTGAAGAAGAAGTTTGCAAGTTGGAAAAGCAGTGTAATTTGGCTGGACTGACTCCAAAAATCAGGCACCAATACAGACTCAGGGAAGAGTGGCTGGAAAGCTGCTCAGCAGAAAGGGACTTGGGGGTGCTGGTTGACAGTCGGCTGGATATGANGCTGGAGCGTGTCCAGAGAAGGGCAACAAAGCTGGTGAAGGGTCTGGAAAATATGTCTTATGGGGAACGACTGAGGGAGCTGGGGTTGTTCAGTCTGGAGAAGAGGAGGCTCAGGGAGGACCTCATTGCTCTCTACAACTCCCTGAAAGGAGGTTGTAGTGAGGTGGGGTTCAGTCTCTTCTGTCATGCCCATAGTGAAAGGACAAGGGGAAACAGCTTTAAATTGCAGCAAGGGAGATTCAGATTGGACACTGGGGGTTTGGACTAGGTGATCTTTCAGGGTCCCTTCCAACTCCTAACATTCCGTGACATTAGGAAAACTTTTTTCACTGTAAGGGTGATTGGGTATTGAAAGAAGTTGCCCAGCGAGGTGGTGGAGACACCTTCCCTGGAAGTGTTCAAGATGCGTATGGATGTGGCACTGGGTGATATGATTTAGTGGTGATGTAAGTCAGCAATTGGACTGGATGATCTTGAAGGTCTCTCCTCCAACCTCAATGATTCTACGATTCTATGCAAGAGTATCTTTAAGCAAATTGCTGCTTCTGAGCTTGATCTTCCTAGGACCTTCCGTTTTCTTTTCGTCTTAACATTGCTTCCTTTCCTTTGAATTTGAGGTCATCTGTATGAATCATCCAGTGGCAGTTATTCATTATTTGCCTTCATATTTCTGGGGCTGGTTAAAAGATGAATCCCAGAATGGCTGAGCTTGGAAGGCACCACTGGAGATCACAAGCATCCTGGGGAATACCACTAGTGACTGGCCTCCACCTAGACTTTGTTCTGTTGATCACAGTGCTGAGAACCTCTGCCTTTCACATCCTTTGTCAGTAGGTCATTTCACCATTCAGTGGCAGGTTCACATATCCATCTAACCTTCTTTTGCTGCTGATATACCAGTAAAAGTCCTTTTTTGTTGTCCTACAACCACATATAACAGATTCAAAGGTAAAAATTTTTCATAGTGATAAAGTTTATCACAATATTTTTGTATTCTAAGGGACATGAGGACCTTTTAATTTTGGTGGAAAATAATGAAGTATCAAGAAAAGCTCACAAGGGCCAAAACAACAAGTTGAATTCATAACAACCAAGGGACCTTTTCTTACAGGCAGTTGTGCTCTTCCCCTTATGAGCACTATTCAGACAGAACTGGTTTCAACATGAGTTGACAGGTAATATAGAGGAGCGGAACAAGACCTTACTTTTGGGTAAGATACTTGGTGACACTGGCCAGCACACTCACAGCCAGACATGTATGGTTGAGACCTGGTATGTCCTCAACCATCTGTGTACTCTAGACATAAGGCTGCTTTAAGGTGCTTCAACAGAAAGGAATAGATCCTTCCTCCCTCCTTTCTCAGTATAATCTTCACCACCTAAATGTCATCCTACTGGGACCTCCTTACAGGCACAACACTTCCAGCACATGGTTCTGAGTTTCTTGAATGGTGAGGATGGGACACCATGGCTGGCTCTCTTCCTCTTACATCTAGCAATGTCCAGCAGTCTGGAAGGAGATGAGTGCTTGGGCAGTATGACTCTATCCAGGGAAGGAAGCAATTAGATGTGTCTCTAAAGAGGGATTCTTCCCAGGATGCTAGATTTCTGACAGACTATCCACCCCTATTGTGTCAAGGTGTATTCACTAGACATGCTTAGCAACCCTGGCCAGCATTCCTTCTCAGATCACCATGTCAAAATATGGTTTGCAAAAAAGCTGCTTCTAGCAAAGGCCTCCCTTAAAAATAGTTGCATAATTTTGGCTTAGCATGCAAGTATGGGAAGTAGTGTACTGTGCTGTACAACCCCAGTCATCACCCAGGACAGATATGTCATGGGTTTCCTGCACAAAGACACTTGAGAAGGACAAAACAATAGCAGCCCAGGTTGCACTGAAGACAGTTTAGCAAGTCAGGCATCAGAGAGCCATCATCTCCACACATATGGTATCCATAACTTTTCCATGGTGATTCACAGGGGTTTACAAGATGAGAGAGCAAAAATCTGTGTCTATACTAGTAGAGTATAGACACTGCAGAGGACCCTCAGTAAGGATATGAAACACAGTGAATGATCATGGGCAAACAGGGAAGAAATGCAGAAAAATCGCTTCAGCTTTGAAACAACCTTAATAAATAAATGTAAGTAAGATAAAAATCCTCAAGGGATACATATAATACCTCTTAATGCCAGAAGAAGCCTCAGAAAATAATAAATCGGGGCACATTAAACTGGAAGAAGTATGTTCCTGAGACAAGTTATAAAGGAGCTCATGATCTGTCTGCACAGTGATTGAGAAGTCAACAAAAGTGGATTTTTATGGGTTTTTTCTGCTAATTAATATCCATTGTTATCTTTCTGTGAACACTCTGGAGTTAGTTCTCACATCTTTGCTCACAATGGCTACAGCCTTCCACAGTAATCATTTCCACTGAAAGCACACATATAGAGGTATTTCACATCTGTGCATTGTCTTCAATCTTCCCAAAGAATACCTTCCAGTGAACAGTGCTGAAAAGACTAGTCAGGCTTTACACCCTTTATTCTGCTTAGATACTCAGTCAGTGTCATGGAAGCTTTAAGAACATTTCATTACAAAATCTACATAGAAGACACATTGTTAATGCTACTAATAACTTAAATCCCCAAATGACAAGCCAAACATCTGCAAAACAAGAAACAATCCACAAGCCCATTATTGTTGTATTGCCATCTTTTTGTACAAAAGCTTGACTTCCAAGAAGTCCATTATCAATCACTGTGTATTACATATCACTGTATTGTAATCTCAAAGATCCTGACAACCAAGACTTTGATTTGATAGCCATTCTGTCTTTCTGAAACATATAGTCAGAAGATGATGGGTGAAGAGATAAACTGTGTTATGAGCAGCACGTGCTTATAGCAAGAATTTTAGCAAGAACAATTCAGACCACCTTTTTTTCTAGGGTTATCATTGGCTCTGTTCCAGACACTCTTGTGTGATTAATCATATTAATTACACAGGTTTGAAGGCTTTGAGGTAAACAGTATTAAAGAAAGCTGATAGAGCTGAGAAACTAAAACAAATAATATAAAGAAAAAAGAAAAAATACTGGTGTCAACAGTATTCTTTGTCCTAAATATGAAGAAAAATAAGCAAGGAATTATGTTTTAGTTAAATCAACTACACTTTAAAATTGTAACTTCATGTCTAGTCCTCTTTTTGCCAGTTTCCATTTACACCTTTCAACCACAGTCTCAAAAACTTGAGATGTTTGAAAAAATATTAAACTGTTTTATGCTTTAAGTACAGTAAGTACACCTTGTCTCTTAAAAAAGTGCTGATGAATGACCTGCAGAAAAAATTCCATTTTTAAACAATAGTTATTAATTATTAATTAAACAATTAAACAACTTGAGCTGTTGCTAGCTGCTTATTGTGCATTTACTTATAGCTGCTAAAAAGCTGATCAAAAGAAGTAATTGCTTTTAGACAATTAGGTTTACTCATGGGATCACTAAGTAAAGTTTTACTCAGTCTAAACTGGCACATCCCACTTTCTCCCAGTAATGGAACGTCTGTGAAAATGTGCAGATGAGAAACCATGTTTAAACTGTATTTAACAATAAAGCAACAACTTAGTATCACTACAGAGCCGAAGATAAGATTGAGGTTGATCAAGGCAGGAATTTCTGAGGTTTTGTTTCTCCTGGTGTTCCCCTGCGCTGTCACCACCTTTATGCCTTATATCCACACTATGCCAAAATAAAGTGAACTGCCTGTCACCTGCATTTCAGTTGCCAAAAACAAATTAGGAATACAGGTCTATTTTATGGACCCTTTCTCCAGATTTTCTCCTTGGAGGATCCACTGTTTGCCTAGAGAAAAAAAAATATGGCAGATTTAAGGTGACAAGTTTAGAATCATACCTGAAAAACTGCATGAAGGAGAATCCATAACCATGCTGTTCAGCAATTCCTGCACAAACAACGTTCGCAGATGCTCCAATCAATGTTCCATTACCTGCAGTTCAGAAAACAATTTACAGTTTATAGTTGTGCTCTGTTTCTTACTCTTCCTCTTCTGCTTATTCTGTGCTAAAGTCCTAAGATGTACTAGTTAGAAAAGAAAAATCAATTTCTTTTGAATAGGCTTGAAAAGAAACATAGACAGTATCTCCATATCTTATAAATAGCTTCACGCTTTGAAGGGTAAGCCTGGTATCATTCTCTGATTCTACATAAGCCAGAAAAACAGAGAAGGAACATAATACAAATGTAGAAGATGTCAAAATGACATCAAAGACTTTCATTCAGATAAATTTGCTAATTTTTTGGTTTTACGTACAAGGTGCCATCAGATGAGCTGAAAACAAAGAATGAGAGAGTTTGAGGATGATAAGAAAAATGGATGCCTTTTTTCCTTACACAATCTTGACATTGTCTTTTTTTATAGAGAAGGTAAATGATTGCCAAGATTTTTAATTTTATTTTTAACAGAAATTTAAAACACAATAAGTGGGAGAGTGGAGGGAAATGGATCTGTTTCACATCTCTCTGCTAAGGCAAAAGAATCACCACAGATACAAAGTTTGCTGATCAAACCATGATGGTTCTTTAATACATAAAAGAACATAACCTTATTCAGTGAATCTCACCAAACTGCATATACAAGTCCACTTAGGAGAGGAACACACGAAAGGAAAATAATACGAAATTCTTATAATGCACATTTATCCTCTTCAAAGAACTACATACTTCTCTTCTAAGCCTTTTCTAGTAACTAATTTATTCATGTGTTTTCTCTAAACACATCGTGGAGTGCACTTGTGACACATTTGTGACCTAGGCTTCTTGTCAAGCATAGTGAATCATGCACCACCCACACATGCTTCAGGTGTGGAGAGAAAATAAGACTAACCTTATCAGAGGTCCAGAAACCTTTAAAAATAGTGCCTAGGGTAGCACTGGTCATTAGGAACTGCACAGCTCATTTCCCTTGCCCTGTTTTTGCCTCAAAGTATATTTTAGTTACTTTAATGCATGCTTAAAGATACGGAATTGAACCTGGAGCATAAGCTTTCCCAGTAGGCTCTGACATAAGAAAGCCAAGACACAAAGCGTGTAACTTAATGCAAAAACAGAACAAATGAATACAGCTGATGTTATTAGAGGAGTCAGGCAGGAACACTTAAATTTTCAATTCCAAAACTAATCAGTAGTCTACAGCCTCCAAATATTTCATAAGAGGTTTTTGCTCTATGTGTAGCACAATCAGACTATCCCCATCAGAATACTACTACTGTAGATAAGGAATATAGTTCTGGCTCCAAATTAAAGAAATGGAACTGAAGCTGCACTTGTCCCATCGCTGTGACTAGATACAGTCGAGATCTCCAAACAGCAAGCGCTCTCCTCCTATACTGTACATGAGCTATAGTAATGTCTTCACACAATGAAGTATTGTGAAAACATTTTCTGTTTCAGCAGAGAATTGATCTCCCCAACTAGATTTCAATTGAGGAGAAACTGTCACCTTAAATGTTATCTGAAAGGAGCAGCATTTCTTTTTCATTTGTTTGGAACGTGTGCACAGTTCAATTAGGTACTGGCTCAGCAGGCTTCAAAAAACTACACTGAAATTAACAAGAGGCAAATTTTTGTTTCTTCTCCCAGGAACATCCATCTCCATGGCAGACCTTTAACTCAGTAGTGAAATGACAACACTGTGACCTCTGAATCACAGAAAACCCAAGACGAGGTTAATGTATATTGGAACTTACACATTAAATTTATTCCAATTGATGTAAAGGGACAATAAGAATTTTCTAGGACTTCACCCAATCTTGACTTCACCTTCACATCATCTTGAATCTTAAAAATAATTGAGCTTAAAAAACAACAAAGACTCTTACTTGCTTGTTTATATGCTCAAAACGTATGAACACATGGGTGAACTGTATCAAAGAATAACACTGTAATAACCAATCTGTTCTGATGACTCCTGTTTTAACTTTTTTAGATAACTCCTACTGAAACTTATCATTTATCACAAGGCAGATAGTTATTAAGAAACTGGAATCATTACAATGAATTAAATATTATATTTCTAATATCAATGATATGTGATATGTATGAGGTAAGGCAAACATTTTATCCTGTATACCTCTTCTGCTTTTTATTCTTGGTAAACTACTTGCATTATTGTCAATACTAACTATGTTCAATAATCCATAAGCATGAAATCAAGAAATCCATTCCCTTAATGCAAAAACAAATAAAAATCCTCATTTTGAAGTGTGATCATAGAAAGAAACAGACACTTAAAGAGCTGCAGTCTAGGCTACAGAGAAGAAAATGATAGAGGAATTATCACGAATCATACTAGTTTTTCCATTGACCTGCGCTGGCTTTGCACAATCATTGCAGAAGCACAGTAAAAGATCTACTGTTTCTGTCCAGAAAAGGTGACATAAAAGTATCTTTCTGATATTTCTCAAGGTAAATTACTTTGAATATCTTTAGGCAATATGAAATCAACTCCAAATATAAGAAAGTATTCAACAGTTTTAGATAATAATAAATCTATTGAGAAAGATCCAAAACAAAACCCCACACATTAAAACGTTCTTTTGCATCTCTAGCTAACTTAGAGGTACAAGCAGGAATTATGTTGACAAAGTTTGATAATCCTAATTTGATACCTGCAGTATCCACCAGCCCTGCTTCTTCCAGCCTTCTGCTTCCATTTGTAGCTAGTTCTTATCAATCCAGCATTCAGTTGTCAGCCTCTGCTACATCATTCCTTCAGAGACTGCCAAATTCAAATCCAGAACCTGCACACCACACGTAATGCACCTCCCTTGGGCTCAGACAGCCTTTCACTTTGTAAACAGAGTCTGCCCAGATGGCTACAGTCTGCACTGATAATCAATGCCAGGAGAAATGATTAAGATTGCTAAAGGAAGGGGCTGGAAATTAGGGTAGAATCACAACTAGAAAAGGGAGAGAATTTGCATTAATAACATCTATCCTCTTGTTTTAAACCTCATTCTCAGCTGTTGATTTTTACTTGTCAGCAGCACACCTATTATATCTAAATACCATTAGTTCTCAGGAGATCCTTTGGTGTTGCCTCCTCAACAGGCATTAATCTGTTTGCCTGGAGAATCACCTCAAAGTGCCCAGCAGAATTAGTGTTCATTACTCAAAGCACTGAGAAATCAAAGGGAAGGGTTTATCATTAATAAAGCTATTTGGCCTAGCATGAGCAGCCTTCACAAACTGTAACTTTCTCAAATCTAAAGGAGATAGTATCTTGAGCAACAGCAACTTAAAAGCATATTGCTTACAGAAAAGTCTTGCTTTGTTGTGAGCATAACAGACCACGTCCCTTCCATGTGCTCTGATGGTCAAGAACAAGCTACACCTGTGCTTTACTGATAGCCTTTCTGCATTATATCTCTGGCTAGCTAATGCAGCAGCAAAAAGACTACCCTGATTTTATGTCAACATAAGCCCTGAAAACAGCTTTTCTCTGGCCTTGGACAAACATCTGTGCAGGGCCCAGTTTGACACAGGCACAGCTGGTTGCACTGTCTTGTCCCAGACAAGGGTTCTCTCTCTGAAACCAGGAGTTCACTACAGAATCACGAATAATTTTAGGGTGAGGATTCTCAGCTCTCCTTTTTGCTGTAATCAAACCATCCCATTACAGTGTCAAAACAAAACTTACTGAAATAAGACAGCTCTTCACATCCCATCCATTCTCAAAAGGAAACTCTGTGCAGACTCCCATATGTTTTACACCATTAAATACAGGCAGACTGGTGGGTGCAGCCTCCTTTCTATAGCATATTCCATTTCTCTCCTTAAAGCACAAACTGAGCAAATGTTGCAAATCTGCCTGCAGAAGTGAACACTGAATGGTTTTGATTAGCTTTAGAGGAGACAGCCTTTACAGCTTTCAGAAATTTTGTTTCACCAAATCTAATCCAGAGTTACCTCCTTGAACAAAGCCATCTATATTCATCTCTTAAATGTCTACAGGTCTTGAGTATATTTTAATATTTTTCATGTGTAAAAATTATCAAGTGCTGGATAAGCAAACTTTGCACTCAATAAAGAGCTACAGAATCAAGGCAAATCCCTAAAATAACAAGGAACCTCAAGTCATAAGCAGTAAGGGGGAGAAGGCATGCATGAACTCATTCAACATTGTTGTATATTATAGATTGCGGTCATACAATATTAACACTTTTCAGTTTTACCCATTTGGAAATATATTGAATGAGGTGTTGCTGCACAAATAAATACACATGGAATTTATAGAAGAAAAAGAAAAAAAAGTATTTAAATCAAAGTTTTGAGTTAACTTATTGAAAAAGTTCATTGAACAGCATTCAATCCACAACTTCTATTCAGGTGAACTCTACCATTTTTAATCACCACTACTACAGAGTTACTGTAACTAGGTACTATTCAATGCTCATTGCTTTCTTTTTTGCTCTGAGAGGAAAAAGTGAAATTTAAATTTGTAAAGTGTGAAATAAAGAAGTCAGGTTGCTGAACATCCTGCTCTTCTTACTTTAATGACATAAAAGAAATTCATAAGCTTCTTTCAAATCCAGACATCTGTAAAAGAGACATAAAACCTGCAGTGATCACTGAAGTCAGGTCTCCTTGAAGTCAACTTACCCAGTATAAGGGTAAAATAAACTAGTATAATAGCACCAGCAGCACACTCTGACACACCTCATGTCCTGAAACACATCTTCAGGTAGGTTCCACTTAAAGTTTTTAAGCCCCAGCTCACACTCTTTTTTCTCTCCAGTTTTTAGATTCAGAGGCTAAAACTATGTCAGCTGAATTCCACAGCTTCTCCACATGTGGCACAATTAGGGACCAAATATTGAAAAAAAGTTGCATGTATAGACACCTGGCATAAAAAATAATTCAACTTTATCATAACTTACTTTGAAGCTGAGCAGAACCTGTCCCTCCATTAAGCTATTTTAGAATATCCAGCTGCTTTAAATTCAGATTCCAACTTAAATTGATTTTCAATTGGAGCCCACCTGCTATGTTTTGCTATGGTTTAAGTGCCTTTTTAAAAATAGATTCATAACTCCTCCTAGTGCCCCACTTTGGTTTAGGCATGTTAATTACAACTGTGCTACATATATTTAATAATATATGTATAAATAATATCTAGGGCATGATTATATCTCTCTTCAGCATCATACAGTGTCTGATTCACCAGTATGAATCAATATGAATATTGCTGACTGAGGGGGTATTTTCCTCCTCTCTGCTGCATCAGTCAAGGTGCAAAAAAGGGGGTATTATCTGGAAAGTGTCTGCAGAGAAAGGAAAATAGATAATCCAGCATTATCTTTTGCTTTTAAGCATTTCGAAGCTTGTTACAGCTTCCTTGTCTTGCTCTGTCTAATAGTCCATGTGCTACCTTTTAACTGAATATACCTCTTCGGCTGACAGCAATGCAAAATCTGTATTCTCATCTTGCAGTGACTCACCAATACAATGTAATGAGTTTGAATATTCTATATTATTCTCAAAATAGAAGTGACTAAGGCTTCTAAAAAAGCCTTTCTGTACTTTATGATAAAGAAATGGACAAAACAAGTAAATAAAATTAAACAAAACCTCACATATGCTTTGTAGGAGTCCCTGATGTCACCTCTGATCATTATCCTATCTTTAATGTGCAGAACTTTATAGGATGCATTTATTTTGCACAGGTGTAAAACCATTAATACAAGCATTTCAAATTCATCAGTAATGCAAGGGTTATAATCAAGTGAGCTTGATATTTAGTATAAATTCATTTTCTAAATCAACGTAAAATAGAATAGAACTCTACATATTACACATAGCTCTCTTCCATTTTAAAATCTAAGATTTACCGTCTAAACTATAAATTCTCATCAGTACAGCTGAAATGGCATCTTTTACCCCATATACTTCATATTTCACCCTTAATAACATATATATATATATATGCATGTCTGCCAAGGTAACTCTTTCCAAGCTTAGAAAAATGGTCTTGCTGATAAAAATTGATTTGGTTCAATATGGGGTTTGTTTCCATATTACTTCAGTGTCTTAATGCCAAGCAGGCCTCTGACATTGCCTTAATACAGATTTGTCAAATGTACACTCTCAGTTTTAGTTGGTTTTACATTTTACATTCACAGCTTTCTTCTGTATAACTTCCATGCCACAGAGGATTATCTTCACTAATCTTAAAGATTAGAGAATCTCCTTTCTCTATGGGGACTCTGGTAACAAGCCTGGCTCTCCCACCAAGGGCTTTATAGCTCTGCTGGTGAAGAACTTCATACTGAAAAAGCATAAAGATGGCCCAACGCTTGAATGTCATGAAAGAGCTAAGGAAAAGAGCACTTAGATTTTTATAGAAGGTTACGGATTCTGGCTGTTCCAGAAAACAGCAAGAGTACAGTTAGGGCACTCAAATATCAATACAGAGAAAAGATTCCTTGTGCTTATATCCAATGGTGCTGTTCTTCATGCTACAACAAAGAACAAAACTTTAACACTTGGAGTTCCTCATTAAGAACAAGCAAGTAGTACTGCCACTTATCCAAATCAGGGCTGTCTCAGCTACAAGACATAAAACTGACCCCCAGGATTTCTCATCATTAAAAGACTCCAATGGCCTTTAGAAACAACAGGAACTTTCAATACCAATGTCCTGGTTAAATTCAAGCTCAGGTAAATACATTATCCCCACTAAAACTTTTTCCTACAGATTCAATTACACATTGTCTGCAATAATTATGTTCAAAACCAAAGCTGAATAGTGCTCCTCTTAAATAACCACTATATTTTTACTCCATACATACAGTTCTTCATAGACTTTCTGAATCTTTCAAATTGAAAGTTGTTAAACAAATTTGAGCTATTGTAACTACAAAAGAACTTCAAAGGATCTACAGTTGTGTTTTTTTCATATTAATTATGATATGTTTTAATAAATTTTATGTTTTATTGAAGGCTACTGCTTTTCCCTCATATTGCAAAGAAGGAGAGTTAGTATAGGAACATAATATTTCTAGGTTTAAGCCTTTGCTGTGTCTGAAGCATTAAAATTAGTTTAGGTTCTTATTGAGCAGAATCAGAGAAGAAAAATGGTGCAAAATTATACACTGTAGAGAATGTCCCTGTTGGACCTCAACAATAGTCACTGCAGCAGAGAAATACTGAAAATGCAAAAGGTGAGGACTTCAAAATATGAATTCAGTCACTTTTTAACTCAAGCCCTTTTTTCTTCTCTTTTTCAAAAACATACTTTCTATAAATCTTGAAAAAAGAAATAGATAAAAAGACAAATAAATGTCACCTCTTTAAATGTCAAACGTTCAAAACCCCTTCAAATAATATCTTAGCTACAACCTCTTCAGCTCAGTAAAAATCTAGTTCTACACAATTGAATGGTCTTAACAGGTGGATTTCTCTCTGTGTACTTATTCTAATTGAATTGAATCCATACTTCATGTTATTTCAAAACTAAGGAGGCAACAGAAGCATTGCAATTTAAACTCCTCTTGTTTTGAAATTGCTGTAGCTAGCAATCTTAATTTACCCTCCAAAATTTTAGGGCAGCATTCCCTAGACACTCTTGGAAGGTCTACATACAACTCAGTCTCAAGAGATAACATAATTTCATCATTTACTAGAACAGGAAGCTTTAACAAATGAAGCTTTATTCCGTGTCCTCTCCTGCAAAAGAAATACAGATGCCAATTCATCAGAACACCACAGAAAAGTTAGTTTCTTGTTTGTTTCCTTTAGTTAATTTTAATTTCTGGTTTTCTTTTCCTTCACAGGTCAAAACAGAAATGAAATACTGGCAGATAGTACATGAAAAATCCAATGAGTAAGGCAATTTTTCCAGCTACTGCTCCGTCAGCCTAGTTATTAATGACCTGACATACAAGAATTAATATGACATCCAGCATTCAGAAGAATTGGCAAATCAAAAGGCCCTAAGGCCCAAATTAATTTGACCTGTCTCTGGGCACCCTCTCAGCTACCCAAGTTTTGCATGTGGGAGGCTCCAATGTGCTCTGCAGAGAGCATCTTGTGTTTTTAGTGGATGAATAAACATCTGGCTCCCAGACATGCTGGTCTCCCCAGCACCAAGCAGAGAGCCTGGGGCAGTCAGGCTCCTAACTTACAACTTAATTTACATTCTTAAAGATAGTTCGGACAAATATAAACATAAATTTCCAGAACAAGATCCCCCACAGAACTACCATGTTTCTTTCTTAGCTTCATAAGATTGACCTGACCTGAGCTAGAAAATTTCTGCCAGAATAGAACTGGCAAACTCCAAGGAAGACCCAAAGATTTCAAAATTATGACCATCTCACCAGAAACTGCCCACGTCTAACACTATCCTTGGCTTTCTTGATTAAGAGGCAGGATTTTTCATCCCTGCTCACCTTCAGAGACACATTTTGCAGAGCAACAAGCTTCTACACTATTTCCAGTTACTCCTTATGCCTGAGCCCAATACCATGAAAGACAGAAATTTAACAGCAACCGCTTTCTCTTTGGGAAGACACTGCTGAAGACGAGAACAATGTGGCAGTTATACTGGCAAAAGTCACTCCATCTTGCTTGAGACTGATTCAATTCTTCTTTCATTTTCAGGACAACAGCTAAAACAATGAAGGAAAACTACTGTCTTTTCTCATCCTGTCATCTTCCCATCCTGTAGCTGCCTGTGCATTTTGTGACAGTAGAAAAAAGTAATTGCATCCACTGAAAACCTTCCAGGACAAAACGTTGTATGTCATTTTCCAAGAGAGACACAAATACTGATGCTCCCTTCATGGACACATAAGCATACAGTGCTTTATATAAGCAAGCAGTGTTTACCCTGAACCCTGGAAATGCTATCAAATTACCAGAATTGAAGCTCGGCATTATGTAGCAAACAACTAACCCTAAAATATGTAGCTATAATGTATTATTTCATCAGAGACTTCTACAAAATGATTTGTTTGCAAAGTTCTTTTAGTTGCATAAGCAAGTGGTAAAATCCAAGCGATAGAATCCAGGGCTTAAGCACCAGGCAGTAATGATGTAATTGTCATATACCCTTTCCACAATGGGATTAGCCTACCTTGAGGATTCCTTCACACCACCTCAGTGCTGATAATACTTTTCTTTTGGAAATAATTTTTAAAGGCCATCAACACTTTCTTTATTTTTAAGAAAAGAAAATCCCCTTTTCCCCACTTTTGGAAGCTATGAAATCTTTAAAAGCAAAAGCTTTTCCACACTTCTCATTCCCTAACAATAAGCTTCTCTCTATTAGCTTTTAGTTTTGACCTGGGAAATTCAGAAGCACACTAATTTTCAGGCTAACACTCGTATGAGACCTTTGCCAGTACAACTCAGCATATGCTCAGCTTTATCCTAATAGAACACAGTCTGGAGTGTCTAAACTTTTGCTAATAACGATAATAATCTAACTTTTTATCCAAATATTTGTATGGAGCCTCTCTGGATACCTCGGCACTTCCTGTGGATCTCTAGTACCTTTAATTCAAATAATTCCCATAGTACTGTTTATATTTTTACTTTAGCCTACTGCATACACATAAAAGTCTCTGTTAAAATCCTGGCAGCCCTTCAAAAACCAAATTAAAGGAATTTGATACCTGATACCTGAATTTGATACCAAAATCAGCAGAGATTTACAAAGGCTCCAAGGCTGGTGAAGTGCCTCCCACTCAGAATATGCCAGTTTAATCTGGCCAACTTCTTTTTTATTTTTTTTTAATCTGGAAGTTTAATGAAGTCAGAGTATGTTCAGTGATCAGCAAATTGTGAAGAAAGAAGATATTTTTATGGCAAACATCTATATAAAGATATTCTGGTTGCTCAAATCATTGGTTCTAAAGAGGAACAGATTAAAGTCACAATATAATAATGAGTAATAGCGAGTACAAAAAGCTATTCCTCAAATAAATAGTTGTTGTTTGGTATAAATCGTCCTGTCTTTGCAACACGCTCTTAAAATTCAATCTGTAAATTACATTATAACCTTTGTTAAGTATTAAGGTCACTTGTACTAGCAATCACTTAGCTAAATAAACAAACCAGAACTCACATTACACACAAAACTGGTTTTACTTTTAATCTCTGTAAAGTCAAGAAACTATTGGGAGGGGCATGGAGAGGAAGAAGAGGTGGATTCATTGCAGAATATAATTTTATCCATTTTAACTTTATTTAACCAAACTACCTAAATATTTAGAGATCAAAACACAGCCCAATACAATGTAATTAGCATTAAAATTCTCAGTGGTAAAAAAATTATATTAACTTTAGTTCTCAATAAAAACTTACACATTATAATTGCACTTAGTACACTTGGTATTTGGAAATATTGTTCCATTGTTACACCTTCATAATCCATTTGCAGAAAAGTAACAAAAAAGTAATCAAGTATAAACATTAATTTAAAAACTACTGGATGGCTGTTCTCCTTTATAGCTGTTAAGAAATAGGGAGGAAATCCTAGGCCTACAATACATACATGGTACATCAAGAAACCATCTGTTTGTTTTGTGCTAATGCACCAACAATGCAAGCAATCCCATTTAACACCAAGATGGGTACTATAAGAATGACTATTAGCTTTCCTTATTAGAGGTACATTTCCCAAAGATGTCAAAAAGACTTTCCTTAGAGTGAGGAGTGCTAAATAGGTCAATGAATGGATACTCAAACCAGGAAAGCCAAAAAAAAACCAGTCAGCCAGAAAACCTCACACTGACTTCAGTAGACTTTGAACTAAGCATTCAGATCCCAGCTATTATATATTTTCTGCATCTTTTCAATGAGCAATGACGGATATCTGTTCTGAAAGCTAAATGTATCTTTGTATTTTCTCTCACAAAAGATCAGAACCCCATAAGCACCATCTGGACTGCTTCTTTGTGTGTCTGTACTTTATGCAGATATGGTCTTCAAACACAGACTGCAAAAATCCTATTGTAGCAGCAGACAGTGACTGGGATCCTTATCCATGAGTCCTTTGAAGTCAAAAGCATCTGGATCAGGCCCTCTCTGTGCTCTGCATAATAAAATCATTGAACCTATTGTGACAGTTTATACATGCTATAATTGCATAGCCATTACCTTATGTTAGCTTTCTCACATCAACTCTTACCTCCAAGGCAGGCACCCATGGCCAATGAGAAGATTAATGGTTTCATAGGCAAGTTAACATCAGGATCTTTACTCAGGTTGAGAAGCACAGGAATCTATGGTTTAAGAAAAGAGAGAGAAAGAGATTCCGAAGACATTAGCCAACCATCAGCATGATATAAACAAAATTCATCCAAGTAAACAACTTAAAACACCAAGTCCAAAGAATAACTTGGGTTACTTTTGTTTCCTTTTTTTTTGTTTCTTTTTTTTTTTTTCATTATTATATTTGCACATTTTCTTGTTCTGTGCTCACTTTTCCTCACTGACTGTGCTAGTCCCACAAGCCAAAGAGAAGGCACCAGCAACGTTAGGCCAAGCCTGACACAGTGACACAGGTACTGCTAACAAAAGTGAGGATCTTCTTGAAATCTAAAGGACAGAGCTATATCCCCTCTTCTTGCTGGAAACAGCTGTAAGAGATGTTCAGACCCTTCCAATCAAGATGGCTGTATATAACTTGTCAGTAAGTAAAAAAATCCCTGAATCCTTGCTATAATCAAAATTGTCTGATCTGTTAGGGAAAAATTGAGAAAGAGCAATGCGGCAGGCTTCTGAATTCATAAGCAGAGCTGAGTTATTTTACTTTTTATTCTAACATTATATTTACCAGATAATGTATATTTAGTTCACTGGGAAATATTTGCAAGTTTTATGAATTTCATTTAATCATTTTAGTAAATAATAGAAAATAAAACCCCTGAAAAATCAAACAACGCTTGTACGGAGACATAATAGACTTAATTAGTTAATTGGTGTAGAGCCCAAAAGTCAGCAGGCAGCCTTTCTAGTTGCACCAGATCTCAGTCAGTAACACCCCTCAAAGCTAAATAACTGTCACCTTAGTTGGGAAAAACTGGTCTGGGGTGAACTTAATTGTGTAACCACTCAGTCTGAAAGAAAGGTGTAATAAGTACCTGTAGAGAGAAGGTCATTAGCAAGGGGAGAGGTGATAATGTTATTAACTTGTTTTTAACATGTACAGACATTTACAGGACCAAAAGTGAGAGAGAAAGAATAAGAAAACAGAACAGAGCGAGATCGAGCAGGAAGGGATTTGTGGAAATAACTGTGATATGCCTTAAAATTATTGCTTTCTCAGAGTCCAGGATTTTCAATAGTGAATAGAGTTATGACTTTTAATGCTCCAATTTGTCATTTGAATGTCCCCTTCAAGGGCTATGATCTCAGAGATGGAACAGCTGCTTCCTGAATTTTTTTTTCACTTTGATGGCTGAATGATGCTCACCTTTACTGACTGCGTATTCTTTTGGTACGGAGCAATATAGAGGCTTTAGAAGAATTAAAACCTTTTCCTCATTCCTCTTGCCAGTGTTGCTAATCCTCTTAAATCCTCTAATTGATTGACTTAGTAAGTTAATGTCTAAACAATTATTCTTGAGTTGGAGATTGTCTGAAGATGTCTATTTCTATTTTAAGGCCTAAAGCAGGGTTAGCATGCCCAACATCTTGCCTGATTTTTCCATGAAGCAGTCATGAAAGATTTGGTTTCCCCAAAAAAACTTTGTTTCTCTCAAACCATCACTGCCAGAACATGATATGCAACTCAAACTGCAGTTACATTTATTTCAAAACAGTGTTATGTTTCAACATAAACCAAAATTTAAACACAAATACTGAAATCACAGGATAAGTAATCTTACTCGACCTAAATAAAGCATTTTTTTCCTAATATATGATTCTGACCAGAGAACCAAAATTGATTATTTAGTTCCTCAGAATTATTTGTAAGTGACCTGATGTAGTACAGTAACTCACTCCTTGCAGAACACAATCCTGAATGATGCAGACTAGCAACTCCTTTCTAACTTAGACTCCTCCTTGTCCATGCCCTGCCTGGCACAGAGAAGGTAGTTAGGTGGAGGAGAATAAAATGATAATTCTGTTTTCTTGCTATTGAGGTCAGCCCTAAAGCTCTTGCCAACCAACTCCCAAGTGCAAAGTAATGCAATTTTCACACCTTACTGGTGAGAACCATGCAGAAAGCAGAACCCTCAGCCCTCCAGGAGCCCCGTCCCTGATTACAGCACTGCAAAGGACAGGGGAAGTGAGAAGCAAAACAGAGACCCTAGAAAGAAAGCCCATGTAGTAATTCTCTGCAAGGTATTTGCAGCCACACATGCATAACAATCCCATCAGAAAATCTGGTTCTCTGTTTAGTAAAGGAGATCAGTGTCAGGACCTCTGAGAGTCCTGTAAATTGATTGAAGAGTCCTCTATTGATTGAAGACACAGAAACCCCTTAGAAGAAAGTCACTGAACAAAGGTTTCAACTCATTGTGTCTTCTTTTAAACACAAAGATATATTGTGATGTATCAAGAGAAGGCACAATTGTGTAATGTGCTTGAACCTCCATTTCTTAACATTTTTAAACTCAGCAATGTATTTTAGGAGCCCAAATATGCAGTTGACCCCACTGGCTTTATTGTTCTCTCCTTGATATAATATTGCTTTTCTTCTGCTTACAAATATGGTGAGTTATTTTTAAAAGGTTTCATAATAATTAATCTACTATGTTAAAATTATCATCAGTTATGTCACTCTCCTAAATACATTAACAGGCTGTAGGGCTAGATCAGGAGTCTCTGCTCCCATAAACACCTGGTTTCGTGGCAAGGGACAAACACTGAAACATGCCTTAGCAATATATATTTATGTAGACTTAAATTTGAATGTTTTCCCTATTTAAAGACATTAGTCTCTACCAAAAAATAAGAGTTGCAAGTCAGAAACCTAGTGGAAGTCCTACAGACCTCTGACAAGTGCTTGAAGTTAGATTTAACAGACATATATCCTTTGTAAATCGGAGGTATGTCTAACAAGGAATGCTGTACCACAAGTTTCATTTTTGAATAACCAGATGAAAGTTGAATACAGAATATTCAATTCAATTTCTAGTGTTTCAGGCAGAAATATTTAGCTGATCCAAAATGTACACTTATTTTTTTGGCAAACATTATGAATTATCCTGTGTGGCAACTGCATGCCACAGTCTCCAGAAATCACTGGTATCTAATTCTTTTGATCTAAAAGTAGGAATAATGGAAAGAGATTGTTCTAATTTCCATTCCAAGAGATTTCCTGCTCAAATAAAAAAAAAAAAGAATTAAGATACTTGATCTTCAACAAGAACTCCTGAAGAGATGTAGGACAAGAGGGAATGCCCTCAAGTTGCACCAAGAGAAGTTCAGCCTGGATATTAGGGAAAAAAAATTTACAGAAATGGTGGTCAGGCATTGGAACAGACTGCCCAGGGAAGTGGTGAAGTCACTGTTCCTGGAAGTGATAAAAAAACATTTGGAGATGGCCCCTGGGGACATGGTTTAGTGGTGGACTTGGCAGTCCTGGGCTGATGGTTGGACTCAATGATCTTGAAGGTCTATTCCAACCAGAGTGATTCTATGATTCTATGTTGCAAAGCATTTAAAGCCAATGGACGCTTCTCATTGCTTGAGCATTTGCATTTTAAATAGACAATTATCATGCACAGGGTTAGTTACAAAGGAACTTGCCTCTCTGTTTTCCCCTAAAATCACCTTTAACATTTTTTGTCACATTCATACATGCAATTATGTGTCAGGCAACATTTTTCCACTCTTAGTATCTCAAACCTCAGCTTCATCTGCTGTTATAGTTAACCTGAGCACTAAAAACCAAAATGTAAAATATAAAAGGGTTAGAAGGAAACTTTTCACTATAGTTTTCAATATTTTTGAAAAACTGAATTGGTTCTACAACTCTTTCTGATTCAAGCCGAAAACATTCACAATAGCATCAAAAGCTCTCTAAACTTGGATACTTTGTCAAGCGGGGTGTAGTTGGCTGTGATATATTATTGTACAAATACCTTTTTCATACTAATTTAAGTTATTTGGAATGCAGATCTCATAATTTTATGAAGTACTGCCCTTCAACAGAGAAAAAAGCAAAAGTTAAAACTTACGAAGCCTCATGTTTCCTTCATCATTCCCTCCTCAGATTACATAAACAGCATCCTTATCAATGTTAGAAGGAGAATAATAACGTTTTGTCAAGAAAATAGCTTTCTTTTCTTACACTCTTTTTTTCAACAGTTACCAGGGTAAACCTCTGACTAGCTTCTAGAAAATTTGCTAACTTTGCTGGAAAGCTCAATATTGAAGCACCCCACATTGCTTCTTGATTGGCAGGATTTAGATAAAAATGAGTGATGTAGCTCCACAGAGCAAAGCCAAATCCTCCTCACCCACTCATTGTAAGACTATCTGCCTTCGGGTACTAAAACAGAAAAACGCGACTGTACAAATAATGGTTGTACCTGTAAAAAGGAGAGTGTCTTTAAAGACCTGATAAAGAAATTGATAAAGAAAGAAGATAGCCATTAATCTTTATTTTATATAGGGAGTTCTGTTTTATATATATGATGTAAACTGATGCACAAAGAACAACACTAGTGTCTGCAGATGTTTGCACATTTGTCTATATGACTATCCTAATCAAAACCAACCCTTCTGAAGAAAATCTTTGTTTATACCATATACTGTGAAGTACATAGGATAGGTTATAAATCTAAAAAAAAAAAAAGAAAATGTATATTTTAATTTTTCACACTGTTTTTAATCTTGAATAAGTTTTGCAAACTTTAAAAATGGAATAGGATTTTATTACTGTTATAAATTATCCACCTTCCCTAGAAAATATCATCTATTAACAATTAATATCAGAAATAATTTCTGACTCAAAAAATATGATTCTGCAGGACAGCATATTTATTCTTATACCTTTCAGCTCTCCAATATCCTGAAAATTTAAGCCAGATAATACAATCAAAAAGAAAGAAAGCTCAATTTTTAATTTAAATGAAGGCATTGAAAAAGGGAGAACTGGAGAATTTTAGACTAGAATTATATACACCAATTACTACTAAGCTAAATTTCAAAAAATACTGTTAGTTTTCTCATAACAATGCTTGCATTTATATTGTGGTATGCAGTCCCTTTTTTGTTAAAAGAGTGGTGGTGATCTTTGCACTTCTCAGTTCTCTTGTCCACATGACAACCGTCCACTTGATACCTCCCAGGTCTTGTTCCTTCCAGTCCATTTTGTACGGAAGTGGAATGGAGAGCCTTGAACATTTTGCTTTCACATGTACTTTGCTACATAGACTGCATTCTTTGTAAGTAAAATCATGACCAAAGAGTTAACATTTTCACACCTTGCTGTCACAGCCTCTTTTCCAAGACTCCAAATTACCAAAAAACAAGTTGCATCAAGACCTTTACCCTATTCACCTATTTTTACAACAAAACCTTCTAATGAGCATGGCATTCACCAGTCAAGGAGATTATTAAGGAAGACCTCTTTTGAACCTATGAAGACCTTCTTCTGAAATAAAAGCAGAAATTATGATTTAGCATTACTAGCTGGACACTGGATATGCAGAGAAGACTAAAGAGGAGGGGCACTAGTCCTGCTCTGTCAGTGAGCGTCTCCTCCTGGGATGACAGGAGACTCATAAGAAGCAGCAGAGTGAAGCTCTCTCAGTTACTTCTGCTTCCCAAAGATAACGCTTGTACAAGTAATCACACAACCTCAATGTGCAAAAAGAGGAACTTAGACAAGTTTATCCTATACCTATGCGGTGAAGTAGAAGGCAGCAGGTCATATTGCCCATTTTGTCTGTCTGTGCAAGATGACAATGAAACAGCAATTCACACCTGTATTTTAGGGATTGCTGCTTTACACCATGGGATTTCACAGTACACAGTTTGCTAAAAACTGTATGTGGTGTCTCGGTTTAATGGTCAGGGAAAGCCACAACTCAGAAAAGAGTTGCTCTCTGTTAGTCCTCTCCACCCACCCAGGGAAAAATAAAAGGGGAATAAAGATGAGGAACTTACAGGTTGGAAGCTAAAACTATATCAAGCTTAATAAAATGGAGGAGGAAGAGTAACATTTGGGAGAAGGAACAAAGTATACAAGCATACACAAAACCCAATTTTGATGATCACTGATGTAAGTCCCCCAAAGTCCCTGGTGGCAGAGCCAACATGGGAAAAGGGTTCAAAGCTCTTCCCAGCACCCGATGTAGTTGGATCCTGCAGAACACATGGCATACTGATGACAAAGTGAAGGATTTCTTTCTCCAGGACATCCCAGCACAGCGAGGTGCAAGGAAGAGGAGAGCAGGAAGAAGGGGACAGACTGCCTGTCCTCCTGGCTTTTATAGATTGTGGCAGGAAATGGGAGGGGATATGGACCCCTCTGTGCTCTGCCTCCCCTGTATCTCTCAGGGTCCTAAATTCCACCCTCATTCTAGGTCCTCACACTGATGCCCTCAAACCATAACATATGTTAAAGATGTCTTTTTCAAAAACTGCAGAGACTACGCATGAATAGAAAAAAACTATTTGTAGTTTCCTAAATTGTTGATGATTGGTCTATATTGCAGAAAGCTACAGCCCCATCTTATGTATTTATCAAGCACTGAAATGTAGGACATAGAAAACTCTGGGAGGGCAGAAGGCAAAGAAGATCCAAAAATAAAACTGGCACTAGGAACACGAGTTATATATGAAATATTCAGTACTGCAAATGAAATGTTTCAATAGTTTTGGAGTCAATAAATAGCAGGCCAAAAATTATCTGGTGTCTAACAAAGAACTGTCAGAGATTAAGTCACCTTGCCAGCCAGATGGTTAATGGCAATTGTTTGTTACCCTATATTGAGGAAATAGTATTTAAACTCAGCTAAAATGAGGATTTACTATGGCTGTATTTTTAGTTCTGGTAATAAAAGAAAAATATAAACAGATGGTTTCAGCATATGCAGCTAATAAAACATGTCGATTAAACTAAAGAGCATAGTGGTAATAAAGTCAAGTCACCTAACTTTCTAAGGGCAAAAATCCATGGCTATTTAAATGATAATACTAGGGAAATGCANTGCCCCATTGACCACAACTCTCTGACTTCTTCCCTTCAACCAGTTCTTGATCCACCCCACTACCTGATCACCAAACCCATACTTTATCAGCTTATCCACGAGGATGCTGTGGGAGACAGTGTCAAATGCCTTACTGAAATCGAGGTAAACCACATCTACCGCTCTACCATCATCTATCCACTTAGTTATTTCCTCATAGAAGGCTATAAGGTTGGTCAAACATGACTTACCCTTGGTAAAGCCATGTTGACTGCTCTTAATGACCCCCTCATCCTTGATATGCCTAGAGATAGTGCCTTGATATGCCTAGAGATTGTGAGTTTAGCCAGTTGAAAAAGGAGGGAAAATACCAGGGGGTTAATAGAACGACACATCGAGCATCACTACATGATTCCCCACATTTTTCTTCAGACAAAGAAAGCTGGATATCCAACAACAAAAGAAAACTTACCATTCAAGAATTAAAATGCATGAGACTTAGTAACTAAGCTCCTGGTTTATGAATTGTTTATGCACAGAACATTTTTTGAGTGTTTTTAAAGCAACTCTCAGTCATATATGTATATATATATATTAAATTTGCTGCTGATAACATAGTTTTTTACATACAGAATTCATGGAGTTTCCCACAAATTATGTTTGAAACTCAAAATACTTTGCTATAGTACATTTTTAACATATTAACAAGAAATTATTAACTTTCCTCTAACTTGCAGGCACCTATCACAATTGCCAGCCATGCTTATGCAGTGAAGTGCAATAAACACCCATTCACATAAACAACTGTTTAATTAGGGAGATGGATCTTTACTTTCCAATGCTTAAAGAGAAGGAAAAAGTCTTGGGATTACAGTTCATCAAGCAAATTTCAATCTCCTTATCTTCTTTTGGGGCAGTTTGTGATCTTTGCATCAGGACAAATCATGTGAAACAAGCAATTGGAAGATACTCTGGAGACTTTTGTCTTTGTGCGGCTCTGCAATAATGCTTTATTTTAGTTTAACACAAACAGAATTTCACCAAGACAGAAACAGCAAAAGTAATCAACCTGTGATGACCTAAGTGCCCTGAGAACCTCATTCTAGTGTTTCAAGTAGGCAATTACCTTTCTACAGCATCCTCTGTAGCACAAAATACTTGCTGTCTTCTGAGTTCTTTGCAGAGATTTCAGTTTAGTGACCTCTGTACATGAATTCCATATGGTACTGACATTTTTGATGGTGAGGTTATACCAGATTTACTTTTGTCTAGAGCACAGAAGAATCTGAGCAACAACAGTGTTGCACTGAAAAAGTATTTTCATAGTAAGATGTTTCAAATAATAAACTAATCTGATTTTGCGATTTCAGAATTTTTTAGTAAAGAAGAAGTCTTTTCCACAATACAAATATATGAATATGTGAGTGAACTATGTGACTGAATAAGTGAATTTGCTGTGTGGATTATCTGCTATTAATAATTAAAGCTTGATTCTGTAAATAGATAGTTAATAAATAAAAGAACATCTAAGAAATACCTTTTGCACTGTGTGTTTATTACACGCATACACTCAGTCTCCAATTAGTGAAAAGCTATTCTACAAAAGACCTGGATTCAATATATGTAATACTCCCCCTCAAGAGTTCGTAACTTTGACATATACAGTGATAAATAGCCCTCCAAAACCAAATATTGCTTGTTTTAAAAGTGGGTGCCAAAGAAACAAAAATAATTTAAATGAAAGTTTATATAAACTTACATAAGAGCTTGGGACTTAGTTACTTAGAAGGTTTTGTAAGTATTTTCTAATGCAGAATGACAAAGCCCAAAGCCCAACCCCATTCATTGAGCTAGATGATGCCAGGTCTTGACTTTAGTCTGCCGTATAACACATTAATGTTTTAACACCTCAGCTAATGACTGCTTTTGCACAGGTGAGATTATGCCTGCATTTTAATTTCTTCCTCCCTCCCTTCTCTGCTTATTTTTAAAGAAAAAAGAAAATCATAGCTGTCTCTTAGGTTCAACCCAGAACAGAATGAGAGGTATATACATTTGAAATGTCTAAAATCTTGGCAGGAATCCTTTCCTGTCCATCCATATTTCACTCCTTCAAAGACAAAAAAGGAAGTGGTCTTCACACATCCCAAGAGATTCCTGTGTTTCAGTCCCATTTACCTAAACATATGCCTTTAAAAGAGTGTTCCTTTCAAAATCTGTAAGAGATCCTTTGGTCGATGTGCACGCAGGTGTTTTTTTGTTATTGCTCCAAATCAATTTTTATAGACTAGTTGGATGTGAGGCAAAACCTTTGAAACTATGATTTCTGTGTTATTAGTTAATAGTCCCCAAGGGTTTGCTGGGAGGTGACTCATCCTGAACCAACCTTACCTTTCATGCCTATTGTTTGCAGCCTGTTGTTGCTAAATCAATATAATTCCACAGGAAACACCACACTATTCAAACCAAAATACCATATTAACATCTAATTATAGAGACTTTGCAAATCTTTCCAACCTGACATAGGCTCTATAAGAGGTGTTTTAAACCTTGACACAGGTTAAGGGTAGATATGACCACCTAATAGAATGGCAGAAAATAATATACTTAGCTGAGAACATACTGTAACCACAAATCATTCCTATAGTATAATGAACAGATTATTGCACTTTAAACAGAGAAGTTGATTGAATAAATCTATCTGATCATGCCCTCACTTGTTATAATTTGATACATTTCTGATATTAAAACTCAGCTGTTAATAAGCATCTTTTAAGCTTAACATTATTTGCCATTTTTTAAACTAATTACATAAGTATGGTAGCAATAAAAGGTTTGAGTGTTAAAAAAGCATTAGCGTAACTACATAGCGTGTAGAGAGAAAAATATTGATAGCAGTGGACGGATAGTGACAGTTTCCATCAAAAACACAATTCTACTTTTCTGCCATGGATGTCAGTATACAAGGGAAAGTGCAAAAATACAACTAAAACAGTCCACCTAGTCCCACAGCTAACAGCAACTGCTGGCAGCAGTGGCCAGCTAGACACCTAAACAGGATGAATAAGCTTGTAATAATGATTCAAGCTCAAGAGATAAAGTAAACCACAACATTGCAGAGGTCGAAAAAAAGCAAATTGTAACCAGCAAGCTTGACTCCCTTGCCAGCTCAGAGAGGAGAAGTGCAAGTTCTGCGCACACCCCTACCATTGTAGCCGTGAAGGGGATATTGTCAATCACGGAGGAGGCCAAAGCAGACACCCAGAGCACTAAAATGATGGCCACTGCCAAGCGCTGCTCCTCAGGAACCACCTGGAATTGAGAGAGATCAAATTATATCTTTGATGAGATCAGTGTTGCTCTGTCTCCTTGATGGCATAACTGTGTGTTCTTCACAGTTTTAATTTATCCACATTTATTACTCCTTCAGGCTCTGAGGTAGGAAAAGCATCTTTAAAAAAGCATCCTGATGTTTAGTAATACAAATATTGTTCAGTTTCCAAGAAAATTTGAACAAACAGAAATACAAAGATTGATATTTCTAATACTCATACTTACATTTCACACAAGAAATAAACTGTGAAACTCCGAATTTTTCTCTTTGTAATTTTTAGGGGTTTTTAGACGACAGAAAAGGCTTCCCTTTTGCATTTACTGCTATATTTATTCTGACTGTGAACAGATACATACATACTTAATATCACCCACATCAGGGTATGACATGCTTTCTTGATATCATTGATGCAGGAATGCAATCGTTTATATTGAAATCATTAAAATCATTAAAAATCATTAAAATGAAAATATTATTCATTATTCTATTGGAGTAAGACTATTTTCCTTACCCGTTTAAAAGCTGAAAATATTTAAACATACCTTTATTAGCAAGGCTGTCTGCTCTCCTATGTAGTCTATTAAGTGCAGATGAGCCAAAGCCTAAAAAAAAGCAAAAGACCTTGATATCAACTAGTGAAGTACCTGATGCAGTTACGTTTTATAGAATGGTTTGGGTTGGAAGGGATCTCAAAGATCATCTAGCTCCAACCTCCCTGCCATGGGCAGGGACACCTCCCACTAGACCAGGTTGCTCAAAGTCTCATCCAACCTGGCCGTGAACACTGCCAGGGAGGGGGCAGCCACAGCTTCTCTGGGAAACCTGTGCCAGTGTCTCACCACCCTCACGGGGAAGAATTTCTTCCTAATATCCAGTCTAAATCTACCCTCTTTTCTTCAGTGGATGTAAGCAAATACAACTCCTTCCCATTCACAAAGTATTGATATTCATCTCATGTAGCTTCTACAGCAACCCTGCAATTGTTAGAAAGAAAAGACACAGCAGGAATTGGTAGCTGTATTTGCAGAAGTGGGTTGGTTGTGCTGGAATGACTGACAGGATAAGAGTGTGGGGCACAAGAATCAGAACAGCTGAAAATTAAAGATTATGTTCTTCAGTGGATACATGTTTTCCTGAATACCTGAACACAACTGATTTTAAACCAACTTTCTCAAAACCACAATATAGATAGAACTATATTGTGTGTTTAAAAGGTCAGATGAAATAAGGCATCTTGTGCTCAAACTTAGATGAAACAAAGAGAAAGTAAAATGTATTTTTTTCTGTTGGACAGGTTTCTCAGACCCATAAAAAACCCAACACTACCCATCTGCTAAATCAGGCCAGAGATCTTGGGTGAATGGAAATTGGCAAAGAGGCAGAAGCACCTGAAATGCAGGAAAACCAGGTCTCTGATGCCCAAGTCATGCACCAGAACCAAGGAAAGGAGCTCTACAAGCATTGAGCCAGGGGACAGCCCAAATGAAGGTGCTCTGTCCTCCCTGTGAGAGCCATTCCCATTTGTACAGGACACCTAGATAGCATCTCATACAAACATGGTCACTACCACAAGTGAGAAGACACAGTAAGACTCCAATCGAGTGGTGATGGCTCTGATCTCTCCTTGGGCAGACAGAAGAATACAAAACAACTCTTTGCACCCCGGGAGAAGGATCTCTTCCCTCAAACCACAGGATAAAATGGAGATTTTAGCTCATGAGACCTTGCCTTTAATTCATTTTGGTTTTGTTTTCTTTTCTTACAGGTGTCCAGAATGAACTAGCATTTTCAAGTTGAATGGGGCATATCTATTTTATAACTTTTCAGTTTTTTGGGGGAGAAAATCACATCATTTTTGGTTCAATCTGGACCAGGCTGGTTGGCTTTCTCTCAGTTCTTCTGCCATGACAAAGGATCAGTCAGCTGCAATGCCCCATTTACTAATTCCATTCCCACACAGAGCTGCAGAAGTCAGTATAGACACAACACAACTCTGTATAACCCACACACCTGGGCATCAGACAGAGCCCTTCAGAGACAGCAGTAGAAAAAAAGAAGGTCAACTCACATGCTGCCAAATTCCATGACAGATAAGGACAAAGATCCTAATAGGCACCAAGTGGTGTAGTATGACACTGTAATGTCAAAGTGACAAAGGGGCTGTCATTCAGACCAGCAATTCCTGTACCCACAGCTCATTCAGGCAGCAGCTGAATGCTAGTGGTTTGTGAATCACCACATATTAAACATGGCTCAGAAATTATATTTCCTTTTAACAATGCATTGCACAAGAAAAGGTATATCTACATTTAGAGACTCAGCACACAGAAAACAAGTGATAAGACTTTCAAATACATACACATACACTTTACATTAAAAAAATGGGCATTTCTTCATTACTTAAACTTCTTATTGGTAATTTTAAATTACCATTTTATTCTAAGCTATCTGTCTTGCTTTATCAAGTCAAAGTTGATGAAAGTGACTTTAAAAATGTATGTCAAAGCAATATTTTTAATGAACTGTAATATTTTTTCTGTAATTGCTTTGCGCTCACACTTTAAAATAAACATTTTAACACATAGCTGAGAGTTACATAGAGCTCAGTGTTACATACATTACATATTGCTGCCTTATTAGTTAATTACCTATTAACACAACATATTACTTTACAGTAACACTTGAAATTTGTTCAGGAATCCAGACGTGGTACTACATAAGAGATATTAGGAAAAGAGGGAAGAGAGTGAAGGACATGCACATCACTCCTGTAATAACCAACTGTAGGATGTCTTTATGATATCTAGGCCAATCTCCTGCAAGCTCATAACTGAAGGTCAGCAATTAGCACGCTGCCACTGGCCTTCCCTGGGTGTAAAATTCACAGAGGTTCTCCTGCATCTTCCTGTGTCTTCTAAGAAGACTAAGTATTACTTCATTAATTTGCGCCTTCAAGCATCCTGTCTGACAGCTCAAAATACAATTTTACTGCAGAAGAAATCATGTACCATTTTAGATCAAAGTTTAATTTATGCACAAAAATTAGTGTGAAACCCTCTTATGGACAGCATGTCATGAGGACTGTTGTAAATAAACTCTGCCTGAAGGGACTAAGGTAAAACATCGATTTTGACTGTAAAATTGAACAAAATACTGTATCCCTGAGAGGCACAAGAACTTATGTCACAGAGACAGAAGAAGCAGAAAGATTTTTATAGCCTGTAACAGCCAGTTGTGAAAAAGGATGAAAAAGACGGCTGTAAAGATGAATTACCTGAAGAACACAACAGAAAACAAGTGAGCTCCAAAGGATTTCCAACTTTTTCATTGCAAAAGATCTACCAGACTGGACCTATGAGCAGCCAAAGGCAAAACCTCCAAGAGTTCCCCCATGGCTCTGGAACTTAATTCACATTTTCCAAAATTACTTGCAACCTAAGTCCCACACAGGTTTTAAATGGGCCTTGCAATAGGAAAGGGAACATTAATAGCAGTGGGAAATAACTTCAGACTGGGAACCATCCAAGATGAAGGATCCCCAAGGGTGAAGTATATGAACTGACAAATGCTGAGTGCCTAGCTCATGGAAAGATTTCTTACACTTCAATGCATATCTTTGTTTTGACTTGTTTCTTCTTGATATTGTTAACCTAAAGGAAAGAAAAATGCCTTGGCAAGGACTGGCATCTCCTGCTAATCCAAAGGGTAATAGATTCAGATCAAAATTAGCAGTGAACATTTTTCTCATTCATTTATGGGGAAGAATTTAGTATCGCACATTTTTTCTTGATTATGTGTACAAGTTTCTTTCATGACCTTCAATTGCTGTTATTCTACAGAGGCAGGAAAAACAGTCTTTCTTAGCAAACTATGCACTGGTGACCTGAGAAACCATAAAAATGAAGTTCGTGAATTACAACGGTCATATCTGAAGTCTGGCAGTAAACGGCAAATAACTTCCTGCATGTTTTACTATGTTATTGTGCAGTCACACAGCACTCAAATCAAAACCGTTCAAGCCAAGCTAAAACAATAAATACATCAGGAAATGCAACTAATATACTATTACAACAGCAGCAGACAAAATAAACATGGCTTCAATATGGGTTCCCTATAAAAGATAGAAAATGCAAAGATATATATGGCTTGATAACATAGGGAACTAAAAATTGCCTGTACTGATGGGCATAAAATAAATCAACATTTCCTGATGAATGTTAGGCCTACTAGCTCTCAAACAAGCTTCCTAATGATAATCAGGGTTTCCATTCCTCTCAGAGCTTACCAGATTTTGACTTCCAGTTTGGCATTAATTAGTTAGTTGAACTACTCACTCTTAGTATTTGCTTCAAATTTTGTTCCTTTTACTGTTGGTGATTTTTTTTTAATAGATCCCAATTTACAAATTTCTGGGCTCTTAGCAGTTACTGGGGGGAAGGGTGAGGGAAGGAGGCTGTGCAAGCAAATTTTTTATTATAGGCTTTTCCCAGGCTGCTCATTCAGACAATTCACTAGCCGTGGTAGTGCCAGTGGTCACTCAGATTTTATTAGTCATGTCTCTACAACATAATTACATCATTTAAACCCAACAAATAAAAACTGAAAAATATAAAGCATTCTAGGGAATGCACAGAAGCCTAATTGACAAGTAAATGTGGGTATTCATACAAAGAATTATCCAAATATTTGGGGTAAAAATAAATCCTCTCAGGCTATACAAAAGCATCATGTGGTAAATAAAATGGGATACAAACATGGCTAGACTATTTCTGATAATCAAACAGACAAACACAAAGAAACTACACAACAAGATACCCAGGCATTTCAAGTACTGAATATCTTTTTAAATTACAATTGCAAATTTAAATTCAGTGATATTATCCTTTCAAAATATACTCCCATGAAACCTTTTAGGCCATTTGGTAGCCAACATGTAGCAGACAGCATTAAAAGCATTTTTCAACTCTGGTTTATTCTTGTTCCTTTATTTTTCCTATCATTTGTCTAAATAATTGCAAACCAAACACATATAGACTATCTGCATACATAGACCTCCAATAAACTTGAAAACTAAAATTCCACTTAAAGGCAATGATTTTGTTAGATATATGCAGCAAATGCAGCAGAATGAGAGAGAGTGAGACCAAGCTTACAGCGAAAAAATTAAATCTCATGGAGTTCCAGCCAGCTTCCATCACTGTATGGTTTCTCTCTGCATCACTATGACTACACTTAATCTTCAATATTCCAGCAGGACTGAATCAGCAGGAGGCCCCTGCCCAAGAACATAATCCACATTTTAAGTCAGTTGTAACTCTCCAGGCTTTAGAAATCACAGAGTCTTACCTCCATGAGAACAAACAATGCTGCAAAGAAAAGGAGGGTTGCCCACTCAACTCTGTTCAGTATCATCTCAAAATCATGGATGTCTGCTAGCACTAGCAACCAAATGGCTCCAAATATGGCAATCCAGCCTGCATGGGAAAAAGAGAGAACAAAATTCACACTTCACAGACTCATAGTGTGCCACCAACAAAAAAGGTACAGCATCGTGATTTTCAGGGCCTTTAAGACTCACTGGTTATGTGCTCTGGAAGATGAACAGAGGAAGGGAAAAGCTCTTTAAAACAGAAGAGGGACTGACTTTAAATAGCAAAACAAGCATTTTCCAGACAGGATCCCTCTATACATCCAGAAGTGTTTTAAGACACATATTTTGGTAACTGACTGAGAGAAAATGCAAATCAAACACACAATCAGCTAGAGAACGTAATCAGCAAATCTGTCCAAGCAAGGCTCACTTTCTCTGTGCAGTAAAAATGCTTTCTGGAGCTGTTTGATTCCTCTGGCACATTTGTATTAAACAACAGAATGGGATTTCAGATGTGAAACAAAAGGGTTTAGGGTGGGTTTTTTTCCCCAGAACAATGCTCCCCTTTCTTTCTACTCTGTTTCTTTCCTAAATAGTGGATGATTTTTTCTTTTAATACAAAAAAATAGCATACTTAATTTAAGGGTTTTTTAATAATAATAAGGATTAAATAAGTCCTCCCAGCCCTTGAAGTTATTTCTCTCTTTGTTATAACTATTTCATACAACTTATGCTATTTCATGTATTCAGAGTCAGAAAGTGACACAAAATTGCAGAAGGAGTGAGGAAGAAAGAATAACAACCTTTGCTGGCAAAAATCTTTAAGTCACAAACTTATAATCAAATAAAAAATGTAACTTAAGAATAGACCCTGGCTACAAAGCAGGTAGATGAATAAAATAAGCCCTCTCCAGAAGCCCTGAAGAACCACAGTCGTAAGAAAATTCAAAGATAAAAGACTGATTGAGAAAAGTTTAGGCCATTCAATTTACAGATTGTGTGCAAGTGTTTTTCTGTTAGGTCAAAAGAAGAAAGAGATCCAAAAACATCCAACAGTTTAAAACCAAGCTATATTCCACATAAATCCTATCTAAATGTAAAAGAAATAAGGAGACCAAAGGTTCTCCCTGGTCTAAGAATGCATGTTACTCTCTCAAGTACTTTTTAGGAGTTTTCAGTGACATACTGCACTCTTTAAATGAGAATTTCAGGTTAACCATGAACAGTAAGGGGCATCCACTGAACGTACTGCAGCTCAGCATGAGCAACCAGATATGCTAGAAAGCCAAAATCAGCAGCTCAGGAGTTATAAGGCAACGAAGCTAGTAAAGGTCTAGAGCAGATGCTCTTCTCTATTCCCAGCCACATCTCTCAGCAAGTATTTGTGTAGCTTTCGTAGCTTTGGGTACACACAGGTGCCAAACAGTCGCCAAATATTTTTGTGAAGAATGACACTTTTACCACCCATTGGAAAGCGACTCCTGGACTGCTCAAAGAATGGTAATACTCTGTACTGTTCAGGATATATGCTGGATTCTGGCATAAGCTGAAAATGTATGCAGTTTTTTTGTGTACCAGACCCTGGATATGTGTGTAGCTTGAACACTGAAATGGCATATGTCATACAGAGGATCTTTGAGGAAAATGTTCTGAAAAACCAGACTTTTCAAAAATAGTTACAAACCACAGAGACAGCAGTGCTCCAGGAGTTTCCAAAGTAGCAAAACAAAGAGAGGACAGAACTCTCGGTTCCTGTCCACCACTAGGACATGCACTGGCTTATATTCTTCTGACTGTCAAGTCTTGGCTGTTTTTTTGAATTCCAGTAAAGAACTGTGGGCCCAACCCCGCCTTAAATAAAGATGATGGCAGTTCCTGTTAGACAAATACTGCAAGGGAAAGTAGATGTGTGCCTATCAGGAGCTCAGTAGGAGAATTCTACTGCTATTGTGTACAAATGTAAGTGACGTTACATTTTGTCACGTACATTTTGCATGGAATTACAACAAAGTGAAAAATTAAAGAACTGTAGTTTCTCGGTAGTTCTGGACCAATCTGTGGTAATATCTTGGCATTATTTTTAGTCTCCTGCCTCCAACAAAAAACATCAGCTTGAACATGCTATACAAAGATCACAGAATCACAGAATCTAAGGGGTTGGAAGAGACCTCGAAAGATCATCTAGTCCAACCCCCCTGCCAGAGCAGGGTCATCTAGAGTCCATCACACAGGAACGCATCCAGGCGGGGTTTGAATGTCTCCAGTGAAGGATACTCCACAACCTCTCTGGGCAGCCTGTTCCAGTGCTCTGTCACTCTCACAGTGAAAAAGTTTTTCCTGATATTTACATGGAACCTCCTATGCTCCAGTTTAAAACCATTGCCCCTTGTCCTATCATTAGTTATTACTGACAAAAGCTTGGCTCCATAAGATAAAAGATTGGCTCCATAAGATAAAAGATTTTATCTTATCCATAAGATAAAAATTATCCACTAGCACTAATGAAATATAATTGAATGGCACAAGAGCTGGACAAAGCCAGGCATTTTCTAGCACCACAAGTGTTATCAGCATGTATTAGCTCCACGCACATGGCTTTGTATGCAAGAACAGTGCCTTGCCTTACAATATTACTCCCTGGGAATATGGACAGGCAAGGGACATGTCCTCCTGCAGTGCTTTAGCAAGCACAGCTCAAACACATCAGCTGCCAGTTCTGCCTGCATAGAGCCTATTTCAGGCTACACACACAGCCTATTCAGAGTATATTTGCTTTCCTTGCTATGCCAGCAAAGAGGAGACACAGTTACCCATCTCCGAGAGGGAATGAAGAGAAGGGGAGAGGAAAGAGGAGGTCTCTCCAGGAATTTGGGTGACTTTATGCAAGATTTTCATTCACAATGCCTTTTAGTACCACGGTTTGACTGCAAACACCCCACAGCTGGATTAGAGTAAAATGTTCTTCTGAAGCCTGGAGGCCATAGTAGTTGGTGTATGCCCATAACTGCTTGACTGACTGATCACTCTCTGCTGAACTGCTTGTCAAAGTTAACTACAAAGTTAACGAACATGTGGCAGCCTGTCTTTCAAAGTGGGATTTTCTGAGGCCTTTCTAAGTACGTTCATGACAGTGAACATAATATATCAGTGTCTTATATTTTTAGGTACTTTTGCATTTGCCCTGAATTCAATTTTAAGCTACTCCTTCCTTTTTGAAGAATCGAAAGTACTAGGATAAAGACTGGCTTCTCTGTTCATTTATTTTCTTGCTTACTGGGCCACAAAAGATAGCCAGAAGGAAAAGAAATAGAAATCATTTCAAAAAATACTTCTCATTACCGTAGTGAAAGCAAAGCCCATTTACAGTTCCACAGTTCACTTCCTTTACTACCTTTTTTGTGCCTTTGTTTCACAACGTTTGATATTCTGGAAATATAACATGGAGAGAAACTGAATCTACATTCTATTTCTGCACTGATACGGTGACTGCTGAAGACAGTGACAGTTTGTATTTATTTTAGGAAAAAGAAAACAAAATGTTATAATAAAATGCACCTTGCAACTTTATAACACATTCTTCATGGAAAAGATGTCTTCTGCTGGGATCAGAAAAAAGGTACAGCAGAAATAGCTTGAGTGCTTTGCTTTTCTCATATGCTTTTCCCAGTAGGGAAAACCACCTTGGGAACAATAAATAGCTCATGGTGACAACATAACTGCAATCCTACTCAAAAACAAAAAAAAACCCCACAAAAAACAAAACAAAAACCACAAAAAAACACAACAAACAAACAAAAAAAAAACCCACCCAACCTTATTTTGAAATAATCAAGCAGAAGAACTTGAAAATAGGAAACAATCTAATAGAATCAAATAGAAGTCTAGAATATGTGGGAGGAAGGTAGGTGAAAGAGAAAAAAATTAAAGAAAAAAATTACTGTGTAATTTGTAGGCCTTTCAAATGCTTGTTAAGAATTTCTGTTCCTTAGTAAAAGTAATTTTGTGTGACCTACTACCAGCTGAAAAGCATAATAAGCTTCTTTTTAACAATGTGAGCATGTAGATATTGTATGTTCACTTTATGTGCACAGAATTTGAAATAATGTCTTTATGAATACTGAGGGTAGACTTTAAACTCACTTTTGTGGAAACTGAAAAGGCACTTGAGACATTTGCACTGTAAACCAAAGCCAGGATAACGTTTCATGGTCTCAGTGCTGGCCTGGGCAAAATAGCACGCTGTTCAAGAAATACATGTGCAGGGTACTACATCTAGGTAGGAAGAGGTAAAACTGCACAAATCCAGGGCGGTAAGCAACTGCATGCCTAACAGTCCTCCAGAAAAGACTCAAGAAATACAGTGGATCACAACTGAATCTAATGGCCCACGGAAATACAGAACCAGGGCAATAAATGGTAAATCCTGTAAAGCAACCTCTGCTCTCTTCATCCCTGGTAAACCCTTAGAAGGCAAACTTTAATAAAGGTCCATACTACTTAGGAAATCCAAGGCAGAGAAGTAAATACAATCAACAGACTGAAAAGTTGACTTTTGAGGAAAAAAATTAAAGAATACAGGAGATTTAACTCAAAGACAAGCAGATTAAATGGGTCCTGTACCTGGGTTTGTACCAGACTGCACTAGAGGGCAGAGAGCAACCTGTTTGTGACAGCAGTAGTCGGTAGCACAAGAGGGAGTGAAAAGGAGCTGTAATAGCAGTGAGGAAGACACAGGCTACACAGTATTCAGGGTTACATTTTTACAGCAGTTGAGAAATAAGCAGGGTTTTCTAAAAATCAGCTAGACCAGCTTCTGCCAGATGAAAATATAATACTCCTATCTGCAAACAATGGGATGGACACACTGATTTTTTAGACATTTGTCACTGAGCAGTGTATGATATTCTTTTTCTGTGATCTTAGCAATTGTCTATTTGTCCAAATGGTCACAGAAACTTCTTGTGAAATACAGAAACCCCTTTAGTCCACACTGCCCGTAACAGCCTTACCAGCTAAAACATACTTCATGCTTACCTTTGAATACTTTTTTACACAGTGTGTTATTGACTACATGAGGAAGTAAAGTCTACCACTGGGTTTCAACAGCTTAATCAGAAGACTGATTAACTCCACAACCTCTCAAAATTTAGCCTAAGGATGTATGCCAGTCTTCATGGTGTAATCCAATCCCCATGCTACACACTTAGAGGTCAGAAGGTCACTCACATGCAGTGCTCTTCTTGACCTCAATGTAAAAGTACTAGACAACTTAAACCAACACCATCGTATGCCAGAACAGAAAAAACAGTACACGAATGAAGCGAGAGCAGGAAGGCAAAGAGCACTAAATGAGGAAAAATATTTCAAACTCCACTGACAATTGTAGCTGATACCACCTGGGAAAAAGGGCTGCAGATCAGCCCCTGCAAGCACAACTATAAGGACCTGGAAAGGTCTCCAGAAAGGGTTGAGAACTTTCAAAGAAGAATGCCTGAAAGCATGGTACTAATTTTACTATATTTTACTACATTAGGCTTTACACTTGTCAGATGCTACAATTTGTTGCTCTGTTTATCATACAAGGTCAGGAACTAAAGAAACCACTTCAGTCATGGAAAGCAGTGTCACAGCTTCATGTAGGTGAAGCTTTAATGGAAAAGAGTAAGAGGAGAAAGAAGTTGCCACAGACAATAGTGCACAAGATGAGTAATTGCAGCTAAAAAGGGACGCACAGGATGACACCAAAGGCCCCATGATTAGCAGCAACTCAACAGTGATTAGTTATAGATGATGGAGCAGATTTAGGAGGTGGTCAAAACCCAAACAAAAAGGACAAGAATCAAGTATGTAACGTACATACAACATACCACGTGTGATAAAATTTGGTATAATGTACAGCTGAAGACAAAATTTGGAAAAGCTTTAGAAAATGTATAAAAATGGGCTCAAGAGGACCCAAGCACAGGGAGGAAGAAATCATCAACACTATTCACCTCCTGGTAAAGTAGAGGACAACACCTCTATCATGCTTATCCCAGGAAAGACCTGAAGATATCAACACGTCGTGACTCCTCCCAGTCTCAACCTGTGAATCTTAGCACCATGTAGAGCACCAAAGGGTGACCCTAACAGCAGAATATGATCAGTAGATACTGGGAGTATTTCGGGTTTGGGGGTTTTTTGGTGGGTTTTTTTATGTTTTAACTGTAAATTGTTAATGAGGGTTTTTTTGTGTTAATAAGATAATTCAAGCTGTAAGTGCTACTATCCTAGGAGGACTAAGAATAACAGGTTTTTGTGTTTTGCTTACACTAATACAACTTTTAATTAGACTAACAATAAATTCTCAGCTTCAGTTATAAGGAAGGTTCCCTTTTTCACTCACAAATTTACGCTGCTGGGTTAACATTTGGACATGATCCTAAAGGTCTTTCCCAACCAAAAGAATTCTATGATTCCGTGATTCTGTAAGCATAACATCACCACCGATACTTCAAAAGCAGGAGCCTACTTCCCTATACAGAGAAGGCATCCCTAATCCAAATGTTTTGGGGACGAAAAACATTTACTTTACTGAAATGTGTGAAGGAGTTTCCAGGCAACCACAGATTATTCAAGCTGATATTTTTAGCTGTATGGAAAAGGTCCATAAATACTGCCAGGCTTTGCATCTGGTTCCTTAATTTATCAAACCATATTGGAAAGCTTTAGAGAGTAAAAAAAAAAAAATACAAGAGAAAAAAAAGACAAGGAAAATAAAATATTTGTTGTGACAGCTTTCAATGCAGTTGATAATTCAGTATCATTTGAGCAGATACTTAGCAGTCAATATCTGCAAATTCTTCCCAGCTAAACCTGATTAATATCACAGACCCTAGATAATCTGTAGATAAATATTAGATTGAGCGACAAATTAAAGAACAAATGTGCAATTTTTACATGGAGGATATAGTGATATAAGATGTGAAATACAAGATGTATTAAACTTAACAACATGGCTTTTGGCATTAAGCCCAAGCTTTCTTAAATCTACATCACCCACTAGTTTTAATATCTTAATAGCAGTCTGTGTCATCAGGATTTTTTTTCTTAAGTATTAAGCTATCATACACTAGTTTATTAAATTGATCTGTTCTTTCAAATATTTTATAAAATAACTCCTCAGTAACACTGAGTAGCTCTGTAATGAACCTTTCATTTTAACTGTTGCACAAATTCACCTGAAACCAAACATCTACATAACATGAACAATTTCTCTTTTCCTCTCTGTGGGTACAAACACTTAAATTTTGAGAGCCAAGTCAGTCTATTTCTGCACATATCACATTAGTGTTTGTAAACAGTGACAAATTCCTACACTTTCACCATCATACAGGTTAGTAGGATAACATGGTTTAATCTGTTTATCTATTTATTGATAGCAGATGGGAAAAAAGTTCCAGAATAACAATTCAAAGTGTAAAATAAGAGCCTTATGGATGCTTTGACATTGACTCCCCTTTCCAACTAATGGGACTGTCCACACCTTTCTCAGCCCTGTGCTCCTTCTCCATGACCACTTACAAATATTTTGGCCCTGAGAAGTTCTGCTGCACACTGTGAGGCAGGATCATTCTCAGAGAGCTGGAGGAGTGGTTCAAGTTTCAAAAAAATTCATCATTCTAAAGAAACATCTTAGCAAAAGTTCAAATGCATGTACATACTCTGTGCCAGGGCCCAGAACAAAGCCAAGGGGAAGAAGCATATTAGGGTTCTACTTAGGCAGCTTCCTAAGCTGCATGTTCAGAACAAAACCAGACAGACTACATTTATTTTGCTTGTACAATATTAATTCTTTTTTAGCTTATAACATCAAGTAATTTAGTCAAAGATCTCTAAGTTTAAGGTTTATGTCATTGGCTACAACACTGCTAACTCTCACACAAGCTTTTATACATACTGACCCTGCCAATCTGTCTCAAAGTTGTTAGGAAAGAACCATTACTGCAGTGAATTCCTTATTAAAAATGTTGCAGAAAAAAAAAAGTAGATTGTTAGTTGTTAAAATGTTGGTAGGCTATAGTAATGGAGAATTAGATTCAGTTTTTTTAAGCCAAGGAAGTATAGATACAGAACTTCCAACATTCTGTGATTCAATAGCAAATTTAGGCAAGTTTGTGAAGCTCTCTATGGCAATGCCCTTTCTTCATCACTAAACAAGCTACCAGACAAGTGCCAAATCCCGATTCTATTAGAATTATTGGTTGACATAGTTAAATTACAGTGTAAGCTGAAAATTATGCATGTCCACTTAAACAAAAGCAAGATGAAAATCAAGAGAAATTATTTGGGCGAAACTCCAGATCCAGTGCATTCTTCTGAATTTGAGATGTAACTCCTCTCTGCAGGTTAAAACAAAATTTTTGCTATAATATGCATAATATTCTCCATAGATATAATTTGGGGTTTTTTGTTCTGCAGAAGCCCTTTCCAATTAAGTATTTAATTTCTCCTGTGTATTTCATCAAATTTTCAGTAAAATATGAAAATGAGTCAAAAAATATTACAAATATATGACAACAAAATATGACAAATATCCAAAGGAGTGACAATACAACAAGAGTCTTTTGTATCTACAGCAGCTGAACACATTTCTCCTTTAATGCACTGGCAATAAAATAAAAAGGAGCTCTGCACAGCATAGCCTACCAAACAAAGAGAAATTAGTTTAATTAAATTATTTCCCTACTTTTCCACTGTTTCAGTCACAGCTCTAAAATGCTTCAATGATACAAGATACAACTACTGAAGATAAATTGCTTTCCGAGAGTTTCAGATCCTCAAAACTATCTGCAGCAGAATTTGTTGACTAAGCCCACGGTTAGAAGTTAAACCATGGTGAATATAGAAGACAAGGAAGAGTTTTCCAAGAGAAACTAGATTTAACTACATAAATGAGCTCTGACCAGATAACATACCCCTTGTCTGTAAATATTGAAGGATTCTAGCTTTAGAGAAAGAATGAAGGGGAAAATTTAGATCTAGGATGTTTGTCTAAAAAAAGCGACATGCACTGCTGATTTATAGAACTTGTCCTACTACCCAGAAAGGTCACAGTGAACACATTAGTTAGTAAAAAGAATAAAACCATAAGTTTTTTAAAAGTTCACAAGTTTGAGGTTTTTGCTAACACTACTTTGGTTATTAATACCAAAGTTAATTTTAGAAGTTAGAAAGTGTTAGAAGTGAAATCCCCAAATAATCAATTATCAAGCCAAATGTCCATCTAGCTGTTGTGACTTTTGTTGTTAAGTATCTATGATTAAAACTTGGTATAGGTTAAGAAGACACCCTCTGGCATATACAGAGTGAAGTGACACAGGGTAGGGTAAATTATTTCTTTAATTAGACCTTTGAAGTAGGTCAGGTGGATCACAGCTGTTGATCACCTCCAGTGATTATTGACCACCTCCAGAGATTATACTAAGGGTAGCTGAAGCAGTAATTAATTTATACATTGATCATTGATGGATCACTGGCGGATCACTGAAGGATCATAGACATTCATAGCACCAAAAGAACCAGAATGGGATCAGGCAATAGTGCAAAGATATAACTCCTCTGTAGAAGCAAAAAAAGCCAAGATAGTTCCCTCAAGGTCTATGATTTGAAGCTCAGTCTTCTTCTGGGGCTGAAGCAAATAGCAGTCCTAAATTATGGGAGAATTCATGAGTCCAAAAATTTCTCCCTGTACCCTTACATAAGTAATTAATTCATCAAAGGAACATGAGAACAGCCATAGATGGTAACACCAAAGGTTCACCTATGCAAAAGTCCTGTCTCCAACAGGGAAAGAAGTGGCAATAATGTGGGAATTAATATACAAATAAGGTAAACATATATTGTATTTCTTCTGGCATACTTTCCCAGCTCCCAGTAGTCTACAGCCAAAATAGAGACAGCATCGCTTCTCTGAAACAGGCAATGTCTCTTTTGTTTGCTCTTGGGTTTGCACCTTGCTTCTGGAAGATTAGAGCAGCAGAGGCTGTTGCAACCCTCTAAAAGGATCAGAGGACCTTCCCCTGCCTCAGAAACTGCTCAGCCTGGCCCTGGGAAAGAGGCATCCAGAGGCGGAAGGGAGCAAGAGCAAGGGGTCTGCAAGGAGCGGGATGCCTGCATTGCATGCAGAGACACTGAGAGGGGCAGACAAAAGCAGGATCACAGAGGTGATGGATGGGTCCTTCTTTATGGATACTAGAAAGAACCGCACAGGCTTCACAGCAGCTCAGCAACTTATTTAACTGACTGAAACCAAAGCAAAGAGGAAGTTACTTTGAGCATTCTCTATTAAAAAAAAATATCTAGTTTAAATTTCAACACAATATTGTTTCATTTTACTTTTAAAATCTTTTGTCTCTTCTGGGGGATCTCATTATAGGTCAAAGCTCTAGACATGCCTGCCTAAAAGTTAGTCAAACTAGGAGCCAGGTATAATCCTCAAAAGGGCTTTATTTTCATCTTTTGTCATCTTTTCTCAGATGTTTTATCAATAAAGTAAAATCCCATGGGGCCAAATGAAAGCACTATAGAAGTATTAAAGTTTGCCATATCTGTTTATTTAAAGTCTCAGTACTAATCTTTCATTAACATAGATATTTCATAGGCTTAGACTAAATAAATTGATGAGCAGGTACAGGAAAACTGAATAGGAAAGTGTTCTGCATTTTAAAAGGCAGCTAAGTATGCAAATTTTATTATGTAAATTAAAATGTCAGTTCCCTCAAATTATAATAATGATTCCAAGTTCATAATGGAAAAATTGTATCAAGACTGGGGACTGATAAAGAATTCTATAATCTTTCTAATTCACTCTACCAAATGCAATTAAAAGTTATTAGATTTCTAACACTTCAGCCTCTGTATAAAACATTATTCTGGTAGAAAATTAAACACTGAACTACAATCTACTTTCATTTTTATGAGAAAAACATATTGAACAAATTTATGCAAACCATCAGAGTACAAGATGTACTGTATTTTAGGAAGTTCATTTCAATGCACTGGAGGACTAAAATCCATAGAGACTCATGGCAGCACTACTTTCGTAGTGATAAATAAGTGATAGCTATCATCAAGATAGTGGAATTCAGGATTTACCAGTGAGATCTCAGTATAAGTCTGCAAGTTCCATTAATTGCTAATAGAAATTATGCATATGCTTTAATAACATTTATTCATTAATCTACAGGTTTGCCATGAATGCAGTACAGGGAGAAATTATGCGGAACACATACAGCCCATATTTATGTTGAAGGTTGCCGTTGAAGATCAGTTAGTGAATAATAAAAACCTGCACTGCCAAGCATGCCATTTTTTTCCATTTATTTTACTGACATAAAGTAAGACAAAAAACAATCACCAGTTATTAAGTTTCTTCTAGTATTGACTCTGACTACTTCACAGTTTTGAAAGAATATCTCACTAGGACCACATGCAACCAGTGCTATGTGGCCTTTACTGACTGCCTGTGGCTTTTCAAAAAAAGTTTTAGATGTTGGGTTTAATTCAAGAAATCCTATGTGGTTCAGTGCCCACTTATCTTCTACAGAGAAGTAAAGGTGAAAATTGATTTCTTAGATTGCTGATGTTAACTCTTTCCACCGTTCTTAGCCACGGTGACTTCAAATGTCTTCAAGAGTCTCCAGTTTCTGCATCTTTCTATATCTTAGTAATACAGCACTTGTGCAGTTATAGTATGTCAGTATACCTTTACATTTCTTCACAACCAAAAATCTTTATTGGCCAAAATAGTTCATTTCCATGGCAAATACTCTGGAACAGGGAAGCTGCCACAGCAGCCGTGGCACTGTCTGAAATGGTGACGAAAGCTTGACTGACACATCCCTTTTCCTAACCTCATACTGCTCCAGGGCACCAAGACTTCTACTGTATGCCAACAAGGTCTTGCTGGGTGTACAGGCACTGTTAAATCCATAGCAAAGTCCTGGTCCTCCAGAATCCCCCTTGTGTAAATGTTGCTTTGCTCCCAGACTCTTCTGCAGTGACACAGCTCATTTCATCCGAGATAAAAATAAATCAAGGCACAGTTCTGGAGAAAATTCGTTTCAGGGATCACACTCAAACAGCAGCACGGATGTGAGTCTGCATCAGCTTTGGGTCTCTCTGCTCTGTACAGTTAATCCAACATTATCCTGGGTGGCTTTATGCACTCAAACTCCATCACCTGTACCAGATAATGCAACATATGCCCTCATACTCATAATAATACAACACAGCTCTGCTACACTAAAAAACTGTCCTCACTGTGAAACTAAAAATTAATTAACCCATGCATACAATGTCAAGAAGAAACACAGGGCCAGTCGCTGTGCTGTGGAGATACAGCCAGTCTGCTCTGAAGGGACAAGGTCTGAGCAGTGTGGAAACCAGCCAACCTTCACTTCTAAGGCCTGAGGGCCAGGGGTCAGTCCCTGGAACAAATGCATTTAGTAGCAAAGCTGTACCTATTAACACACATTTCTCCAAACACAGCAGCCCACATTCTCCCACTGGCAACAGCAATACCAACTGTTTTTTCCCTAGGTCCCAGCAGAAAGAATAGCCTTGTGCTATTGGTAGCTTTCTAAGCCAGTCAATACGTCAGAAATATCAGCAGTCGATATGGAAGGTGTTGTTTACAACTTGATCACCACATTACAGCTATAACTAGCTCTATATTGTGCATAAAAAAAAATGGATTTTAATGTAGTATCTGTGTACTTGATGATTCAATCCATGATTTATTGATTATGAGTTATTTCTCTTCAAGACTGTTGCATCTTTCAGCCACTGGGATGGATGTACACAGTGGGGGAATTCAGATTACATGAAAAAATATAAATCTGAACTTCTGTAATTTTCAAGTACTCAGCAGCCAAAAAAATATCTTTAACATTTTGTAGAGCAATGCACGGGTAGATTTTATGACTTCAGTTAAATGTGAGCTTTAATTTGGTTCTGGTGTTGGGATATGCAGAGCCTGTCGTCATACAGATATACAGCTATCAATACAAAAATCTGCACATATAGGTATATACATATAAAGTATGCATATAGCTACTTTAATTTCACACATATACAGTGCCTTCCTGATTTCATTTTGGGAAATGATTTATTCTAGTGATAAAGTAATGGGGACTGAAGTTATAGAAAGTGTTTTCTGTACTTAAGAAATAATGCCAGACTACTCTTTGCTCTTCCATGTAGTGATTAATTTCTGATCTCCATAATGCATCTTGGTCATCCACTCAAAAGTGCAATGATGCCAAGGTCAAATTTGCTCATTCTGCAATGTTTAGCCAGCTCGTTAGTATTGGGAAGTCAGAAAAATGAAGTCATGAGCACTCTCTGTTATTTCTCCTGGGGTGGCTGGGACATGACAGCATTTTGAAAACCTGTTCTGAAAAACTGCTGTTCTGATTAACCTGGTGGAACTGCTAGGCCAGAGACATATGGGCTTTCTGAAAAGATCCAGACTCAAAAAAAAAAAAAGAAATGACTGTTGTTTCTTGGTTTGGGTTTGTTTTTTGTTTGGTTTTGTTTGTTTTGGTTGTTTAGTTGTTTGTTGGTTTTGGTTTGTGGGGGTTTTTTTTGGGGGGGTGGTGGGTAGTGGTGGTGTTTGTTTTACTTAGAACAAAACTATGAAACTTACCAAGATCTAGGTAGATACCCGGAACAAATGAGTTGAGAAAAAACATAAGAATTACACATCCCAGCACAGTCAGGCATTTGATGAGAAGAATTTTGTCTGTTATTCTGTGCTGTAGACAGGGAGAAAAAAAAATACTGTATTAAATAAGGAGCTATCTATTATGCATAGAGTTCACAAATTTCTGTTCCTGTATTGTATATTCCTCTTCAAGATAAAAGACAGATATATTTAAATTGAAGCATTTCATGCATACCTATAAAAAACACGAACATGTGGCCTAACATGACCTAAGAGATACAAGTAGCTAGCACCTGCTGCATACATTCAGCTGTGTTACATTTCCCCACCAAAACTTCATTTCAGCAGAAAAAGTGGGGTTGAAATTCAATTCTTGCTACAGAGAGCACTCCAGGCACTCTGTTGTTGCATGACCCTGGACAAAATCACCCTTTGCTGCACATGTGTTTTGAAAACCTATGACCCAGTCTAGAGGTCAGACCTTTCACGTGTCACATACAACTCTCATGGACATTTCAAGCCCACAATCCCTTTGCAGCTTCTACACTCCCATGCCCAGCTCCTGCATCCCTCTGCTGAGCTCCTCATGCTCTCACACAGACCCAGCACTTCCCATCATGACTCTGCTTCTCTGCTTTGATCTCACTCTCAAAACCAACCCAGGGAATCACCTCCTCCCAGCCCTCTCTTGTTTCCAGTCTCTTCCGCATAGTTTAAAGCTCTACTAAAGTACAAGTAAGTCTCTGTTCTTTAAAAGGTTGTCTGTTAAAACTTAGAATCACAGAATGGTTTGGGTTGGAAAGGATCTCAAAGATCATCTAGCTCCAACCTCCCACTAGACCAGGTTGCTCCAAGCCCCATCCAACCTGGCCTTGAACACTGCCAGGGAGGGCGCAACCACAACTTCTCTTAAAACTTGTTCTTAAAACTTACTAAGAAATTCTGTTGGTTTTGTTCTTGTTTGGTGTGACACATAAGACTTGAGCTCCCAAACACAGGCCTGGATTAATTAGTGACGCCAGTGAGGTGAAGAGGATGTGACGTTTAGACAATTAAATTTAGGTGAAATTAATCCCACTACAGAATTATTTCTCATCCGGCCCAGTTTCAGCATAAAGACTTAGGTGGTGTTAATGGGTGCACAGCAAAGAGAATGGGATTTATCCAAGTGGTTTATCTCTGCTTGAATGGTAAATCAGGCATGTCACAGACAGTGTAGCAAGTTAGTCAGTATTTGGTACCTCAGCAGGAGTGTACTCCATTGTCATGCACCACGGTTAGAAACAACCGATTGACACCTTCTGAGTCTTTCTGACGATGGATTAAAAATTTAAGAAAACACTGCTGAATCATTTATTGATCCTTTAAATGATATTTTTCTAAGGAACAAAAGTACAAAGCCTAACAAAATCTCACAGTGTGATTCAGTCACTCTGTCCCACTGAGAAGCCAGCCAGCCTGCCTGCCAGCTTTTCTGCTATCATGAGAGTTATTAAATTTGCATTAGACTCAAAACACTCTCTCTATATAAAGACATCAGCTACTTACGTGGATACTGAGAAAATCTGCCATCTACTTACATTTTTCTGGAGTTCCTGAATATTTGTTTCCCAGTTTTTATCTTCTTGTGAAATTTGCCTGAAAGAAAATGACACCTGCTTTTTTCCAGGGTGAAATTAGAGCTCTGTCAAGAGCGTTGCAATAAATCCCTCTCATCACAACTAGCTCACCCTTTCCTCAGTACAGAGTAACTCAAACTGTAAAGGAGTCATGGCCTTCTTATGGCCAGCAGCAAAATTCCCATGAGCATTGACTTAAAGGTCCACTTTTGTAACACATTCCACTAATACACAAACCCTTCAGTTCATGAAGAGTCCCACAGGCTTGGAAGGAGCTAGTCTCCAGAGTATGGACCTGTGTACAAGATCCAGTTATATGAAATGTATACTTCCCTTAATAGTTTCAGAAATTGATGTGTGCTTCTGAGATAGAATGAGGGTTGTATGCTAACTTCTCAGAAATTGAACACATATTTTACATTTACATTTTATAATGAAGTTTTCAAGACTCAAATAACTTCATTGGGTTATCACCATAGTTAGCCCTCCAGCAAAAAGCCTTAGGGTTTGCAGTTCCGGAGCGCTGTTGTTAACGCTAATGAATTTTTTGCATTGCTGTGATGTACTGTGCTGGAGGAATCCTGATTTTCAAGATTAAATACACAATTCTTATTTATACTTCAGAAGTGTTTCCTTTAGAGTGTTCTAAAGTCTAATAATCTGTTATAATCCTTTAAAAAGGAGGTGATTTTCACAGCCTTTTTTTCTTTAAGTAGTAGTGCAGTGACTCCACTCAAAATGCACATCATGTAAACAAATGTCATCTTATTACTGGAATAGTTTAAGAAATTATATTTACATGTCCTTGCTCACACTTCTATTTAACATGTTCATTAATGAAAATTATTTATTTCAGTTTCACTTTAGTTTAGTCAGTTCGTTTTCAGAATATTTATTATTGCTATTCTCAGTCACTAAACTCCATAGAACTACAGCTGTTTTTGTTGGAACACAAACAAAACAAAGTTAGTATTTCTGTTATTCCTAGTTTATAAAAACTTCTTATTTTCTGTATATAAATAGCTAATTATGCCTCCGGGTCACACTGAAGAGTTGATTATGAAATAATTTTAAAACATAACAGTTCACTGGTATCATATTTTTCAAACTCAACACTTCACTAAGAGCACTTGAATTTTTCAGTAAAAAAAGAAATTCTAGCACTATTGCACGGAAAAGTCTAATGATGTATTTGTGATCTTTTTAAACCAAAAACTAGCTGAAATCTCTAGGCTTTGAAATTTGGGTCATACTGACATACATTTTCCAGGCTTTACACGTCAGTTTTGTCCTAAAATACTTTGTGTTTTACTAAGGCTGGCTCTTCATATCTGCCCCAACACCCATCTGAGCAAGAGACAGCTTAGAATATAGGTCTCGTCCCAGTGAAGATCCTTGAAAGCCTTCACTTTCATCTCTGCCTAAAATTACCAGAGGTACGCGTTTGGCTGGTGGAAGCAAAGAGAAATATTACCCACAACATTAGGAAAACCACACTATCATTTCTGGCTGTAGACTGAGAAGAGCAGAAGCTCCCTGACAGTCCAAGAAACCGACTGTGCCTGCAGCTTGTCCCCACCAAGGGTCAGAGAGGGGAGGTGGGACATGCTGGTCCCCTCTCACCTATGAAATGTCCTCAGCTTCGTCCTCAGGAGCAACTCCAAAGTCAACACCTTCTGCAGCAAGAGGCATTTCACAGCCGTCTCCTCTCTGCTGGCCGGGTTAATGCGCTGTGCAGTCAGTCTCCAAACATAGATCTCATGTTTCAGCTCTAAAAAGAAGCAAAATCACTTATCTTAGAGCAGGTATAATGCATATGAAACCAGAAATGCAGGAAATATATGTAGCATGCCCTGGACTCAAAGCTATTAAAATGATTGGAATGGTTTCCTAACGATTTTCCACTTTGGAAGCTGCTTTTACCATTCATTTTGCAGAGCTGAATGGAATGCAAAGTAAATAGAAGCTTTTCAAAACTTAAAATAAATTCATTTCAAAGTCCTTTTCCAAAGGACAAAAAAGTACTATCTTTAAACACTTGGAAATGCCTTCCATAAGCTTTAGTGCTACAATCGTAGCACACTCATTTTTCATTAGGAAATAAATTGCCAAAATTCATTATTATACTGCTAAGAAGATACTAGTCACTTTATAGTTAGGAATTACAGCAAAAGTTCCTTCAGGGTGGTCAGAATGGACAACATGTTTCCATTCACTCTATGTTCATACAAGCAGTTTTACCAATATAAGGCAAAACTGAAATTTAGCAATTTCTTACGAAATATTGTTTAATAACATTTTAAAGGTTCCTTAAGAGGACTTAATTCTTAGGCACTGAAAATATCCATAAACACAGCTGCCATCGCCTGCATGCAGATCTGAATTATATCTGATCCTGTGTAAGTTCAGACAGACTGATTAACACCTGAAATCTATTTCCAAAATCTTGTGTGGTTTTTCAACACTTTTTGATTTATTTTTTTCCAGTATTGTCAAGGCCGGAAATAGCTGAAAAAATAAAAGCAGTATATTCTGTGCAAATGCTTCCTGATGAATCAATCGGGTGTTTTCTCACCCTTCTTTTCTGTTCCACTCAAATTTCCTGTCGTTAAAGTCAATGTTTCAAGAATTCAAGGCTTTACATCTTAAGATTCCTGTCAGCAAGTTGTTCTTATCCTAAGAAATGGATGTAGAAGTCCTTGTACGATGTATACAAAGTATATGCATTATTTATAAAAAAAATACATGATGTAATAAAATAAGAAATATTTAATCACATTTTGATGTAGGCAGTGATATTAACAGTTACTGCTGCAAATGCCTGATGGTTCATGGTATCTACTATCAACAAGAGTACTAGGTGTGTTTAATTCACCCCTGCTTTCTTTGTGACCAAGCATTTATAACGATAATACAGAGTGAATCATGTAAAGATTGACCGTAAGAAGGAATTAGACTTGACAGAACTCAAACATTTAAGAACAAAAGTAAGTGTGTCCAGAGCCTGCACAGTTGACACAAAAAAGAGTTCTGAACAATTCACATTTTGTATGGTTCACATCTATAGGTGAGAGCACACACCCATCAAAATAGTAATCTTTGCCTGAGCTTTACAACACAAGACCAGAAATGTAAATTCATGCTATCTAAAGCCCAATGACTATCCCAGGTGATTAAACAACCAATGCTCAGCTAAAGCTTTTCTTCCAAGAAGGGATTCATACCTGAATGCCAGATACCAAAGAGGTGCAGAATCTACCACTTTCCTTTGTAGTATATTTGGTGATTGTTGCCAGAAGCATAATCTGACACTAAATTATATTAACACATGGATAGGTCCTGCTTATCAAAGGATCAACGTGACTTTGTGCAGAGACCCTGTCCTGGCCACTTTTCTATCAACGTTTGTGACACACAGAAATACATCAGAAGTGACTTTCCATTTTCTTTCCAGAACATAAACAAGAAAGTGACAGAGCTTTAGGCTACCACTGATCTCCTGCTCACCGCAAAGCAACGCGAGCTGTGCAAAAACCCCTTATTTTAAACCACAGAAATGGTGGCATTTTTTGTTTAATAATATGGCAAGACTGAATTTTAAGTCTTTGAATTTGCAAGCACTGTAAATAGTAATTTCTGAAAAAAGCTAGTCTGCTTCAACTCCACACTTTCTGGTCAAGGAGTGAACAAGCTATTTCAATTGGCAACTTCTATCTCATAACATCCACCTTGAAACTGGTCTGAAATTGTGAGCTGTGAAGTTGTTCCTTCCCATACAGATGAGCAGGACTACACAGAGAGAAGCTGGAAGCTGGCTTTCTTGCACAGTATTCTATGCAACTTTTCAAGCAAAATTTTTTCCTTGAACAAGTTTCCTGAACCCTTTGGGGTGAAAGAAATATTTCTATGATCCTACATGCTATCCCAGCCTGAACAAGATAGAAACTTCTGTATTTATTTATTTATGTATGTATTTATTCTGTATCTATATATAGCAGGTTAAGGGGAAGAACCCCCTCAGTAAGTGAACAGTCCTTTATGTACTGTTTTCTCATGCAAATGACTGTAGCTTTCCAACTGTGACTCACCAACAGTTCAAGAGAAACTGTGGGGTTTTTTTACTTTTTCTCTGGCAAATGCTCATGAAGCATGATTATCTGGTTTGTTATCCTGCTTTCCGACAGCACGTCTTTATTACAATACCTTCTCTGATCATATCTGTTCATCCCACCATAGCTTTTCCCCTCCTTTCCAAATTAAATTTCACTAAGTGTCCTGCTGATGGAGGAAAGTTGAATTTTTCATCATCTAACCAAGATGCAGATCCCCAGCAGGTAATTTCATACAAAGGATATTTATCTCCTGTCCTTCAGAAAGGGACAGACAGCATCACTGTATCTGCGCAACAACAAACCCACAGAGTGGAGAGCATTACAACTTGCGTTATGCATTTCTGTCCCATCTCTGAAGTGCCGTGGAGTTAATCTCCAGGTTCATCAAGGTTGGCCTAATGCTTTCTGGTCTACATTAGAAAACATGCAGATGTTTTCACATGTTTTTGATATTGCCTTTATGTACAGCAAGTGCATGTTTGTTTGTTCAGTCATTAGTTTTCTAAAGATCCCTGGGATGTGGACATCCAACCTGCTGTGGAACTTAGTTCACAGCTAAATGTCCTTTGAAAATCAGAACAATAGATACCGTTTTTATACTGAGACTCCTCTTGAAGTAATAATTGTTGAAGGTGTTTTCTAGGTCATCCCACAAAATGTTTCTCTTATTTCTCTTTCCTGTACGCTTTTATTATAATAGCCCATTACGGCATCAGCTGATACATATGTATTAGCAGTAGTTTTTATTTTGAAGGAAATATAATGCAGGACTTTGGGCCTTTCTATACTTCTCCCATTTCAAGTCTGCAAACAAATTAAGGCAGAAACCCCTAGAGTTTGGGAACTTCTGATATTTTATGACATACTATGTTACATGTGGACTTAATGCAACTACAGGTTCTTATCAAACTTTGAAATTGTGGTTAAAGAAGCATAAACACAACATTTGGCCGCCCTTGAATGGAAAGGTCTCACACCCTATTTCCCCATGTCCATAAATTCCTGTCCCCTTCTCAGAAGGGATCTAATGGTCATGTTATACCAGGGTGAGCTCACTCCACTCACTCGTCTAACAAAATCCAGTCTGCAGGGTTTTCACAAGGTTGGCTTTATGGTGGATCAGCTTCCTAACCAATTTATCTTCCCATTTCTAGGTCTATTGCTAATAATTGAAATAGTATGTGTGTGGCATGTACCTTTCATGGCAGTTTATCATTAAAGCAGGTAAATTAACATAGCTGCAACTGCAGTAGCAGTAGTTGAAGTGGTATAAGCAAGACAAAGTTTAGTGTGCAGTGATCTGGAGTAAAAGAAGAAATGACAGCTGCAGCTCAGTCGGGGAATCCAGACCATTATGATACTAAAATCTTTGTGAACATGGTACATTCATAAAGCCTACAAGGCATTCCAGCAATATAACTAGCAATATGTCACCAAAAAAAAAATAATTCCTTTTTTTGCTTTTTCTTTCTTTTTTTTTTTTCCCCTAGAAAGTCCACTTTAAACAATAAAAGAATAATTTTTGGCTTAGTTCTAGGACCAAATAAAGGATCAGTAAACATATAATCTCTATGATGCTAATCTGTTCTGGTTTTATCATTTATCGTATTTTACCATGGACACAAAGATGATCAGAGGGCTGGAGCACCTCTCGTGTGAAGACAGGCTGAGAAAGTTGGGCTTGTTCAGCCTGGAGAAGAGAAGGCTCTGGGGAGACCTCATAGAAGCCTCCCAGTACCTGAAGGGGCTACAGGAAAGCTGGAGAGGGACTTTTTACAAGGGCATGGAGTGATAGGACAAGGGGGAATGGTTTCAAACTGAAAGAGGGGAGATTTAGGTTGAATATTAGGAAGAAATTCTTTCCTGTGAGGGTGGTGAGACACTGGCACAGGTTGCCCAGAGAAGCTGTGGCTGTCCCCTCCCTGGCAGTGTTCAAGGCCAGGCTGGATGGGGCTTTGAGCAACCTGGTCTAGTGGGAGGTGTCCCTGCCCATGGCAGGGGGGCTGGAACTGGATGATCTTTAAGGTCCCTTCCAACCCAAACCATTCTGTGATTCTATGATCCTATGACACCACAGATATGACTTCCAGGACCCATTGAATTTAATGGAGTTTCAGCTACTGACCTCAGCTGTGACATTTTAGAAAACATTTTCCGCATTTTAGAAAAGATTGTTTCATTTTAAAATGCATATTCTTTCTGCAACCTGACAGTGAATAGTCAGATTGATGTTCACTTAATCACACATTCCCTCCCACCTGACTGCCAGTAACAAAGAAGACATCCTCAAAAACTGAGTGTAATTAATTCCCAGCCTCAGAATCTGAAGAGACCAGACTTGTTAATTGAAAATATGCAGAAAAACATGACCAACCTTGATGAAATTATAAGAATTATCATAAAATGGCAACTTTTGAACTGCAAGTGCACTCAATACATTAGCTACCTTTTTGCAAGCAACACAAATTTGCACTGCTAGGCTGTGACTAATGACAGACAAAGCATGTTCTTCTGAATGTGTTGGGGTTTTTTTCTACACGTGCTATTGTAACTTAACTTTAACTAAGAAAAATAATTACTTTTCTGAATAATTTCTCAGAACAGAACACTTCTTTTTAAATGTTAACCGAAAAGCAAATAAAGCACCATGAATTAGAGCTTAATCTAGTAACACTAATATCTAGAAATTTTAGTAATTTTTTAATGTAGTTTAATGTAATTAATACTCTAAGCATGATTAGACAGTAAGTGTCATCTCCATTTTAAAGGCATAGAAACTAAATCAGAAAGGTGAAACCCAAGTGTAGAAGGAATTCACCTTGAGGAATATTCCAGCTTGACAATTTATGCCTCTCTCCTAGGAAGCAAGCATAAGGCTCTATTTCTGAAAAAAAATGCCTGAAACATCCTTGTCTTTATTCCTTTGAGTAGTCCAGTTTACCAATTGTGGATAAGGGTGAGCAGAGGTACAAATGTTGCAGGGTCTTCAAAACTGCAACAAAACACTTTGTCTTATTCAGCTAAATACTTGCAAAGGAATGCAAGAAATCTGCATGATGCTGCATAAAGCAGTACATAGCATTTACATAAGCTTTCAGACTCAAAGTACAACAGCTGGAGTCCCATTTGGTCACCGAGGCACCCAATTTCAGTTTGCATGCCCAGCATGAGATTGCATCCATGGCAAAGGATTTACAGGACATCCTCATCCCTGCAGCAAAGCAGCTGGAGCCCAGGCAGAAATCTGGAAAGCTCAGATGATGCCATGCACTTAAGTGACCTCCCAGGAGTTTTCTTCTGGGCAAGCTGGGGCAGGATGCAGCAGCTCCAGAAAGCTGCAAAACTGCAAGTATTCTTCTCCTTAAAAATAAAACTGGAATTTTTTGTCACTGTGCTATGGATTTTCCCCTGTAATCTTAGCTACTGGAAGAAGCGGAAGGAACTTCAACACAACACTACAAGTCCACTCCTGCATTTTATAAGAGAATAGTCAATTTAATACCCCTGTGATGGTCACATAACACTCAGGTGGAGTAATCTGCAGATATTTAAGAAGGTCAGATCTCTCATAATGTTTCAGGATGGTTGATAAAGGCATATACTGCTCTTCAGCTGGTTTGTCCCTGAACAAGGGATGGTATCTCAATTGATATGTGCTCCGTTCTCATCTCTGGGTAAGTCAGTCTTAGAGCCACAAGGAATCCAAGTATATTTACGTTTCATGAACACTCATTGTCACTTGTCTAATGTTATCACCATACTCTGTTCTGTTACAATGAGAAAGCCACTGCGTTAGGGGAAGTAAAGAGGCACATATTTTGAGCATTAATTTACCCAAAATTACAGTGTAGTTTGTTTCAGAAATTTTTCATCAGGTTTGAATTCCAGAAAAATAGTTCTGGTTTACTCACTCTCAAGAAGTTTTAACTCAGACTGCCAGAACTAACAATTAAAAGAAATTTAGCCAAAGATTTACATTAAAGTACAATCTCACAATTAAAAAAAAAAATAAAATATCTGTTTAAATCATTATCATGTTCTCAAAAGTGGATACATTCCAATCACAAAACATTTTGCACGAAACATAAATGCTGATGATGTCCTTTCAATACCAGAGAGAAAGAAAAAAAAATAAAATGTTGCAAGCAACAGCTTAAAGATGGTATTCCCAAAGTCCTATTAAGGAAAAAAGAATCATGAAAAGATACAACCTCAAGAGGACAGCTCTCGTAATCCAAAAGATAGTGCCTTATCTGATGCTTTTAATAGGATAAAAGGAAGAGCAAAATAATGAAGCACAATTCAGACTCACCATATCTTTTAGAAACTGGTTTAAATGTAAAAGTGGTGACCAAGTTCAGCTCATTTTGATAAATAAAAATGGCAGGTATAATTTAAAAATCTGTCAAGGTTACACCTTTATTTTAAACATCATTACAGTGAAAGCTCTCTGCAGGAAAAAGATACAGAGCACTTGTTGAGGTAACCTAAATTGTTCTCTTAAGCTCTGTATATCAGGAAGATCTCATGAGTTACAGAGCCAGCAGATTAAAGTGAAGTGTTTTGTCATAGCTTCACCAAAATGCTGTTAATGAAAAGGCCAGGTCTTGCCAACCAGTGTATATCTGTACAGCCATTCCACAGTTGTGATACTCTACCAAAAATCCAGGGGGACAAGTGCTGCAAAAGAAACAGGAGTTACTACTTCCTATGTTTTTACTTCCCATCAGTGATTTTTTCTGCACTGATTCCTTCCATTAAAATAGTGTATAATAGAATTGTGAAGTGCTGCTCTATTGATTCAAAATGCCACTGTATTATACTTTCTTTCTGCATAAGGTAGGTAAAATTATATTTCAGCTGCCTTTTTGTTATGGCTATATTATCAATGCACTAAGTATATTTCCCTTATTCTGCAATGTCAGAATACTATTTTTATCATCTGAAAACAAGCAAAGAAGGATCAACATTTTCCTCTTTCCAAGGGGAATACTCCACCACCTCTACAGCATTACAAAGGATACATACAGGATTTTAAACACAAAATTATCTAAAATGCCTAAATATATACAAATCTTGAAACTGTGTAAATAGCTACACTTATTTTCATTCCTGATCATTAGAGAGCTATTGAAGGTGCAAATAATAAAAGGCAGATTTATTTAATCTTTTTACATTTCCAAACATAAACCCATGACCTTGATGGACCCTGACATTATCCAAAAAGGATTATACACAAAGTCTGCAGGGACTGTAGACTACCTAGTTCCTTTGAGATTGAAAGTCTTAGAGTTCTTTAAAATAAAATACATAAGATGTGACAGAAAGATATGATCTTATATCCCAAGATAATTCATAAGAAATGAATTTTAGTTTAGCATGTTGTCATTGATAATAGGATAGTTAAAATGTTAACTATTAACTATTAATATATATAACTGGATTGCAAGAGACAAACTAACAAAAAAAAAATAACACAAAAAAAACCACAGAACAGCAACAACAAAAAAATATTTTCCTGTTCCACACTGTTCTTCAATATTTCAAAATGCTTCTCATATATTCTCATGAATTTAGCATCTTGGGTAATGACTTTACATAGAATCATAGAAGGGTTTGAGTTGGAAGGGACCTTAAAGACCATTCAGTTCCAAACCCCCTGCCATGGGCAGGGACACCTCCCACCAGACCACATTGCTCAAAGCCCCATCCAGCCTGGCCTTGAGTACTGCCAGGGAGGTGGACAGCCACAGCTCCTCTGGGCAACCTGTGCCAGTGTCTCAACACTCTCACAGGAAAGAATTTCTTCATATATATATATTGTATGTTCTTTTTTCTGTTCAAAGTGTCTGAAGCAACATTGGTGTTGTCTTTCAAGTCACCACAGTAGTTCTTCCCCAGCACAAATTGAAAGGTCATACATCACACTGCAGGACATGTCAGGAGGGCATACTCCACTGTTAGAGGATGCAGAGGCAACCCTGACATCCCATGCCCTAAAAAAACAGCAGAGCTGTTAACCCCTTAACCACAGACACCTGCCCTAGGGACCATTCCCCCAGGCAGATGTCTCAGAAATGCAACAGCAAGGGGGTTCACATGGACAAAATAATAATGACAGCTCTGAGACATACCTTGTGTTCAGCTACAATTACAATTGGTGGTGCCCGTGCTTGGTCAGTGGTGGGCAGCACAAAGTACTACAGCAGACATTTGTAGTTACTATAGAACAGAGAGGTGGAAACTCACCAGACATTACATGCTAAATGAGTTTTTCAGTTTTACCTTGTTGTCTCTGTTGACCTTCACCTTAGCTGTGTCATCCTTTGGACATTTTCACCCAAAATGAGGCCTAATGTGAGTAACTTACTCTAAGTCCAGGAACCATGCTCTGACATCTTGGATCTGCAGCCAGCACAGTCCCATTGGTTGCACATGTCTGACAACCATCAATTACTGCTCACCTACTTCTTTTTTCTTCTAGATTTTCTACATTTTCATTGCCAGTTTGTACCTCTTCTTTCCCCTCCTCCTCTCCCTCTTAGAGAAGCAGCTGTAAAGCTCCACATGGAAGAAAAACAGATTTGCTCACTCATCTGGTTATCACATTTCACATTGTAGGAAACAGCACCTTGTTTTTCACACATTAAGCACTTTACACATGACTGTGATTAATTAGAAATCTCCTTCTGTTGTAGGTTCTACATACTGACAGTCATACTACCATACCAGTATTTTTCCAGATGCTGCAGACAGTGAGCTACACCAGAGGGAAACACATGCCCCCTCTTGTCCTGACATCACCACTCTTGATTCAGCTTTGGGTCTTTCAGACAGTGAAACAATCAGAAACTGGAACAAGCAACACAGGAGAAATGGGGAGCTGGTGCCATATCAGTTGTCATGCTAAAAGAAAGCTCTTCCTCTTAGGCAAAAATGGCAATAATACTACTTGTCACTGGACCACATGGCACCCACTGTCCTGGGGATAGTGACCTTCCCAGACACTGAGGTCCACATCTTCTCAACTTGATAGCTGAGACATAACAGTGTCTAAATAATGTATTGTTAACCCTTAGGGGAAGTAAAAACTTTGGTTTCAAGTTTTGGGGTGGGAGAGAGATCAGCAAATTTAATTCCTCTTACACTCAATATTATTATTTCCCCTTACATATTCTGTTGGGAAAGCATATATATACACTTTTTAAACTTTCTCAGCTTACTACCCTAATCCTAGCATCTTCTTCTGCATCACAAGGCACAATTTTATTGGCTGAAAGTCACACTCAGAAAAGTCCTCAAAACATCCCTTCATTCTTAAAAATAATTTAATTTTCTCTCTCATGGCTGAGCTCTTTAAATTGTTTTTTCTTTTGTAATATGCCCTGCTTCAAGCTACTACAGATAGATAGTGACTCCTGGGGAAAGAAAATGTGTTTTTTCTGCTGTACAGGTGCTACAGCTTAGTCTGAAAGCCAGCTATTTAAAGACACTGGTAACACACAGCATTGGAATTAATCTGCCAATGTATCATCAGAATAACAGCATTGTCTGTTCTTAAAATTAGTGCTTATCCATTCTCAACAGTCTGTGTAGCCCAAAGCAACAGAAAAAAATCTTAAAGCACATGGCATACAGTGAAAAAATTCTGGGGAGAATAATATACCAATTAAGTCTCACATATCTTATCTAATTGCTAATTGGGGGCAGGCTGAGAGAAGGCTGGTATTTAGTTGATTAAAACAGCTGCTTCAAACAAGCTATTTGAAGTTATCACAGAATCATTGCAATCTGAAATGGAAGGAACCCTGAAAGCACCTTGGGCTACATTCTGCAAATCCAAAACACAACAGCTACCTCCTGATGGAGCTGTGTTTGCCACTTTCTCTTCCCCTTTCACCAAAAATTTCAATAGAAAGAGTAGCGCTTTAGCACTTGCTCTAATTGAACAGCTACTGATTAGCTTCACAGCAATGGAGGCGCAGCTGATTGTGAGAAAGAACACATGGTATACTGATTAGAAGACAGCTATATCTGAGCATACTAAGACACAAGGAACAAAGATTACTGAGAGACAAATTGAGGGAAATATGCTAGCCTTTTAAAAGTGTACAGTGCTTCATTGGCAAAAATACTATGTGAGTGAATAAATCGTACTATTCAAATTAATCAAAAAGCTGTTATGCATATTTGATTTATTAAAAATCCAAAGCATATGCTTTAAAAGTTTTTAGATGAAAGGAAAAAAAATAACAGTTCTATTTTCTAAAATGTATATTCACAAATAATGCTATTATGTCAGGACCAAAATTGTTCACAGTTGGCAGAATGTATTTTTTGACTGTTTAGATATTACTTATCTCAAGACACATTGCAAGCTGGCACTTCTAGAGATAATTTAAGTATATAATAACTCTAGTTATTCATGGAAATGTCCATGAAGCTATGACTTTTATTAGAAAATAAGAAATGAATAGAAGCAAATTAATTCTTTTTCAATAAGAAAGTTGGGAAGTTACAAAGAAAATGCTGAATATCAAAGATTTAATAATATACTTCCAGGCAACAAAGAAAAGTATTTTTTATAATGATGCATAATTACAAAGAGTCTTATCTGAGAGGTTGCAAGTGTTCCTTCCCTCCCCAACAAAAAGATAATCCCTTTCCCAGAGATGATCTCTTCCACAAAGGATTCTCATTCTTACACCCTGTGTAGAACAGGTAGGAACTTGTTCTATGTATAGTATTTTGATACAGAATCATAGAATAGTTCAGGTTGGAAGGGACCTTTAAAGGTCACCTAGTCCACTCACCCCTGCAGTGAGCAGGGACACTTTCAACTAGATCAGGCTGCTCAGACCCCCATCCAACTTGACCTTGAATGTTTCCAGGGATGGGGCATCTACAAAAGCACATTGCTGGCTCACGTCCATCAGTTCAAAGAGGAGAAGGAGCAGTGGAAATATGAGTCCACCTGTTCAGATTATGCATTTCAGTAGTCTACTGGGGACAACTTGGGAGTGGATATTGTTTATCTCATAGCTTTTTCACCTCTCTTCAAAGTAGGGACTTTGACCAGACAAGTAGAAAGATCACTCACCCATGACACACAGTTCGCAAAGATTTTTATGGATATTTATTTTAGGTAATGACTCCTTCCCATAAGATAAAACTCAACATGAATTATTTTAAATTGACAAATTTAAGGCACATCTATCACTAGGAGAGGAGAGCATCGTTTTCTGCATGTTAGCACTGCCAGTTTTCAGTGACATACATTCTCTAAAGGAATTTCTGGCACCCAAGATAAAATTCTAACTATTTGAATGGAAACTGAGGTAAACTGAGGTGGGCCAGAAGTGTCCTATCTTTTTTGTCTATTAGTAACCAAAGTATTTTCTCTCTTTGACTCAGAAGAATATAGTCAATAGATTTATTTACCAGGTAAGGAAGATTTCTTGCAGCACCTTCCCTGGCACGAGAAAAGTAGGAAATGAAGATTCTTGATGGTTTTCTGAAAATCTTAGTTTGCAGTGTCATAGGGAAATATCTAGGCATTTTATGGACTGAGCTCATTGCTTTATTTGGCTCTCAGGATTGAGTCTCTAAGGGTGCAGAAAGCCTCAGCTGTTGTACAATGGCACAGTAATGAAAATGTATGTCTCATCACAAGCAAATATATAGAAGGAAAATTTTCCTTATTTCTCTTGGAAAACAAATAGGAAGTATCGCTCCTAAAATACCTCAAAACCACTATGCTTCTTAATACTGGGAAAGACGTGGTCCCCTAGATTTGTGAACAGGTAGGCTGAGCGTACCTTGCATGGAATGGGTATTGAAGTCCTTCAAAACCAAATGTCTACACAAGAACCAACTTCCTAAGCAGTCAAGACTCCCTCTGACATTTCTATCAGAGACATGGTACAATCCACTGAGGAGAGGACTGTCACATCTGTCTCTTTAATTAAATATTACTCCTAAAGCTAATTTTCACTGGAAAAAAAGGCAAGTCACTACAAGTGGTAGTCATTTTGCCTTAATAATGTATCTTGCATTAAGATCTTTACCACTGAGTTAGACACCTTGGAGTCCCCTTATACTCAAAAAAAAAGAAGTGAAATTTTGGGGGTTGCAATATCTCTGTTCTATTGTAGACAGTTACATTAGTCTTTACAAGGACCTATCTTTCTCCACAGATTACAAATGAAGCCAAGTTATATCAACCACATCAAAAGTTGCCCTCCCCAGTCTTATCAGACCCAATGTACACAGGTTCAGAGATGTTGTACAGCACATTAAAACATCCATTGTATAGTCAGTGGAAGCCTGGATCCTAAGACTTCTGCAGCCAAAAGGGAAAAAAAAACATGAATCCCTGTGAAGAAACAGCTGCCTTTGTACAAAGCTTGCTAAGAAATTATACTTGGTGAATTATTTAACTCACAAAGAAATAGTGAACATTTGGGGGTTATTGTTTTTTCACCATTCAAACAGTAGCCTGAGATCAATTATGAAAACTTCAAAATGACTGAAAGGCATAAAAGCATGAGGACAAAATGGGACTGACTTACTCAACAGCCATTGAAACAGCTTTATTAAGACTCCTGGAGACTACTGAGGTAAGCAACCTAAAAAAGGCATAGATCTAGTCCTACTGAATTAGAAATTATACACCAGAGAAAATTAGGGTTGAAAGCGCCACAGAGGCAAGCTGGAAGGAACTTGGAAAGTTCTACTCTTCATGAATTTTCCTTCACTGATCACAGATGAGAAAAAGACTGCTGAAAAAATCTAGTGGAAGAAAACCAGAAGTGAGGGAACGCATCAGGGCACTATGCCTGTCTTGAGGGAAACCTGGGATATTTCTACAGCTAGGTTGTGAGCTCAGCACCTTGAGTAGATGTTATCTGTTGTAGGATAGAACATCTTGTTGTTCAAGCCTATGGCTAGGAATGAAGCAAAATATCCACATAAATTTTGAAAGATATCTAAAAATTAATGTCAACACCTCAACCTTAGCACCAGAAAAACACCCATTTCTAAAAGTCAGAAAATGTCACAACCAAAAATAAAAACTAAATTATTTAAAAAAATAATGTTCAGAGACTGAAGGAGAATAGGTACTTCCATTTGAGGACAACATTGCAGTAGGTACTATTCAGTTTCTATTTAGCATATATTCAGTGTAGTGGTAATAAAAATGATTTCATGTTCACACTTACCAACAATTTCACTCGGCTCCTTATTGTAAAGTTTTTTGTTCCAGTAAAGAAGTCTCAGAAAAGGAAAGGAGACCAGAACAACAAGGCAGATGCCAACAAACATATGACCTGTGAAGGCTGCAAAATCCAAACCCTAGGAATAAAAATGAAAACCTAAATTAAAAATCAGTTATTTTCTATATTAATGACAGGGAAAAGTATTCAACTATATGTACTTCATCAATCAATAATAAATATAAATCCATAAAGTAACTTCCAAGTACAGTATATGCTGTATTTCATCTGCTTCAAGATGATACACATTAAAATTTAACTCAGAGAACTGAAAAATAACATTATGGGTTATTCTGAAATACGTTTAGTGTTCCTGACACAGATAGAAAAAAGAAAAACAAAACCAAAATCAAACTAACCAAATCATTAACTTTCATTTTCATCACTTAAATCACTCTAAATTGATTCTAAATCACACTGAATCACAGAAATGGTTAAATCTTAGTGCCCAGCTTTTGTTTGAAATTGATGACAACAGGATTTTTACAATAGTTCTATCTGAACCTGGATTTCATTTAAATTCACAAATATTCTACAATAAAAATATTGTATATCAATATTTGGTTTATTTTTCTGCCTGCTTAATAAATGGGCACATCTCTTTATATTTTGCTTAATGAAATCCTTTAATGAAGGGGTTCTGAAAAAGCTTAGGCAGAATATATTAAAAGGCTACTGCTTAAAGCAATAAAAATTAATAGTGACAACCCGCCCTAAAACTTTAAAGTTAGCCATGCTTTGAGTAGGACATTTGCCTAGATGACCTTCAGAGCCCCTTTCAATTGAATCATTCCATGATTCCATATTACACACACTGTAGTGGATCAAGGTTAGTCTTTGGATTGGGATTTTCTGTAGCAGTCATGACTAGCCTGTCCAAAAGAATTTGTCCATGAATCTCCAAGAGGGATCACATCCAAGAACTCTGGTAGCAAGGAACTGTCTTATATTCACAGAGTAGAGGTTGTCTGAACTGATGAACCCAGCAGAGCAGCTCTGTGACACTTGGAAGAAAGCATGGTCCAAGCCCTGGATAGCTCAGGTTGTCCAAACAGAATTTTCAGAATATCCACTGATTTCCCAGAGACTAGAAAATAATGGGAACACCCTGTGCCTCACCTCTATGTCTTTATAGTGACTTGCCTTTTACCAAATACCTGTGTGCTCATTACAGACCCTTCTGTAATGCCAACATAAATTAAAAACAGCTTCCCATGCAGCATCCGCTGATATTACCTCTAGTGCATTAAGACTATCAGAGACTTACTACCTTAAATGTGTGTTCTTCTATATTGTCTCCTACTAAAAGAATTTATGTGAAAATGTCCCAGCTGAAATGTCCCTAGTTCAAAAAAAGGAAAATAAATATTTCTCTATTGCACCACAGGGCATAATAAAAGGACACACGACACAAGAAATTGATTAAACTCATAAAGAACTTTTGTAGCCTGATAAAGATTAGTGCTCTTTGCAAAAAAATCCATAGTTTTCAGACAGTCAAATAAATCTCAACACATAAATATGCAGACCTAGGATTAGAATTTGATCCTATGAAAAATACAGGTTTCAGCTTCATGAGCTAAAGAAAATCATCCTTAGTTGCTATTTAATAGAGAATTCTTTGCTTCTTCTCTCCAGCCACTAAAAGGTGAAACTGTATACATGTTCATTCACTGGCCTTTCATTATAATTCAGCTACTGCCATTTCATTTATGAAAGTAGAAAGAAGACTCTTCAGGAGTCGGAATAAGATTATTTTAAGAATTGGACAGAAAAACATGACACCACAAAGGAAAATAATATACTCTTCATTCAGTTTGCCTTCATAATAGGTCAGCCAGTCAAATGTCTGGCATCTCTTCAAGACAGACTTTATGAGTCAATTTTTATAAATGCTCAGAAAGATTGGCCTTTGGGCATCAAGTCAAGATTCAGAGCTACAGGAAACATTTCTGTGAAGGACAAAATCAACATTCATAACTGTAGAAAGTTTACAAATATCAATGAAAAAAAAAATTGAAATTCTGCAAATGCTGAATGTTTGTAAGACCGGCCCCCAAAGTATATAAAGTCCATATCCCCCATGTGTATTTCCTTAATTACAGCCATTTAAAGTCTAATTTATATACGGCTTGCCTCTAAGATTACAGCCAAAAAGAAAGTTCAGAAAATTTTGAGCAGAAAAGACAGAATCCTTAAAAGCAAGGTGAACTGGCTTTGATTCAGAAATTTCTCAAGTATTTACAACATGCCATTAAACAGTTCAGGAAATAGAGAAAATAAGTGTTGAGTTTTGTATGGTCTTTAAAATGACCTAAGGAGAGGTAGGAAGCTGAAAGGAAGTAAGTTGTAAAAACACTGAAACTACAGCAGCCAAATAACAATGCCTAAATCTGACTGCAAAAAAATTTATCCTCTGAAAAATGAATTTACTGGGAAACAGCTAGTTGAGGAGCAATGAAGTTATGAGAGGTGATCAGAATATACTCAACCCAGAATTGCCAGGACAAAGAAAATTACTTTTGCATTCAAGTTAGTCTTAAACAGAGCAGTGGACGTGAAGATTTTCTTAGGCTGGAAGCGACGTGCCACATCACAAAGAAAGATACCAGCTACCAGACAGAGTATGCCAGCCTAAGTAATGTGGGAAATAAAAAAGAAAAATAGAAAACAGAACAATCCTTGGAAACTCTCAACTTTAAATATATGATGTCTCCATCATATGTTAATGGAACTTGAATTTAAGGAAGTGGCTTATTGCAAACAAGCACAAAGGTTTACAAAGTCAGTTGTTTCTACATTTTGAGTATCACACCAATATAAAAGCAAAACCACTGTGCTTTGTTACTGAAATGCCACGGTGAGAAGCTTCTCAAAAAAGTACAGCACAAGAAATGTGCTTGCTGCTTGAAACCCACAAATCTAATTTCTCTATGAAAAGAAAAATTACATCAACCTAGAAGGCAAACTAAAAGGCTGAGGTAAAAAGGAAGTCTCAGGTCTGACTGATAGCTGAAATTAATTTAAAAGATATAGAGATCACAATACTCTTAAAAAAAAAATCAGGATTAACACAGCTTCAGGGTGTAAGAGCTGACAGAGATGAGCCTTTAAAGTGATTTGGAGCCACCATCACAAAAGAAAAAATTGTCTACTAGATTTTTTGGCATCCTATCCAGAAGCTTACTCAAAATGTTCAAAGAGAGCAGCTGAATTTTGTTAAATCTCATAATATCACCTCATTGATCTTTCTTATCTCTGAGATCCCTGGGGAAAAAGAAAACATGCTGCTCTGCTGTGACTGCACAACAGTTTTCCAACTCAGCTGAAACAAATTGTTTTCTAACATGGACCAAGTTTAGTTCAGGTAAGAGCTTGCATGACAGTACTGCCTGTGATAGTGTAAGGCTGGATTCAATTCTCTTTCCATCCTATGCTCCTGGCTTTCCTCCCCATTTATTCCTTGCATTGATCCACGAGAGCCAGTGATTGAAATGAATCCAGACAACCATTAGCCTTAGAAAACTTGTGCCCTGTAGCCATGAGGAGGCTGAGGACTACCAAGTGATATGGTGATTATGGGTGATATCAGAAGGGCTCACAGCGAAAAACAGACCACTGCACACTCTGATGCTTTGGGCTTAGCATCAGTCTCTCTGCAGCACATGGAATATGCTTCCACAGAAGGTGAAGGCAGATCTCCTACCAGATATTGTCAGATAACTAGTAATTAATGGGCAGCCTCTGGAGAATGTAGAGAACTCGAGACTGAAGGGTTTACACTGTGCCCCAGATAAAAATGATGCAAGCAGAAGGTACCAAGATGGTGGCACAGTTACTCCATCAGTCATTCCTGTTCCCTTTCCCACACCCTAGAAAGGGCATGCAGCATCTACACAGAGCCTATATTCATACCCTTTATGGCTGTGGATAACACATTCTATACCTCCTGAGTCCTCTGTGTTGCCAGGATTCAGCACTGTAAAAACACATTAAAGTGTTCCATGTCTGTTGCATACAACAAAATGTCATTTTCATAAAGATTTTCTTCTTCCTGCACAATACACTGGAGTAGAATTGACATGCACAATAGGCAAGAAATACTTTTCTTCCAGGAGATTTCAATCCATCAGATAAATGTAATACATGCTTCAAATATCCCCTACTTGAGGCTATGTTGATTGCATTATATTTATCCCATTCCCTAGTCGACAGAAAATCTAAAGATTTTGTTTTAGCAAGACAATAGCCTAAAGGTTCCACTGCCTACAGATTCAGAGCTGAAGCAGAGCAGCATCTTTCCTTGGTTTATAATGTTATATGCAAAGTCAAACACAGGGTGTTTCAAAACAATAGATCCATCTGAAATGGATCTTCAACTGAAATTGGGTCCATCTTTTTGAAACACCCTGTACATCAATTTTATATTAGGAGGAATTATCATACTGTTTTCCTAAAATACTAATTTTCTGTCATCCTGATTTATAATTTTTTTTTACTATTTTTGGAGGTGTGAAATTAACTTCTAGTAATTCAGACCTTTCCAGAGGAAATCTGCCATTTTAGAGCAAAGAGGAAGCAAAAATTATAGCTAGGTGCAGCAATTCAGGGAGAAACAAATACTGTGCTTCTAGAAAGAATGCCCTTTATTTCATATTTAAAACTAATATTTCATATTTAAAACTAATTAAAGGAGGAAGAGGAAGAGTAATTTTTTATTTCTACACTGGTTTAAACATTTCTTGTGGCTGAGTGACTGAGATCTACATTGTCTCATGAAGTTGCTGAGCCAGAAATCACAGATGGTCTAACATAGTTACATGAAAATAATTCTTATCTGAGATACTTACTTACAAACTTACTTTTTTTTCTTGCACTATACTCTTTAATGATTACTACATGCAGAGATCTGAAAACACCCATAAACCCATAAATTTTATTTCTTATACTTTACCTAGGATTTCTTTTTTTTTTTTTTTGTGAGAAAAGGAATCAATGAAACATTGACAGAAAGGGCAGGAGTTTTACAATTTGATTAAAAGTTTTAACAACCTTGCATCCAGCAAACTCAACAAAAATAGCCTAGTAAACTATGGGAATCCATTTCACAATCTGCCAGTGCTATACCTCTATAGATGCTTACTTAGGATTTTCTCCCTTCCATTTTTCAGAATTATCTACTTCTATTCGTAAATTTTTGGAACCATAATTTTTCATGAAATATAACCAACTAGTATCACATCATGCTGAATTTCAGCATGAAGGCTCCAAAAGGCAGAACAGGATAACCTCGTGGCTGTCCATTTTCCAGGGTATTCCTGTTAAATGGCAGGAGTAACTCTGAGTGAGATGTTGAAAACCCAAAATCCTCAGCAAATATCAGATTAACGGTTTGAGCTTTATCACATACTAACAAAGACAATAAATAAGAGGATATAATCCAGTGGCTAGCAAATGCTGAAACTGACTTTGCTCTTATCATTACCTCTTTTAGACAGATTAAAGCTAGATACACTAGTGCACACTATAGTTGCACCATCATTTTGCCCTGGAGAACTATTCACCATCCACTCTCTAAAGATCTTATAATCACAGCCTAAGCTTAGAACATAAGCAACTTCTGATTTCAGAGGCATGACTGTAGATACTCGTGAAGTTCCCAAATATATAGGACTTCACGTTCAACCTTTCTGAGAGCAGTGACCATTTCAAACTGGCTCATGCCCTATTGTGCATATAAAAATGGAGCTCCCAAAGCACATATCTCTTCAAGATAAGAATATAATTTTGCTAACAATGGCCACTCAGTAGCAGTACTTTGAAGGTAATAAAAGATTAAAAAAAGTTTTGTATTCACGGAATGAGTTTTCCATTTACTCTCTATGAAAATTCTTATTTTTCTTCCCTAATATCACAACATAAATGTTATTTTGTTAGCTTCAACTAAGAACAAGCAAGAGTACAAATCTTCCTTCCCTATTATGCAAATGTTCCACTAATTCCAGGCATGACGGTAGGGAAAATGTCAGTATTATAAATTAACCATTGTTACAAAGAAAAAGTCATTTTGGCATCCATTTGTACCTCAAAGGAACAGACTTATCCCTACATTTTAATGAGTGAGTTGTACAAAAAGCTTATTTATTAAAACATGCTTTAAATAAAATATTCTTAATATGACATGAGTTTTTCCCAGAATCTAGGGAGGAAAATCTCTCCAGTACTACAGCAAACAAAGATTAAAGCACTTCTAATGCTATAACCCAATAACAGCACCCAAAGTAACAATGCTGCACTTCATTTTTTTATTGATTCAAAATACAAAATTTCGTAAGAAACTGTAAACTTGCATAATATCTTATTAGGCTGCTTTTATAGGTTGACGTATAATAGTAAAAGTTCAGAAAGATTGGCAAAATTCTCTTTCTGATGGTATCCAATAAAATAGCAAATTTAATCATCTACATAGTGCAATGCACTATTCAGCCTCCTACAGGGGCATTTGTCTAAGTACTGTATTTACTATGCAAAAATAACACTGAAAAAGAAGTGCAAGAGGATGAACAGCGGAATTTCAATGACAGTATCAAGCAGAAAAATTTCCTAGAATGGCAAAAACATGACCATAATGCTAAAAAGAGGCAAAAACCAGATATTTTCCATAGAAAACATCATAATAGACAATATAAAAATATAAATATAAAAAATAGTGCATGAAGTGCTGTTTCCAAAATGCCAATATTGCATTCCAAAACTTTTACTTCTGAAACACTTAAAAAAAAAAGTATTTTACTTGGTACAAATATAGCAGACATCCCATGCATTTTAGAGAAAGATTTTGGATTGATCATATAACCCTTCCTCACAGCAGCCTTTTCTAGACGTAGTTTCAGAATCAAGATAACAATGCCTATGTTTCATCTTCTGAATAAAAGAGAGCATGCTACAGTAGCTGGACAAAATTAGGAATCGAGCTATTAGTTCAACAGCACAGACTATAAGAGGCCAGATGATCCAGCTGCCTCCCCTCCCTCACTAGTGGCTTTACCCAGTTACTGCTTCCAGAGCTCTCCCAGGCAAATCTCCTATTCGGGGCAAGAGCCTTAAGCAGTGAGGACGTAAGCCAGTCCATGCCATTCAGCCTCAGAGCCCAGAATAGGTCTTTCACCCTCTTTAATTTATACATATATAGATAGATATAACAGATGAGAACACAGGAAAGGAGCAGCACAAGTCCCAGGGTCCTGTCTTGAATCTGATTTGTTTTATTATGTCCTTATTCAGTGATGTAACCAAAAATCTGAGAACAATCCAGGGTGAAAACATTTGAAAGTTTTTGTGCTTGTTTCAAATACAGAATTTGCTATAATGTCACATTTGTTATGGTGTTTATAGATCTGAGTCCTCCTAAAATTATCAATATTTCATTCAAGAGAAATATAATTTTTTTTCCTTTCTATGTGATTGCTTAATTGCTTCCCATATTTATAGCCACTTCTAAAGGTTCTACAAAGATGAATATTTAGGAAAATGACCTGCATGGCACATGCTAATAATTCTCTTTTGGAAAAGAAGTTTTAAATAGTTACACATATTTCATATTTATAATATAAAATTTAGCTATCAAATCCTCAGCCAGGATTATTACAGTCTTCAAAGTTATCATCCAAACAAACTAATTGCAGCACATTTCAAATGTTTTGAAGGTAAACATTGAATTCATTAAATACAACAAACTTTCAAAGACATTTTCCAACCTGGTACTTAATTTGAGTGTATTCAGTTAATTAGAAGAGAACCCTTTTTGGTACAGCAATAGAAACCTAATTGACTCCAAATTAAAACAACCTAGAATTTTACACTAGTATTCCCTCATCTCACTTGCATAGGTATTTTCACACTAGCCCATACACTACATTGAATTCCCTTGAATTTATTTATTATGGGGACTTATCGTACCTGGCCAAAACAAACACTACACGCCTGGTGGCCCTGCAGACTTGACTGTTACATTACAGCCCTTTCCATCATGCTGCTTAGTGGAGGTGGTGTAGGGGGAGGAGGAGAGCAGCGCTGCTTCATCTCAGGAGGGGCTCCCCCTTGTATCCTGACTGCCTCCCTCCTGGCCCCAGTGCACCAAGATGGGTGACACACCAAGAGATATCTAGGAGCACAATATCAGAGGCAGAAGTAGGACCTGATGCCCTCCTATTCAGGGGTGATAGGAACAGCTGAAAGCATGAAAAACTCACACAAATACCAGCTCCATGCAGAAGTCAAAGCCTGCAAATGTTAACAGCTGCCAGCAGTGGCTCTGCCTGTCCACAGGGCAGAGAGGGCCATGTTGGTGGGAGGAGATGGTGGGATCAGGATGGTCCCGCTGGCAAGTGTCTGGAGTCCAGCAGTCCCGCCCATCACCAGCCACCGTAGCCTTCCCTTTGGCATCAGTCACCCAGCAAAATTAAATTATTCTATCCATAAATAGAAGAGCTAAGCGTTGGAAGTCAAAATCTGTCATTGCATCCTGGGGATACCAAAATGTTGGCAAGAAGTCGGAGCCAGCTGCGGCCAGTGCTGCATGGGAGGAGCCACCACTCTCCTCTCAACCTCCACATCCCCTTGGGCTGCTGCTGAAACAAAGTCTGCCTGCAGTGGAGTCATGTAGGACATGGGTCTGTGGGGATAATGCAGCCTCTCACATTGTGGGGTTTTGTGTATGGCCAATTATTTCGGGTTTGAAATTTCTGAAAAGGAATTGAATTATCTCAATATATTTTACTCTTGAGAGAAGGCCTATTCTGAAAAAAAGTTTGTATTTTCATCTTCATTTTCACTTTTTTCTTTTTTTCCAACTTGCTGCCCTCTCTTTATAGCAAAACTTTTTGCTTCCTTCCTCACTTTGCCATTGATAAGGAAGCCCTCCACCACACACCAAAAAAACCCAGGAAATTTATGTTCACGGTCCATACCAAAAAGTCTATTCTTCATTGCAATTTTGTCCCCAAAAGGTCACTGTCTTCTGTCTGATCATCCTACTAAGAAAGAAATACAGTGACAGAAAAAGTGGATTGTGTTCTGTTCATACGGTTGTCTGGGGGAAGAGAAAGTTCAACATTGCATAAGTCAACATCAGTACTTAATTTTAGTAGCCTAAAAGCTTGCAATACATACCTTCTCCCTCAGCTCCTGATTTGAAACAATAATCACATTTGGAGGATCCCCAACAGCTGTAGCAGCCCCCCCAATATTTGTGAAGATTACTTCAGCAATCAGGACGTGCCTAGGATCAAGATTAAGTACTTCACACAGCCTGCAGTACAAAGAGAACAAAATTAGCCGCTTACCCTATGACTAAATTACCTTAAATCTTAAAATTTATAAAATTTACAAAATGCAGCCATTCCACTGAAAAAAATAGGATTTTAAACATAATGTATGTGTGTGTATATATTGTTAATAATTTAATTGTGCTACATTATATGTGCTACAGTAATTATGGCAATATAAATGCAAAAAATCTATTTTTACATTTATAATGCAATAACTAATGGTAACAAAATGATTTAAAAGTGTTTTGTTAAAGTTAATCAACTATTAGAAGAGTTGGACAACAAAGAAAATAGAATTTCAAAATTTTGACATCATACAATTTTTTAAACCATGGTCCCCAGGTTACACTGAACTATGGAAAACAATTCTGGGCAACCACAGGCTCTGCACTTGGCATTAGCTATTAACTTTCACGTGAGGAGCAGTGGTACAGGATTGCACAGGCAATCCATTAGCTATGAATCATCAATTAGAGACCTCAACTTTCACCCCACATTTATCCAGTTTATTCTGTTCTTATTATTCCTCTTCTCTAAAGCTTCATCAAGAGTATTTCTACTTGTAATGCAACAAGAGTAGAAAATACACATTCCTCATCATTAAAAAAAACTCAAAATGTTTTTAGCAGTTCAAAAATATTTAATGCTTCTTTAGTAATCTGCTTCTTTAATAAGAAAAAGTAAAATGCTTCTTTAATAAGAACAATCTGAAAGTGCTCTGGCAAATACTGGGATTGACTCAGTAACCTGCATTGACTCAGTAACCTTATGATCCATTTCAGCTCACAGCCCATTTACACACAGTACTCTTGATGCAGATTACTTTAATTCATATAACTCGCATTTACACACAGATCTGCCCAATCCAGTCATTTCTCAAGTACACATTTTGACTTTAAACTTCATCCATGGTATTAAAGGCTGAAAGTTAAGGTGTCACCTAAGCACTTTGGAATAAGAAAAATATGTTTTTCTTTTCATGACTTATCAAAATGTTGCTCCATTGTGTAAGGATGGAGTCCATGCTTAAATTATTGCCCTCTCTTACCCATACGGGGTGTGGGGAAGAGTGGGCAGCAAGAATGCTTTCTCAGGATTGCTCTCGCTGTAATGCTGTCACATGTTTCCCTGAAGGAAGATTCAAGCTTTACTGTTCAGTGTAAGTCTGTATTATTGAAAACTGTATTTCAAAGAGCAAAGAGGCCATTACACAAAAGCTTAACTTCATACACTTACACTGTCACCAAGAGTGTCAATTTACAACTCGGAAAAAATACTGTCAGATGACACATATGTCAGCACATAAAAACTCCAGAACAAAATACCTGTGCAAAAATACACTGTTTTCTCCAACAGCATAAAATTATGCAGTTGAAGGGTGCTTTGTAGTACAACTGGCCCAATTGTAACAATTGTGGTATAAGACCACAATTGGACTTACAATTTTAACTTCATCACTCCTTGATTTCTGAATGTTACAAAATATAACGTTAACTTTTCTTTAGTGATTCTGTCTTTTTGATGGGCTCTTTTGAGAGCTTGAAGAAAGAACCTCTGACATACACCAAGAAAGGTCAACCCCAACGTATAAAACCGTCAGAATGTGTTAGCTACATGGTAGGATCAAACTTCTTCAGTTTGTTTAGCCTAGTTATGCAGTTCTCCACGTGAAAAACCATTAGCCTTTTTCAGTTCCCAATAACAAAGTATCTTGTCAATAAACAATAGCTAAAAAGGGGTAGCTATTCATTTTTTTTACCAACTTACTCCAAAATGCAGAGAGAAACAAGTATCATGTTTTATGCCTTATTAATGGAAATATAAATCCTTATATTCACAGAGTCAGTAGGATTTTCTGTAGGCTTTATCTCCATGGCAATGACAGCACAGTGTAATGTAGTGAAGCTGTAGACCAAGGCTGGACACAATGGCAGTAACATAAAAACAAAAAATGACCCCCAACATGAAGCTTCTAGAGATAGCCAATTATTTGGTTTTACCAGGTGAGATAAAATTTTATTTTAGCTTTGACAGTGATTCAAACACAGATGTTTCCTGCATACCAAGTTTCCCCTTATTGAGTGTTACAAGCCCATTTAGTATAAAACTAAAGTACTTAGTATAAATTCAGTATAAAACTCCAGTACTTAAAGGGTGGCTGCAAAGGCAGAGGCTCTCTGTTCACAAGGAGCTACATGGAGAAGACAAGGGGCAACAAGTACAAATTGCATTGGGATAGATTTCATCTCAACTTAAGAAAAAAAAATACGGTGAGAACAATTATCCATTGGAACAACCTCCCCAGGTACACGGTAGAGTCCCCACAGCTGGAGGTTTTCAAGATCCAACAAACAGGGTGCTAGATAATCTCATCTAGGCTCCCTTTTCCATGAAAAGCTGGACTAGATAGTCTTTCAAGGGCCCTTTCAACCTGGGCTACTCTATGATTTTTTGAATATGGAATAAATGCTACAGTAGCTTTGCCTGTGAACAGTAGTTCATGATGCATTGATGTCTGGATTCCAATCTTTTCCCAGTTCTAGTGAATTCAAAATACTCCGCAACACAGCTAAAGAAAACTTGGTGTTTAATAGTTCCAGTGTTGTTTACTGCTAGAGGTGAAATCATTGATTGGTGTAAGGCAAAGTGATCTCTTTAAAATATAATCAGACAGAAGATAAATGGAGCTTTCATTCACCAGCTGTTTCCCAATCTAGAATAAATTCCACTTGCAAAATTGTTTTTTACTGCTTTACACTGCATTTTAAATTGGGAGCATATCTTAATAGAATTTTGTGTACTTTAATGTGATAATGACTGCAAGCATTACATCACTCAGGATCATTGTAAAAACACCCTAGATCTTTCAGAAATGGAACTGGATTAATCAGATTTGCTTGGTCAGACACAGGTTAAAGTCAGGTTGAACGGCAATTTATAACCACACATTGACTAAATGTAGTTGCAAATCACATGTTATTATTTTACAGAACTCTGAAGTAATTAACATTACTATTCTCTTTTAAAAGTTCAAAATAACTAATCTCAAATTGTAGAATTAACCAGTGGCTGTACCAACGTCATGGTCACACCAGTAGGAAGAAAATTCAGGGTCTCATATCCCAAAACAAAGATTTTAGTTGAAATCTTGACATTTTTTTAATCTAGTTGTCACTAGTCTTGGAAGGGATAACAACTTCACTAAAACATAAATTACTGTCTAAAATTGTATATAAATGTTAGCCACAGGACAAGGCAGCTTTAATCAAAAAATTCTCCCTTCTTACAGAAAAAAAATGTCATCTACTAGGGAGCATTTGGTGCAACATGTTATTGCAGCTCAGATATGGAGAAAAACCAAAATAGTTAGCTGCCAGTGCAGTACAACAGGCTTCATATGTGCTCACTAATACAAAGCGAAAAGGCAACTGATAGCTTTGAAAATGTTAGCTCTTTACCCAACAACAGGAGTATTTGAAGTTTTGATTTCCATTGAGATGATCAAAAAAAGTCCAAACAAACATTTTGCACACATGTCTACTACCGATTGCTGGCCATAAAAGACCAAGTCCAAACCCATAACAATAAAGTACCTTATGGTTACTGGAGTAAAAAGCAGCATAGTGGTAACATTATCCAAAAATGCAGAAAGAATTGCAGCAATGAGGCACAGAAGCGTAATCATGGCCCACACCTTGCCTCTAGAGAATCGATAAGCCTAATGAAACAAATAGAAACAAAATTAAGGGACTAGATGGCTCCAGCTTAGTTTTCAAAAAATGATAGATAAAATGACTTCATCAAAGATGCGACAACAGTGAGCTCAGAGCATTTACTACTCCATGTACATCCAACAGCACCCTCTCCAATATTAATTAATTTAGCAAGAAAATACTTCTTTGAAGTGAGCAAACATTTGCATCATGCAGAGGAAGAAACAAGCCTGAAGAAACACCATGCTCCACTACTGGCCATGAAGGGGGCCTGTGGCAGGAGCAGGGCTGAGCCCCCCACCTTAGGTCTTGCATGCCTGGGTGGACTAACGCAGTTTAGACCTCCCACCCCTTCCACACACTGAGACACCTTCCCCATCCTCACAGCAGCACTGACAGGGCTACAGAGTCTGGGCATCTATGCAGATAGCAGTTATGTCCATCCATGTTTTGTTCAGGAGTTCTGCACTCAAAGCAGTCGTCCTTGTCCCTTTCGCTTTCCGTCTTTCCAATCTCAAGAAAATTAAGCTTTACAGCAAGTGAAGACGTCCCTCACCATGGATAATACTTGCTTTATAACCAATCCATCAGAATTACCCTTTTCATGTAATCTTAAAGCTAATGATAGTTCGTGTACTTCCTCTCCCCTACTGCCAGGCATAAATACAGATTGCAGCTACAGCAGAACTACAATCCTTGGGAAATCAGTGGAATAACTCTGTTTTATATTGTCCATATGTTTGTGTACCCTACTGGGGGCCTTTGCCTCTCTCCTGTAGAAACAGAATTGCCTTAAGGGCTTCCTTTCATCCCTGTGAGTTTTTTCAAAATACTAGTTGGCCACTGTCATTTCTAATGTGATAAGTACACACTACACTAAGAAATGTTCTTCAAAGACAGTGCATGTTGTAACAGATCTGATTAAATACTAAGGTGATTATCCCAGTAATAATTAAGAGTACCAAAACAAGCCTACCTTTACTGCACAGTAATCAAAGAATCCAGTCTCTGAAAATATGGCCACCAAAACCATCTACCAAAAGATGAAGAAAAAGAGTATTTTGTAAATGAATTATTACACAAAATCAAAGGGATGTAGTTTGTGATCCTGACAGAAGTCCTTCTTATCTCACACAACTCTGAGGATCTGATCACTTTCATTTCAGGATATCCACTACAACTGCCAGGAATCCCTTATTGATGCATCATATATGGCGAAATTTAGTTCTCAACATAAACAATCTGTAAACGTCAAACCATTCTGGTTGAATTTTATTTGTAGTGACTAAGTGGATATCATTCATTAAGTACTCAAAGTATCTCCCTTTTGTCATTATTCAAGAAAATCCAGTGTGTTTGCTTTCTGTAGTAACTCTCTACAGAGTGCAGAAGAGAGAAGCTCCAATAATTACTTGCATTTTCCCACATTTATAGGTTTCCTGTCCTTCCATCTTTGTTCCAAACAGATTTTTTTGCTTTCTTTTTCTGTGGCTTGGACAGGGTAGTGGGGAGCAGGGTCAGGAAATAAGAAAAGTTCAGAATGGCAACAGATAACTGTAATTTTGTCTCTGTGTAGTGTGTATTTTGTGTTAGAGTTTAATAGCACTTGGATAACTCTCTTTAACATAGATAGCTCTGGGCAAAGTGATTAAAATAATATAATATTATAATCTAGTCAGATATTTCTCCTCCATTCCTGGTTTGGTTGGTTTTGACTCCAAACATAGCACCAACTAAGACAAAAAAAACCACACTTTTCAATCCCTTATTGATGCATCATGGTTTTGAGTAAACAAAATCAACAAGATAAATGAGAGTGATAATACTTGGCATTTAGAGGGGTCTTTCCATTTGCAGACCTCAAGGATGTTTTTACACCATTTTACAGATTTTTTAAAAAAAGGATCAACATTTTTGAAAGGTTCCTTTAGAGGTCTGATCATCTTCCTTTTGATAAAACCCTTCAGGCCCATATTTTCATAACACATCTCAGTAAAATACAATTAACAAAATATTTAAAAGGAAACATCTATATATTGAATGTGATTATTCCAGCAAATTCAGAGCAAAAGATACATTTTAGTTACCATTCCAAACAGCAGCGCCAGTGTCTCATAATCAATCCACTCCACCACTTTGGCCATACTCGGCCTCTGCAAGCAAAAAATACAATTACCAGTGAATGCCACGAAACACCTAACTTGTGATTAGCTATGAAATACAAACTCCACTTAATTGATGAACTGTTTAAATAAACTGTGATGGAAATTAATAAGTGTTCCTACAAGGTACACAAAAAGGACTCTTTATTATTACAATTATTACTATTATTATTACTACTATTATTGTCATTACTACTAATTTAAAGTACTGCTGGCAGCCTAAGTGGGTTATTATGAAAAGCCTACATTAGGCTATCGGTTTATCTAGTAGTTTCTTACGTAGTATTACAGAAATAAAAGATAACCAAATTATATGGTACACCCTAGTTTTCTTTTTGGTAAGAGAACAAAAGCATACTGCTTCACCTGTGAATAAATTGGAGGGAGTTTAAGGGAACATAGCAATGATGTTGTGACCAGTTATGAGAAAAACAGAAAGTCAACCAGAGGTTTCCCTAAATATCAACTAAGAGTAAGCAGGGAGGAAACAAAAGGATTGGAAGGTGTAAGCATGAGGTGTAATTATTTAGAGTAGTATTTAGAGTAGTATAAGGCAATGTATTTCCATTTAGGTTTGCTTGGTAACCTAACATTACTGAAAATAACTGTGTTAAAATAACTCTGAATTAAGCTGAACTTGGTTGTACTCAGCTTCCTGCAAATCAGAAGAAAATAGCATCAACTGACATTTTTCTACTCTTTTTGTCTATGCCCTAGGCTGACTTGTTTTCCCCAAGATGCCGCTCCATCACAGTACCAGCTCTACCACCTCTCTCTCTTAAAAAACAGTGGTCTGTCATGTGCCCAATCACAACAGGGCAAACACTGAAATTTATGACATGATAGCCAGAAACAAAGTGAGCACTTACAATTTGATTACTTACCTCCCCAACAGTAGCTAAAGCGGCTATAGCTGCCAAAGAGCCCAGCATCGCTGCAAGGGTCCTGTGAACAATCTGTAACAAAGGGTAAGAACTGACCAGAGACGGAAGTCTCAGCTCTGATCTCAAGACAGAGAAGGGACTTCAGCACCAGTTTCTTATATTTGCCAATGGGTGACGCATTCTTGATAGGTGCTCATTCATCTCCAATGTCTACAAAGCAATTCCCTAGCAAATAGCTCAGACCTGGGCAGATGAATCCTACACATGTGCAGACATACCAGGCTTTGAGTTTCCGAGTCCAGTCTGTGGTCTGGAGGCCAGGTAGATCCAGCAAGCCTGTGCATCTCTTTTCTGTCTCACACACACGGCATATTCTTCCTTCATAAAGTGTTTTTTTTTACATCAGCATTTTCTCTACAAACTGTTCTGGCTTCAAGAAAGCCATATACTTCAGCCAGAATCTGCTGGACACCTTTGTCAGTCTTCTCAGTTCCTGAAAACCTGCTTTCAACAGTGCATAGACTAACCCATTGTCAGTGCTTCTCCTCCACCTCTGATGTTTCTCTAGCATACAAGCAATTCATCTGAAAATAGGATCCAAGCCTCTGACCACAACACAGATGTTCATTTCATACTGCAACAATTACCATAGCATATGGACATTCATCCACATGTATCTATCTAATGAATAAATTGCATTCAAAATTCTCCAGGAGAAAGTCTTAAAGCAAGTATGCCCTGAAAATATGCTTTTTTCTCCAAGCGCTCATTTACAGTTATTTAATCCACCATGTCTGGAAGATCACAGATCATGTAAAATAACTTAGTTAAAGAATGTAATTAATGAAAATCACACTACAAAAGATCAAATCTAATTAACAGCATTTACTATTAATGTGTTTAAATATTATTCAGAAACAGCCAGAATTATTTCTGAGAAAGAAATAATGTGATCAAGAAATATTTCATTTGCTGGTAATTTCATAAGAAATATTTTGCTGATAAGTAATAGTAAGGTGTGGACATCCCAAGATCTTCCTGCCTGCTTGTAGAGGAAAAGAAAAAATGTAAGGTTTGGCTTTGGTTTTCTGCCTTGCATATAAATTTTTAACAGTAATGGTAAACTAAGCAACTTACCAAATTACTAGAAAAATAAATACATAAATGACTAATTTAGAAGTAAAAACAAATCTGTCACATTCTTCTCTATTTTTCTCCAAAATGCACAGGAGAATAACTTATTTCTAGTGATAAAGGAGGAGATCAGACCAAAGTTTTTATGTCCTAATGATCTAAAAGTACATAGCACAGATTACAGCTCCCACCAGCTTCCACAGCAATGTGTGTGATAAGTCACTGTTTAAACTTTGATTTCCAGTTTCAGAGCATTGATATGAACACACACATATGGCCCTTCTAATTCTTCAAAGGTGGAGTACATTTGATAACATTCTACAGTTCTTGTGGCTGATGACAGGGTGCAGTAATGAGACCTTACAGTTCTCGCCAATAAAAGACACACAAACAAATATGTCAGTTAGGGAAGATCAGCTTCTTATCAGGGCAAAGTAAGTTCAAGAGGAAGCTACTGGGGAATCCTCATCTGTCCTCGGACTGGAAGATTCTCATCTAACCACTGTCCTCATTAGATAACTCTTTTGCAATTCTCCGAAAGATATCATGGGTTTTGTGACATTTGATTTGGTTTAGATTTTTTTGTATTGTTACTTTTACATATTTCTACACGAGCATTCCTACTGTCACCACTGTATATTTAATTGGATACATTGGGTTGAAAGTCTTTTCAGTTTCCAAGAGTCTGCTGTCACCTATGGGTGAAATTTCCTTTAATTTCTGCAGAAAGATGGAAAAGAAAATGCTGTACAAATGGAGTCATCTGCCAGTACCTTCATCCTAGTGATTTTTCAAGAAGGATATGCAAAAGTATATCCTGAAGAATGAAAAAAGACTATTCAGGTGCAAAGCGCTATTACAAAAAACTTGTCAAACATGCAACTCTTCATTCTAGCAAACTATCAAGTGGAAGTTACACAGTAACATAATGCCTAGAAAGTACACTTATGTAAGCTCCAAGACAAGTAAATATTCAAAAGTTGAGATCTGGGGAGGTTTATAGGAAAGAATGGATTACTCTTTAATTTTCTTTTCACATAAAGCAAACCGCAAACAAATAGTATTTTGTAAAGGCATTTTTAAAAGCTTATAAATGGAGAAATAAAGAGATACAGGTTATAAACTGTGACACTCTTGGAACCACAGTTCCATTCAATGCACGTTTGGAGGGCATTATTATTTTTTTGGAGAATAGTATGGACCTGATCCAAGCCCTTTCAAAGACTGGAAGGAGGATGAAAATCCTTTCAGGATGAATCTCAGAGTGTATCCATAAACAAAAGCTAAGGTATTAACACAGAGATTAAACCCCACAAAAGCTGAGAGATTTGGTGGACTTCTTACTCTAAAGGCATTTTGAAAAATTAAGTGAGAAGTCATCTGTACTCATCCTTCTCATGCTTGAGAAAGTGCACACCTTTATGCATTCACTAGTAAGCAAAGATTACTACAATGAAAGAACCCCAATTCATAATGAGTTTCTCTTTCAAATAGGAATTGCCTGTAAGATCACAAGTTTGGGTTGGCTGCATTTGCCTGACAGGCTGATACTCTTAATTCGTACTCTTACTTAAGGAGTTAATTTTAAGGTAAGAAATGAAAGCAATCCAAATACACCACAAGACTTTATGCTTGATATTAATTAAAAATATGCATTTCCAGATCTATAATGTGAACTGGATTTAGATAACCTAGACCTTCTCCAGTTTTAAATTTCTTTATCTACCTGAAAGTGCTTTGGAGTGTTTGCAAAGAGATAATCAAATCTTTTGGGAGCCTGCAACAGCATCATTATAAAAATTATTCAGAATTCCAAACACTTTATCTTGTACAGTGCTCCAAGAGGTAAAAGGAAATTATTTAGAAGCCAATTGAATAGTGACCTGTATGCTATTTCAGAGCATACATTTCCCAGCTGAAATCCAGGGCGTGCATATTTCCAAAATGTGGTTCTGAAGATACTTGATAAATGATACATCCTACCAAACATTTTATTTCCATGAGTCCTTTACAAGTGATAAATGGCAGCTGAAAGATGACTGTCAATTACTCTAATGTAAAGCTTCAAATGCAGCCTCAATTAATTTCTTATCCATTTTTACTCCGGTAAAGCCTGTTGCATTAAACTACTTCTTTTACTGAGAAATTAATTTTCATTTGATAGAGTGACAGCATTTCTGCATTTCAACAGGAGGCAGTTATTCCCAAGGCTATATCTGCCTATGGGTTTTATGCATTTTTCCACCTGCCTCCAGAGTAACTGAGATCTTCCTTATAAAATCACCAGTCAAATCCCTCTTAGATTTATAAAGTCTCTAGTTCAATTCTTTATTCCCAGGGGACAGGGTGGGACAGAAGAGGAAAATCTGCTCTAGGAGAGCTTTTGTTCTGACTTTATGTTTTATATCGATTGCTTTTCATGTTTTAGTAAGCGTTTATTGGGTTAAAAGAAGATAATTGAAGAGGTTTTCAAAGACAAAGGGTTTGTTTTTCCTAAAGGTAATTGAGACAATATTAGCCTGACTGCGTCTGGAAATGTGTTCCTCAGTCAGATTTCTTAATGGAGATTATCTTATTATTTGTTGTCTCGTACTTTATACATTTTGGTGGTCTGTGTTGCCCTGGATCATTCCAGCTGTTTTAACAGGATACAGATAAAACTTCAGTCTTTCATGTTACGCATGTTTGATCCACTTACTGCTTGGAAAATTAACACTGAAGCCTGAAACCACCATCAGAATCTGAAATTAAAACTGAAATTTGCAGAAAAACAATGGTAATTTAGCTAATTTGTGTAATTTTCCTTACTGTGTCAAGCAACATAACTGAAAATTTGGGATTATGTTAGAAAACAACAAGGGTCAAAAAAAGCATTACAACACTTCGAACTCTGTCCACTTCAAAGCTGGATGGCATCAAATTCTCAGTTCACAATAATTTGTCCTACTTCTGGCAAATTGCACAATTTGGACAGAATATAAACAAATAGGCTAGAAGTACAGGATACAGTCAGGTACAGATGAGATCACAAAGGAAGGTCAATAGACCCAGCCATATATACTTAATTTTCTTCATGCTCATCTATATCAAAGAGACTGTCTAACCCAGCACCAGTTAGTGAAGGCATAGTCACATACTTTGCCCTCAGCTGGTGATGGCAGCTAATGCTTTGCTTCTTCACCCTCCTGCCATCGATTTGCTCCCTACACGAGTTCTGCAGCAGCAGTTCTGCAGCTTTTTCAGCTGTGGGGCACCCTTCCCAGCACACAGGAACCCCTTACAGGGAATGTGTCTCTACAGCTAGTGCTAAATGCATGATAACAGAAAATTAATTGCCTTCAAATTTCTTAGTTAAGCAGTAGCAAGTAAATTCTGAAGGGATTTTAATGAAGCAATAAGCAGTTGCTTGACATAGTTTAGAAAGTATGATTTATGCTGATGCAGTATTCAGGGATGGACTAAAGCAGCTCTTGAGGCAAGCATGTAGGGTACAGCTGCTGAAAGATGATGCACATCAAGGACCTCCAAGGGACTACAAGCAACACAAAAATCAGTGACAGCAAGAACAGCTATTTATATCTTTGTCTACACATTAGGACACTATCTATATATATTCTATGCATGCAGCCAAGCAAATCATAAAATAAGAATTTACACGAGGTTAAATTTTTAGAAAAATCTTATTAATTTCATTTTAGTAAGTCAAAATAAGTCAAAACAGTATCACTGTACATAAGCATGCCTTGCTTGGGAAAAAAAAAAAAAACACAACAAAACTTGACCAACAGCTTACTCATTTTTACAAGAATTCAGTGGTGATTCAGTATAATAGTACTACCATAGGAATGAAATATGTGCTCAAGATCAGTTGGGAGCACAGACTGGAGAGGTCTGTCGACTTGGAAAGGTCAGCTGCATATTTTAGTACTAACATGTATTCTTATTAATTGCACAATAAATGGCTGATCCCTGTAACTCAGTGAAAATAACATTCCATATACATTCATATACATATACATTCTTTTCAGGGACAAATTCCCAACCCTGAAAGTCTTGGGTTGTTTGGGTTTTTTTAATAGAAACATTAGTTTCTATAACAAACTGTGTAACTCCCAAAGAACATCTACATAATCCCAAGGTAGGAGAGCACTCACCTATGACATTCTGCCATAACATCCATTTTCACTCAGATACTGTGCCAAATTACTTGTTCTGATTCAACGTCAGTGGAGAAAGTCATGAGATAAACAACCCTACCTTAGGGAAAGGCATAGAAGGCAACAGTCTGCAACTTCCTAATGCAATGTTTCAAAATATAAGATGACACTACACAAGATTATTATCTTAAATAGAAGGTGATTAAAAGTAATACTATATGCCATCCAAGATGAGCTAATGCTTGTGTTAGTTCACTTTTACTCCTATGGTATGGTGGCTGAACAGGCTAAGAAATACAAAGTAGGGATATCTTGGGAGTTTCATCTTGGAAAGATAGCCCTGAAATTCTATGATTAAGTAACTACATTAGGTTTCACCAGCTAACATCGATTCTTTCTATATGTAAAGCATGATGCATAAAACGAGAGAGAGAGAAAGTGAGAGAGACACTGAAGGATATCAAATTATTTTCTGTGAATAAATTATCTGATTCATTTATTCCCCTCTTCTGTAGATAAAACCTGTAAGTCAATACTAGATTCTGCAAAGGTATTTTTTACTCCATAGCTCTATCAAAGTCTTTGAATGAACAATCTGTCATCTTTTCACTGTCTATCAGCTTTCTTCCTCAGCAACATCGCTGCTTGCTGTTTGTAGAGAAAACTGGATGGGCTAAAGTTTCATGCTAATGTAGAACACTGAATTAACTGGCTTAAAGTAGCCCTTGAATGATGCAAGGATAAGCATATCCTTACTGTGTGACATGAGCAAGAGTACTGTAACTCTTATATTTTCATGCCTTGGAAACTCAGGGGGAAAGCAAAACTGAAGAAAAGGATGGTTCAAGAAGGAAGGAGAGAAACAGCATTTGTACAGATATTCGCCAGAGGATACAGAAGAGGGTTTATTCTTATATGATGATGGTTGAAATGACTGCTTGACTTCTAAGTTGAGTCTGGTTTTGAAATAACCTTCCAGCTCAGAATATTGTTAATGAGAACTAGGGATAGAAAGGTATAGCATCACACCTAGTAAATATAGGTGTCTAAAGGAGTCTGTCATATCTGTATCACTGCAACCACAAGTGGATATTTTCCAGCTTCTACCTATTTGTGTGACTCTGATGTAAGAAATGTGTTTTTATACACCTCCAGCAAGCACTGGAAGGGGAAAATCCAGTAACATTTAATAGTCTGAGAGCTCCTCAGAGTCAAATTTTAAAAATTAGTCTTTTTATTTGCTATGAATTTGAGGATTTTTTTCTTCATGTTAAATTGGACTGAAGCACACAGAGATAAACGAGCTGATGTTCTGTAAATCAGGGCCTTGAGTCAGGTCAGATAAATAGAAAGTGGATCCCTGTAGAAAGAGAGGATGATGATCATTTTTCTGTGCCAGGACATCTCAATCCTGTAATATTTTAGCGACAAAAATCATTTGCTGTATGAATAAAGTAGAGAGAGCTGATCACGAGCCAGTAAAGGACTAATTGTTGCTACCTAGAAGATGATAAACCAGATGCTGCTGTGGGCTGACATGACCAAAGCCACTGTATTCTCAACAGGCTTACCTGGCAAGAAGTTTCCAGTCTTGCAATACCATTTTGCCAGGGTCAATCCAGTACCTGTCTGAGCAGGCTTTGCTGCCTCCATCCACTGCACATGCCATTCCCAATGCACACCCTCTTTTCTGTGTCCTAAAAACATTACTCATGGGGACTGCGAGACCCTCATTATAAATGCAGTTTCGGTGTGTTTGTCACCGCCTGTATCTCCCCAGTTTTCCCAAAATCATCAAGACTAATAAGACTGTGAACTTCTAGTAAAGAAATTATGTGGGGACAATAACAAAATTGAGGCAGGCCTATTTTACTTTCACTGTATGAATCTTTGTCAGTCTTCTTTTAAGAGCAGTGTAATATGACCATACAGAATTACATCCATGCACTATGAACAACAGTATGGAAAACTGCAGCATTCACATTACCTTCACAGGGAGCTCATCTGCTCTAGTCAACAGTTCCTCTGGAGAGTCTTTCACCCCTGACATCTCCTCTCTTTCTCACTCTGGTTTTCTTCTCTGGATTTCTTTTCTTCTTGAGATCATACTATCGCTTCTGCCTCCAAGCCTGCCCCTTAAACTCTCTCATGTTTGTTCATCTCTTTTTGCCCCGATCTTCCTAAAGGAAGACATCATTTGAGGCCCCAGAAGAAGCCAAATGCTTCTCATTTCTATTTGTGTGTATTAAAAGTGTATGTGCATTCTAACACCTTGTTAAAACTTTAACACTTCATAGCACTCTACCCCTCTGGTTGCCATAGGCAGGGTAGAAGTTGAACAGCAGTATTCAATTAAGTTAATTTAATGTTCTATCCCATGTCTCAAACAGAAAGGAGAAAAACAACCCACAACATGCATAGTATGCAAGGCCGGGCAATGCATTTGTGCTTGATAGTCTTTCACAAATTGAGCAAAATCCAGTTCAAAATTCATTTTAAACAGTAATAGAAAATGGACATTTGGAAATTAGTTTTTACACTTAGTGTTGAAAATATGACTCCTATTATTTCAAAAAATAGCATTCTGCTAAAATCAGAGCCTGTGTGGCAGCATCTTTTAAAGCAGACAATCCTATCAAGTCCTTAGCATAGCAAGCAGCACCACCCAGTGGCAAATTTTTCCTATTAAGTTCTTAATGAAGACAAATGTACATACTACAGAAGTACACAGGCCCAAAAGAAGATGTTTTTTCTTAAAGCCGACATTTACAGAGCAGAGCCAGACTTCTACCAAGATAGATCTAACAATAAGATAGGCAATAGTTGGTGTAAAATCAATATTTACATTGGATTAATAATACAAAACCATTCTTATATCAAGCTGGGATCCAGCTGAGGATTTTGCTAACTGTTAATAGTGTATTTTTGTTTGAATTTAAACTTATCCTGTCTTACAGGACTCTCTGCTTCTTTTACACTTCCTTTGTTGCAGTTACAGCAAGTAATAACAACTGTAATTCTTCTAACTGGAGCTGGTTCTGTCCTGTTGGAGCTTCCTTGTTGGTGGCAGTCACTCAACTCTACCCAGGTGATAGAAATCCTGGTACCTCATGAGTACTGATCCAATGCTCTTTATAAGCAGCAATGTGTAATGCTTCTGCACAGCTGCATTTAAGTCATTTTGAGCTTCTCAAAATACACAGAGGTCACACCCTCCTTCTAAATGAGAAAAAGGCAGGGAATGACCACAAGCCTTGATAGTTCATACTGCTTAATTGCTAGCTGTCACAGGCTATTCTCTCTGGGAGAATATCTAGGGTACTATTTGGTGAATATTTCACTCTGGGGATCAGGATGGATGGATCTGCCATGTATCTAGAACCCCTTGTTCAATCCAGTCCTCCAGCACCTATCTTAGCAGGACTTGCTGCCTCCATCTGCTCCATGTGCCTTGATACCACACCCACACCCCCAGATGATGTCCTAAAAACATTATTCATGTGGGACTGCCCTCATTATATTGCACATTTCCAGCTGGGTAAAATAATATATAAAATAAAATAATATATAAAATAAAATAATATATAAAATAAAATAATATAGTAAACTTTTAAATGGTAATAGTGTTTTGGGGCTTTAGGGTTATGGGAAGTCCAAATCAGTCCCACAACCACATGCTGCCCAGGAAAGGTGCAGCCGGCCTGCTCCAGAGGGAGCTAGATTTTTCTTCAAGTTAGGTTTTTTGACTGGATTTCATGTTTTAGGTTTCACTACACTGGATTCAAGTTCTGTGCAACCCCTAGGGTCACAACATTTATGATTTCTGCCTCAGGCTGGGAAGTTTGCTCTTCAAGATCTACCTCTTGTCTCTATTTCTACCTTACTGTAAAACTGCAAATCATCAAGACAATATCAAGGCAGCCTTCTTTCTCCCCCAGTCAGGACTCTGGAGTCGCTCAAGGAAGGAAAGGTATGCAGGAGAGCATCCTTGCTCTGTTGAAAGCTGGCTGGCACACCCATGGGAACTGGCTTTCCTGCTCTGTCCCGATCTTGGGCTCTTTTGCTCCCTCCCACCCTCAGACAGGAGGGCAGATGAGAGCAAACTTTTATTCTTGCCCAGTAAGGTATGGCTCAGACTCATCACCAAGGAGGATAGATGGTTTATTCTGATAATTTGCCTCTAAATTTTTTCCAACTCCTACAGCAGTGTTTTAATTCATCTTCAAAATTTTCCCATCCATGCACAACTGGAAATAATATCAGCAGAAATATATTCTTTCCCAGAAAGGCCAGGTAGAGCAGCAGCTCTATAATTTTCTTTTTTACACCATCTTTTCCAATAAAAGCTATGGATTTTCTCCTGCCCCTTTGGTACCAATCTTTTGGTAGGGTATACGTGGAGGTGGGAACACTTTAATCCATGCTCTTCTCTGTCTATATTTAAAGACAGGTCAATGTGAGAATGGATAGGAAATGAAAAACCATGCTGAGTAAGCCGATACATAGTTTCTGTGACTTCCCTCATTGGAAAAATTCTCTCTTAAGATTAGCCTATTAATATCACTTAGTATTATGTTTCATATACTGATGAATATTTCTTCTGTTTTCCTATTCCCCTCTCTGAAGAAGCATTTTCCATTTTTCCAAACAAACAGCCTCATTACTGAAAATAGGCAAAAACTGGACAGTGTGAGTGTAGACAGCAGTAGTAACAAACGTCTTATTTCATTTGTAAAAATTATTCCTGCAAGGACATGCTGGTTCAACCAGCCCACGATGCCAGAAAAATGGTCAGACTGAGCCACATAGAAGTTTTGCTGTCTGCTGCTAATTTCTGCTGGTTAGATGCTATTAAAAATCACTCTGCTCTGAGTTAAAGAAATTAAGCTTGAGGGATGTTTATTCATAATTTAAGCTAGTTAATAATAGAAAAGTAATATGGAGAGAAACTGCCGCTCTCCATTTCCACTAAAGTAATAAAAATTGTGATTATAAGCTCATGCTTCATGATAGAGCTAGAGCTTTTAAGGCCAGATCTTGCACTTTCAAGTATTTGTGGTTTAAGGAGAAATAGAGACATGTAAATTCTATTCAAGCTGTCACATCATCAAAATGCCATTAGGAAGGTCCTGGCAAAATCTTTCTTAGTGCTACCTACAAGACAGGATATGAAATCAAGTGATAGCTCCTATGAAAAAACAAGTTTTATGGAGGCTCTCAGAATTTCTGATACTTGCTGGTATCACTTTTCTGCCATTTGATGTGCTATTGGTAACTACTTATTTTTAAAAAAAATTAAGAAAATGAATGTTCATCTGCATTTTCTCCTGACTAAATAAAAGGTTTTATAAAATAGCTTTAAAAAGGCTATTACTTTCATTGTTTCCACTGGCTCATTTTAGTATCACAACCAGCTAACACTCTATTTTAACCCACAAACAAATACATTATGAAAGAAAAATATTGGACAAATACACACAATAATTCATTCAAATTAATGAGCTCTGTCCTTTAATAATAGAAGTTTTCTATCCCTCCTTACATATTTCCAATTAATGCAGCTCAAACATAGCTGTAAATATGAAGTTAATAATTATTAATAAGAGCTTTATTGACTCAAGAAACTTCTCTAAATTCCAATAAAACTTTATAATATTAACAGATATTTTAAGATATAGATAGGCAGATGAATTTCTTTTCAGGGTAATGACTGTATTATCCCATTCTTCATGTACACAAATACAGGCAAAAGGAGAGAAATCAAAGATACTTTACTGTATTGCAAAGAGGAAACAATAAGATTTCATCTACACCACTTTTCCTTGACTTTGCTGTACGACCAGAAAAAAACATTATTGAACCTGAGAGAATGGAGTGTAAATAGTGACTTTCATTATATACATAGAAAAATGCTTAGCTGTAAAAAGAGTTTAAATGAAAGAAGGCAAAAGACAAAACATACTCTCAGCCAAAAGAACAAAGATGTTTAGAGCAGAAAAGTGTAAAAATTAAATGTTTTTGTTTGATATTTTTTCATGTTCTCAGTTGCAAAGGGTTACACACATTTTGAGGATCAAAACTAGAAAGAGCCTATCTTCAAATACATTGTGAACCAATTTAGTTCAGCAACATCAGTGTAGAACTCTACATCAGCAGTTTAAACCAGATGTTCCTGTAGGTCAATGTGAAAACTTACTTATAGCCCATCTTGCCTATGTTCCTCAGTAATCTTGAAGGGTCAGATGGTAGAGCTGAGATCAACAAAGGTAAACCTGGCATGCCTTTTTTTTTTTTTAACACACTTGTTTTAAATTCCTGTGCAGTGTAGGCTTCCAAGAACAAAATGAAATACTCATTGTTTTCAAAAAGTCTATAAAATAGTAAAGATTAGATTAATTGAAAAATACCACAAGAATTATTTTTTTCTCTCCTTTCTCCTCTGAGAGAAGGGGAGGGAACAGAAGAGGAAAACTGATAGAAATTTGAAGAAAAATTAATTTCAAGAGAATGCATGTCTAGTTACTGAAGGAAAGGATGATTACATCAGGGAAAAAAAGCAAAAACCCCACAGATTTCAAACAGAAAATGTAACTAAGAGATGCTCATCTAAAGAGAATTAAAAGCAATATAGCAAAATTTCAAGGGGCAGAGTAGGATTGTGAAGAAAATATTCATATTTTTAGTAAACATAAAAAAGAAATAACTGGAAATTAAAGAGGAAAAAGAGGCATCTTCTTTAACCAGAAACATATTTATATTTTATGAATACGTAACATGTAACCAGTTTCAAAAAGAACAACACTCAAAATAAATGCCTGAAAAAATGAAGCTCAAGAGCTTAGTATGTTTTCTGAAGAACAGCACATCCTGAGACACTAAGACTTCTCCACCATCAAGGACTGGTACTTGACATTCATTGACCTCCTAGAAATTTGATGCCAACCTAGAGGCAAACAGCTGCTTCAAAGCAGAATCTACCCTTTGTCTTTTCAGTACTGCAAGTTTGGAGAAGATGACAGTTATGCACTTTGCTTTCCAACTGGAACCTCTTACTGCATCAACTTTTCCCATCATCTGTACGGAGGCAGAAGCCTGTTCTTCTGCACGCTCCCTGGTGACTAAGGTACCAAAGAGGAAGGGGAGAAGGGAAAGGAAGGAGTAAAAGATGAGGTCAGTAGGGTTGATGAGCTTATGGGCACAAGATCTACAGTCTGCGGAAAAGGGCTGTGCAGGAGAAGCATGGCTTCAGGTGGCTCTTATGAGTTGTAACATATAAAATACTTCTCTTTATTCATTGTTATGAGAAAATATGGGAAAATATAGCTCTACAATTTGTTTGTGTGTACTGTCTGAAGTTGAACCTGTATGTCATTGATAATGAATAAAACACAGGAAACTAATAGAGACTGATAAAAGATGAAGAACAGCAACACTGAAAATTAAAGTCCATGAGACATTGCTCCTGTAGCAACACCAATTGATTTCTCTAACAGTGATAACTGCTAATGGAATAGAGACTGCAATGTGTTGAGAAAGCAAGACTTCAGGCACTAAATTTATAAATACTGAATATAAGGTAACCCAATATTACATATTCTAATAATATTAATATCCATCTCTTGCTAGAGATCAGTGAGGGAACCAAATAACAGTCAAGTTTTGTTTCTACGATAGTTATTTTCAGCTTATATATTTAAAGTTTAAAATTTACTCTGGTAGTAGCATTTGTCACTCCTACAGATTTTCTGGAGAAAACAGCTAGCATCATGATGCAATATGTGACTTTCCACATTTAAAAATTCAAAAAAGTTTACTTATAAATACCTATTTCTACTTTGGAATTTGCAGAAATAATGCTTCTGTCAACAACAGAAATATTTCCTTGATCTTTTCACAGAAACAGTAAGAGGATGAGCTGTTTTAAAACAACTTCTTAGAAACAACATGGAAATACATGTTTCCCTTAGCTTTGCTTTCAGTTTCAAGCCTTTATTTACTTTGACACTTGAATTGTTCCAAAGCAGCTTTCTAGGATGCAAACATGAAACCACCCTTCACATATATTAAAAACCTGATGTTTTTACAATTGCTAAAGGGTTGCATAGTAGGAGTTTTTGAAAATAAAACCTGCATTTTAATGTATTAAGATTATTTTGGTGCCATACTGCATGTCTATATATATTTATAGTAAAATCTAGTCCAGTCCCTCTCCACACTTAATATCATACCTCTTTGCTCATTAATACAGTACACAGAAGCATTAGCTTCATAAATATATCTCCATTGCTGAACAACATCATTTAAATGTCTAAAGTATCTGTCATACTGTGTAAGCCCATTATTAATATTTGATTAGAAGGTGTTCAACTATCTTCCCATTTCAATGGGTAACAGGATGAAAAGCTAAAACATGCAAGGGATGTGGAAGAAAAAGAAGCATGTTGGGCATATTTACTATGGAGCACCTTGTAGATTTGATTTGATTCACTTCTGTTTCATACTAGTGTAAACCAGGTGTGATTCAACTTGTAGAATTTATTGACAGCGTGAACGTTCACATGAATTTAAAAAAAAAATTCCCCCCCACATATCTGTTCTTTATTTCAAGATAATCAGACAGTAAGTGTTTTCAGTTCAAAGTCAGTTGAAGCCCGGTGCTCTTTCTGACATGTTTTCCATTTCTTAATGCTGATGCAACACCTTTTCATTGGGTTTGGTATCTCAAGGCTTTGGAATGATGTTGCAATATGTGTTTAAAGTTCCCTGACCCTTGACTTCTTCATGTTAACTCAGACTCCGTTTCCTCTTTAACTAACATAGTAAAAGGATTTCTAAATGTCACTCATTAAAGATTCTGCTTGATTCAACCTTTTAAAAGTACACTGAATTCATGGATTGTGTTGTCTTAGAGGAGGGAATAACCAAACCTTTTTTTTCCTTCTAACTTTTCTTAAAAACTAGTTAACTTAAAACCAGATATTCCACATCTTTTATAACTCAGACTTATTCTCACTCTCGCAGCCAAAAAATAATCTTGTTAAAATATTGAAGCACTAATAGGTCCTAATAGAAAAATACACACTGCAGCATTAATGTAACTTGCCAAAATCAGTTACAATTCAGAACAATTTCCTTGCACGTATCTTATTCATTTCATTAGCAACACTGATGGTACAGCAAGGATTTATACCCACATTTTGAAAGTATATTAAAGTCCAAGAATTAAATCCTTCCTGGTGTTCCACTTATACTATAGGGGCAAAATAAAATCAAAACATGACTTACTTCCAATATGATCAGCACGTAGACACCTACTAAGATGATGGATGCAATTGTTACTTGTGTCTCTATATTTGCATGAAGGTACTGATACTTCATGGAAAGAGGAACACTGCCAGGGTCCTGTAGGAAAGCTTGAATGTTTATGTTTAAGATGGTGCCTCTGGTGAAGGAAAGAGAAATTTACTTATTTATGGAATTAAATATCATTAGTTGCATTTATGCATTAATTTTATATTGAGTACCTATATATATATATATGTGTTAAATCTTTACAAGTGCAAGCAACTTTTCAAACATTTTCACCTTATCACTCTAAAAGTGAAACTAACTCAAGAACAAAGCAGTCTTGTAAATCCATTTAAAAAACAACAAGAAATCCTCCTTTCTTGCCCCTCTAATTGGGGCAAGTGATAGATTATTTTTAAAACATTATCTATTCCTTCATAGTCATGTCCATGTAAACTACTACTTCAAAGGATCATTTCCCAGTCTTTTAGCCAACCTGTTTTGTATTGGAAAGGTTCTAGTAGTGATTATTTGTTCATTTCTTCTTGAACTTAAGGGTAGAGACCAGTTGTATACCACCTGCAAAAGATTCACGTTTGACAAAGTTAATAAAAGTGAGTGAAATTCATGTCTCTTATCTAGGGTTTTATTTCTCTTTGCTCTCTATCTTGTCCATTTAGGAGAATTTTTTGTGGACAGGGCATAATACACACCAGACTACATCAATTCAAATGATTAGGCATGTTAGAGGTGCTCAGGTTGGAGCAAACTCATCCTCATCCCCTCACTCAATCAATGAAGTGAGACAACTCCAGGAGGTGCTCAAGAGTGGGGATGCCAAATCACACTTCGCATTGACTATAAGGAGCATCTAGGGCAGCTAGGCTGAGAGACAATATGGTTCACTCCCAAAGACTGCCTGAGAAGAAAACTAACACACATGAGGTACAGATGATGAAAAGCCCAGGAGCAACATATTGCCCCTAGACACTATGAAGAGGACATGGTAGAACTTCAGTAAACAAAATCCATGTTTGCTGATCTTCAAACAAAAAGAAACAAAAAATCTTCAGAAAATAAACACTTTCTGAAACTTTGCCCATTTCTACACACTGATATTCCTGCAAGTTTAGCCAAATATACTCTTTAAATATCGATACAGATATTATTTCTTTTTTAAGGAAAACAAACTTTTAAAACTGTCAAATTTGGTTAATTGCAGCCAAAAGCCTGAGCCTGTCCTGACCATGTATCCTACAAAGTGGAGAAAAAACAGTTTAATTAGCCAGTTTGGTACAGCTGATCTAGTGGGAGGTGTCCCTATTCGCTGCAGGGAGGTTGGACTAGATGGCCTTTAAAGGTCTCTTCCAAAACAAACCATTCTATGATTTGACACAGAGAGATGCCTGAGGAACATGCAGGCAGGGAAGGTTATTCTGGCTACCTACTCCTTTGGTCATGTCAGGACCACCGCTGGCATGCTGGCAGGAGGTGGGCTGCTGCAGCAAACTGCACTGGTTACTCCACAGCATCATGAAGGCTCCTTAGGGATCGCTGCCACCAGCACAGGTTACAGCAGGCTCCTCATCACAGGAGTGGGTGGTTTGAATGAGCAATTGCCACTACGGTATTGTTTGCCATGTTGAGACAGTGGGACTATTCTTTTGCTGTAGACTGTGAGACTGGGTATAAGCGAGAACACTGTTGGCATTGATCAGCTGTGCTGTTACTGGCAGAGTCAGGCCATCCTGTCACATACACAGAATGAGAGGCAGTTGTTTGTGTACTATTCATTAAGTGATCATTAAATGCTATCCATTAAGTGATCAACCTTATTTTTATTTTTCAGTGATATACATGACAGGCTCTAAAAGATCCTCCTTCACTGAGTTCTCTGGGAGAGAGCAGCAGGAACTTGTTACCAACAGCATCAACAATGAGAAAGCCTTAAGAAAAATAAAGCAAATAAATGTGACACGTTTGAGAAAATAATTTGCAACAAAATGTGAAAATGTATTTCAGTGAGTGCAAAAAAGCACTTTACACTTCTTTCTTCCTTCAAAGACAACTTTTGAAAGGTTGCCAGTTTTAAACACAAGAACTTCTATGTTAAATATCAGTCAGTTTTACAAAATTTTAATATAGGAAGCTAAAGGAAGTCTTATAAAAGCAAAAGAAAATGTAACTTTGCTCTTATTAGAATAATTTTTCTAGTGGTGACACTGACACACTTCACAGCAGGGAAAAGCACAACCACTCAAACCACAAAATGGTGATGGAAATATAAGTGGTAAAATACAACTCAGGAAAAGTGGAAGTAAATTAAAAGACCATCACCTGCTGCTGGCGTCTCCTCCTTGATCCAGCATCTTCAGTCTGGCTGATCTGTATTACAATGTTCTCCTCTATTTGCTGATTGACCACGTCTGCTACAAATGGTCCTCCTATGTCTAACTTTAACAGAGCAGAATCATGAATATCGGTCAGATTCATAGCTGTTAATGAAGTTGTTAAGGTGTAAATTTCTAGTAAAAATGACTGTAGGCCATACAAATTCCAGAAAAAAGAAATATTAACCAACATATATTGAAAAACACATTCTTCACCTAAAATGCTTAAGAAACTATGGAAAGAACAAAATAGATGTTTTCTAAGGAAGCAGGAATTATGCATTGAGAATGAATACATCTGTCCTTTCCTAGCAACTTTTGAGATCCCTAACACACACTATGCTGACACTGTAGATGTATCAAAGCTTCAAAATAGCATATGGAGAGAGACAGAGAGGTAATGCTCTTTAAGCGCTTGTACTAGATGAAAGTCTACATCATTAGCTCAGCAATTTAAATATCACAGAATTTGTACTGGGGAAAACACTGTGGAAGCTTCAACCATGGGGAAAATTAAATCAGAATCAACATCCTATTCTTGTCAGAGAATTTGGGTTTTAGTCAAAATTTTACTCACACGTTTTCAGACATCTGAAAGGCATTTTCAAGCTCCTCTCAGTTGGAGTATTCATCATCTCTTTCTCCTCCAGCCCCCTTTTCTGCTTTTTCTTTCTTCCTCTTTTGGCTATCTAGCATGATCTGTGGTCAAACTACATTCCTAGTCTAACACAACTAAGAAGTCAGCCAACCATGATCCACGAATCTATTGGAAGCCTGGCTCTATTAGTCCCGACATACCTAGGACTATTTAAACTCAGTATTGTCAGAAGTCCACTTCTGGCATAGTTGAGAAATAAGTGTCCCCATGGGAAAAAGGGAAAGCCTAAGCTTTTAAATGCTTCACAGTTCTTTTGTTACTATATTAGAGAGAAACAAACAAACAAACAAAAAAACAATTCTAAGAAGGGAAGAGAAGAGACTTGATTTTACACATATATGTTCTATTGAAATCACACAACTTAATCTCCTTAATCTCATGCTCAATTATTTTAACTGTCTTAACATCTGACATTTAATTGAGCATACTACAAAGAGTGATTCCATTGCGAAAGGAATGTACAAGATCATATACCTACCAGAAGGAGTTTCCCAGAAAGATGTTTCTTTTGCCCACAAAACTCAAAGATTTTAACAGAAGAAAAACCACAGTATAGTTAGAGGGGACCCAGTGCAATCCTGTGCCCTGCTTCCCAGTGAGTCCCAGTAAGGTCATCCATGGCAGACCAGGCTCTAAGGAGGAAAGCTTTGTAGCATTATTCAGGGGTCATTCATATTAAAAATAGCTGTTTCTTCTGTACACGTTCCCAGCAGGAGAACAGGATTTTGAAAACAGACATCTCTCACAATAACCTAAAATAGATCCTAGTAGATCTAGTGGCAAGTGAGTAATCAGAGCGTTGCAAAGTAACATCAATGTCACCATGCTTATCATGGCAAGTACCACCAGTGTCACTCACATGCTATTCATTAGGAATAAACCTCTCATGCATCCATTTGCTTAAAGGAATCACATAGGAAAGGATAAATAAAAAACTGAGATGCAACGAGTCAGAGGACCAGTTCCAGTCAGAAGAATTTACAAATACAGCCCTTAGCAAGGGTAAATATGAATTATAACAGTTCTCTTCTGGTTCTAAAGGGTTTAAGTGTGATTTGGCATCACATTTTTTCTGTGTCCTAATTGATACATAATATTAATCCCAACTGGAACCATAGCTACACCTTTAACTAGAAACATTAATTATACCTTCTAAAAGGCTTGCTGACCTGAAGTAATTAACCCAATGATTTGGGATACCACTTGACAGTCTGCCTTTTAGTAGGAGTGTAGTCAGTAATTTATGTCTTGAAAAACTCAGGTGCATATAATTATGGCAGCTTCCTTTTAAGTAATGCTTTTAAAATAAATCCTGTAATTATCTAGATGACACATTCAGGAGCTATTATAAAGGATGCTTAAAATTAAAGGGGGAAAAAATGAAACACTGTTTTCAAGAAGAGTGGTTCCTTCCTTCTTTTCCTATAAAGTCGAGGATACTTAAGATGTTTTTCCATTCCTTTCTGTGCACTTATAAAACTATCAGAAAGAGCCCTACCAAAACTGGTTCTCCTTTGATTGCAAGTGGAACTGAACATCATTCACCAGTCTGCATTGAGGCTCTGAAATCCCATCAGAGTTATCTTTCTCCAAACAAGATTTAGAGACTCTGTCATAATTCCATTGTCAGACTGCAGCAGATCACAGCCTTTATGAAAGGTGAAATCAAATTAAACCAGGAGAAAACTCCAGCCATGCTTATATGAATCAAAATGCATTTTTTTTATCAGCTGCTCTTCAGAATATTTTTGTTTTGGTTTATCTTGGATTTATATTTCCCTTAAATTGCCAGAGTGTCATTTCCTCTACATTTTGATCATTCAGATGTGGCTAACTTTTGGGAAAACTATATTTTTACTTCTGTTATCCCCTTTTATTCTGCAACCTAACCATGCTGGGACTTCTTGTCTTTTCTAAACTTTTGTAATGTGGCCTCCAGTGTGTGCCTTTAAAACAAAAACTCTGCCTGACAAGATTTACAGCCAGAGCTATTGTTTTTTATTTCACTTCAACTAAGCTGCCTCATTTTTATGTAGTTCCCTTCTTTAAATTATATTACTGCTGTGAATTATCCTGTCAAGGGATTTGGGTTTATGTGCATTTTGTGCACCATGACACAGTAGCTCTGTATTTACACCTGGCACCAGATCAGGCCCACTGCTCAGAGCTAAAACAACAGCTGTGTTTCCTGATCTTGGTTTCCTGCTCCTAGCAGGTATTGAAGGGTGTGCGAAAGTCACCTCATGTCACTTTACTTTTTTGTAGCTTATGTAGACAACATGATGGAATGGGACACAGTGGATAAACATTTTAATCAGTTTTCCTTCAACATTTTTTATACTTACGTACTGTGCACATCTGCATTGGTTACTCACTTAAAATCAGTGAAAAGAAGGTGCTTTTGAGATGTAATTCACTGCTTTGTTTTAGACCACCACACAAATATGAGAGGAATCACTCATGAGAAGCATCAGTTCTTTCTATTAACCATAAAGAAAACCTAGGATGACTAACTCAGGTGTAGCTGAGATGAGTCACTCCCTAAATACTGAGTCCCTGCTCTACCCTCCATCATGCCATTAATTAATTTTGAACATAGCCAGGTGAAAAGCCATGATTGACAGAGATTCTGTTATTTTTGCATGCAGATTTTTGACTTTATGCTTTTCTTTATATCTACTTGTATCACCTACTCTGCCTACTGTAAAATGTACCTTTAAAATACTATGTATATTGATTATTTTTCACCGAGTTTCTGAGGTGCTTATATAGTATTGATCTTGATTTATGATCAGGTCACTCATGCTAGTTTCTCTAGGATATTAACATTTTAAGGTTGGAAATTTGTCTGTGTCTTAGAATCTATTTTTACATGTTGTCCTTAGGTGGGTTTATTTCTGCATCATTCTTTGCAGTTTTCTCTTTGGATGTCCTAATCCTGTTTGTAGCTTATAAGGTTGTTTTTACATCATCCTTTCACAATATGCCAGGTTGAACCACATGCCTTTCTATACCTATTGGTTTCTCCATCTGAAGAATGCTCCATAACTTTTCTTTTATATTTTTCCCTTTTTGGCATGTCAGCAAACTGGTTCCAGTTTTGTCTACATTGGATCCATCCTTTCTCTCTGTGCTCCATCATTTCTAGAAGTTTGTGAGTCCTTAATAAACTTTCTTTTCTACAGCATTTTCTCAATGATGTTTTGAGATTCTGCTTCCTTCCCTGCCTGTGCACATGGTCCTGTCTTCATCCATCTACTTAACAGCTTGAACATTGCCTGCGGGCTCAAATGCTGAGTACATTTCCAACAGCGTCAACAAACAGAAACTATTTGTAAATGTGTTTTTAAAGGAGAAATGACAGAGGAGTGTCTGACAGCAGAGAACTAGAGTTACAAAATTTAAAAAAAAATCAAAGGGGAAGGGATTAGAGAGGTTGTTTCATTCATTAAGTTAATTTATGCTCCCTTGGAGAATATCCCATTTCTAGGACCTCCTAGGAAGCTGAAAATTCTGCTAAAATCTGACTATATTCTTTGCCTCAGTCTTTCTTTCTATGTATACCTCTGGTTCAGGGAGTGGCAAAGGTGATTTTCAGTGTCACTGCTAGTCATGGCATGACTGCAAGTTTTCCTAGTGACCTTTTCTTGCTCTATGATTAACAGAGTTGCACCAATCATTCAAATTCATGTCACTTCAGCAAGGAATTTGGTAATAAGGTCAACACATCTACCCATCTTATGTCTGCTCAGTCTAGACTTTCCCATCAATTCCCCATGAAGTGGGGAATTCCCCCATCAATTCCCCGTATATGGAATTGTTCTAAATAGTTCCACTGAATTAAAATTAACTGAGAAAACTAGCCTATGATGTAAATTTCAACATACTATTGTTATTGAGATACATCTTCTACTTTCTGAATTTGAGATCTTAATCCTGGACTGGATGTGATAAAATCTCTCAGAGCTAATGAGGAATGAGATAAGTCAGTGAAAATGGCCATTACCTAGTAAATTTGATATCTCTGGTTTTGTCTGAATCGGACTGACCGGAGACCTGTTCAGCTGTGATTTGAGATTATGTATTAAGTTTTGTCTTGCACATAAAGTGCAAGTGAGTAAGGAACCCTTCACACTGGCTGCTGTGCAAATACAGACCTTGCGAAATGTCAGCCCTTGCTCCAAAACATTTACTGAGAGGATAAAAAACATTTAAAGTAAACAACCAGATCAGGACTGAAGGCTTTAAAATATATTTATAAAATTGCAGGATCGTTGGCCAGAAAGTATTCACAATCCACTCCTTGGTTATTATCAGGTTTCAGGTCCAAGAAAAAGAAGTTCTGACAATCAGTCTGGAAAAGGAAAATGAAATTGCTTCACCTAGACTGATTTAGCTTTCCCTCAGCTATAACAGGAACTGACACAAGTACAGAGGTTGAGCTGGAAGCAAGTGAGATTGTTACTGAAACACTTGTCAGGGACAGAGTAAAGAAGGCAATTCACAGCTCAACAAGGTAAGTGTGAGACCCATCTCACAGAAATGTGCTGGAAGAAGATTTACCTTTTCTTGTAAAAAGAAAATATTTCTACTATTGAGAAATGTAGAAATAGCAGTAACTGCTAGTTGTTATAGTGCTATGTGTTATAGTGTTATGTTGCTATAGTGAAAGAAAAGAAGGCACTCTACTAGGGAGACAGACACTTTTTCAAATGACAGTGATGTAGCATACAGTTTGATGGCAGAATTCCTTAATAGCATCCACAAATACCCATTATCTTTTAATTTTATAAAGCCTAGTTCATTTCAAAAAGTTAGTGCGTGGTTCTGCTCCAGCTGTCTGTTCCTCAGTATTGGAGAAAAATTTCAAATTTTGTTTAGATCAGGGCAGAAGTTAATAGAAACGAAGGAATGAACATGGAACATATCTAGCATTTCAGAAGATTCTTCAAGCCTGAAAACCTATGGAAGTTGTGAAGAAGAAAAAGAATATTTCTCTTTCATTCTTTGGTCAACCAGTTAATGGAGAGAAGTTATAGGAAGATTTGAATGGCCAAAGTTACAAAAAATAAAAATGTTCATGTCTTTGTACAGGTACACGTAACTAAACTAATACTGGAATTTATTCAGACTCTATATTTCTTCTTCTATTTTTAGAATGTGCTTTCCAAACATACATCGTCTTATTATTGATGCTTCCCACTTAACATACAGTCTTTGAGCAAAAGATCTGAAAATGCTTCACAAATTTAAATCAAGAGGGTATTGCATCTTGCTTCATGCAGAAAAGGACCTCTAGCCAGAGTTCAGTATGAACTTACTTCTTTCTGGTATTAGAGAGCTGACTGTTAGAATTTATAAGCCAATAAATCCCAAGTGTTGTCAGAAAGGAACAGTTTTACCATTATTCTGGAAAACTATACTAAATCCACTGAATTTTTATCTGGTGCCAATAGGAGAGAAACAATTAAAAAAAAAAACAACAAAAAACAAAAAAACCCCAAACAAATAAACAAACAAAAAAACCCAGAAAAAAACAGAAAAACCAAAAGCCTTATAGATTCAAAAAGCTTCTATTAATTCACAGGAGGCAAGATGTTGTTTTCAGAAACTGCAGCCAAAACATCTCAGTGCTACATACCAGGTTTGTATCCATGGGGATGTGCAAAGCAAAGAGAGACATGAATGGGCTAATAAAAAAGAAGATAATGGGTAGAAAAACAGCTACAATAAATCCAAGGAAGAGACAAATGTGTGGAAACATAAACAGGAACCAGAGCAAGTGGAAAATTGTTAAAGAGATATCATATGAAAATCAGGTCACCCCCACGCCAGCAGATACAGGTCTCTTCTAGCAGACATAAAGTCCTGCCTCTGAACAAGCCTGAGTTCCCATGGGCATGACAGAAAAACAACAGATATCTAAGTGCCACCAGTACGACAAAGGATATGAAGTCCAAAGGGGATCACTCAATTTGGTTTTTAAAAATACTTCAAAATTTGTTTTGATTTTTCTAGTGCATGCAGACACATTGTATGCATGAGCACACATCCATAACACACACATCAATGTGCACGAGTATTTCTGGGAAGAAATAGAAATGAGAGGAAGGAATTTAAAAAAAATAAAAAGTATAAGGTGGTTAGTACCCATTAAACACTCCTTAACAGCAGAGGTAAGGTGTTCATTTGCATAATTTGGCATCATATGAGCTAAGGGACTGACTTTCCACTCAAAGCAGTCTCTTATAATAACCTCTAGGGGTTTTGTGACAAGGACTACTGCAGCACACCTGTCAGCATACTGTGAAATTCTTGTAGCCGTTCAGAGTAGTGTCTAATGTCCACTGGGAATATCACAATCTGATAGCCAGCAGAAATCACCTCTTCAACACTGCTGTGTCACATTAACATTATCTAAGCCTAGCCAAAAACCAGAATACATTCTTCACTGTGTAACAAAGTGGAGGACAACCTCGTGAGCTTACTATGCACATATGAAGATCAGCAGCAACTGTGAGGTGACATTCAGAATTGCTTGTGCCTTTTCCAAACCTCATGAAGAAATTCAATCTTTCTCCTTGACTCTTCTGCTTGAATTACCACGTCACCTTGAAAATGAAGCATGGCTTTGCTGGATTGCTTGCCTCTCACATATTTTTCCCCAGCTCATTGACCTCAGGTAGGAACACAGGGACAGAATATTCAGTTTTCAACACACACAGCAGAAACTAAGAAGCTTCAGCTCCAGGTTTGTGAAGTAAGAGGAATGCTATATTCTGACTGTCTGACAGCTATTTGGCTCAAAGTAAAAAAACCCAGAAGGTAAAATGAAATATGGGAACACTTGTTTGTGCTCAAATCCCAGCGCTTCCCTGAAACAAGCAAATGGAATAACTGGTTGCAGAGTCAATGTGTTGAATCCTGTAGCTATGGTTCCAACATAAAATCCATGGAAAGATAGAAAATCCTCAAGTTGTTCTATGACAGTTGACTAAAGCTTGAACTCAAAGACTTGCTTTGGCAGAAGGGTGGCAATACACCCTCCTTTGGCAGACTGGGCCATGACAGCTGTGGTGCTGCTGAACACCACACATCTATAGGAGCTTTCAACAACTGTTTCAAGGAAGACAAAAATAATGATGTGAACAGGATACTGATAGGAACTTACAGTTGAAATAGTCACTGGTCCTACTAAATGTTCAGTTGCTTTATTCCAAAAAGCAATCTCAACTTTTAATTATAAATGGCCCTCATGCACTAACCTTTACTTCCTTCATTTACCCTACTAATTATTGCATTGTATTGTGTCATTATTGGTAAATGTGAGAATCAAATCTATTTAAAATAGAATCTCCCTGCCTAAAGCCACAGAACTACCCAGTTAAATAGAAAAAAATCAGCATTTCAAAAACTGCAACACCTCCCAGGAGCTTGTGAAGTATTTCTGTAGGTGAATCATCTTTTAACACTAGTGAAACATGAGCCAAGCAGATTGAAGACCAGTCTGATTAAACTAGAAATAAAATGAGAACAAGAAACTTAAGTTACGTGCAAAAGTTTTTGTTTGTTTACTAACTGAATGCTCATCCCCCAAAGACTTTTTCACATTCAGGTCTGCAGTCACCTGCCAAGAATCATTTTTATTTTGTGTTATTCTATTGTTTGTTCTTCTGAACACTTCTTGGCAATCTATGGACTTAAATTGAGCAATTTTTCATGGAAAATTTGTAAAAGAATCTGCACCTCCACTGAAAAATATTTACAGATCTACAAATTCATACATATGTCTAGGCTAAGCTGTTCTGGAAACATCTGTGAATCATCTTATTTCCTGCTTTTGAAGGAGTTCACTGAGTAGCATCATGGCCCAAGTATACACTACAGGTATGTTACAGGTGGCCTGGGGTGCACATGCTGCAGCCAGCTGCACGTCCTAGCCATGGTCCCAGCTATTTGCTGGGCCCTGATCCCACTGGCTCTGCAACCCAATTCCACACTTCTGGCTTCATGCAGACACTGGACACAAGGACTCGATGGACACCACAAGGTGCCCCAGACAGGTGCCATTCAGCATGACTTGGATATGGAGCACGACTGTGGCCTGCATCAAAGGACATGTCTACATTCAGCCCAGGCTCTGAGAACACCCAGTCCTCTTGGGGCATAAGACAGGAAACACTGACCCATTCAACCAGTTTACCAATGAAACTTCAGTTCCAAGTTTTTTCAATGAAAGAAGGATACAGAAACTTTCCAGAGGTGATACAGCCAACATCTGCCAGGACATACCTTGATCTGGATAAGTGCCAAATAAAATCTAGGGCAAGGATAAAAATCAAACATGCATTAGTAATACAAAAAGTGAAAAATACCTGCTAAGCCTATCTTAAAGACTAAGACTTTCAAACTGTACATTAAATTGTAAGATTGCAAGATTGCTTTCCGTATTCTCAGTTGATACTTAACAGGGATGAGTAATATTCCTTCCATAAACTTACTGCTAAAGTCACATATTCAATGTATTTTATCAAAGTGTCTCTTAGGACTAAGTTGTAATCTTAAAGATCTACCTGGAAAGCAACACCCACATCTGAGGAAATAGTGTCATCTATTTTGTCTCTTATATGGAAGCCCTGCTAGCCAAAATAAAGTTCCTCACAGCAGCTAAGAAAATAAACTCCAATTTTTTGAAAAAACTCTCAAGTTTTTCAGGCTAAGATTTGCCAATTTTGAAGATTTTGGTAGGGGAGGGCAGCACTCCGGCAGCCCCAATAGGGAGTTGCCTACATCCCTGTGGCCTCCTGCCTTCCACACCATGTGGAAGCACTGTGACTGCTGGTGCATTCTCCCCAGCACAGCTTTTCCTATGAACATTCCAGGTGTTAGCCAGTATCTAAATGCTCATCCTAAATTCAGCAAGCAACCACAAAGAACATACAAATTTGAGTTTAACCTGCCTCCTGAAACTCAACTGCACACCCTACCACATTGTTCAGGGTGGTGTGCACCAAACAGTAGTTTGAATAAGCATAAGGTCCTGCACAGTACTTTCATTTTTTGCCATCTTACCCCACCCTCCAGATATTTATTTATTAGCTAAGACCAAATATCACACCTCATTTTGAATTAATTCTAAGAAACTGAGGGGAGGGGAAGGGGGAGAAGGATTGCAAATTCAATACTTACAGAGCAGACAACTACAAAGATAAAAAGGACTGAAACTTTTAGGAATTTTAGACAGCGTCTGAAATGTAAGAAACATGAATTTACTATATGGCTACTTTAAAGCAGATCTTTTCTATTGTCTTAATAGCTCTGACATTTCAGAAGTAAGCACTTAAGGGTGATAATTTACCACACCGGAGTATGGACACCACTAAGCAGGGTCAGCAGGGACCTGGGAAGCCTCAATGACTATATGGGACTCCTGCCCCAGGTCTGCTGCCAGCCGGGTCTCATCGCACTGGAACGTTTTACCCCCCAGGCTGCAGCATGAGTTGGTGCTGGCACCTGGAGCCACTTCTTTGTGGCTGCTGCCAGCCCCCAACAGACCCAGAACCCCACTAGCTCAGCCTAGTCTATCCCAGGGAGATAAAGGAGCAACGCCACCACAGGGAGGTGGCATGACCCAGCAGAAAGCACAGCTTGTTGCATGGAGTGTCATGGATGACTTACTCAAAACTGGATTTCTAATATATTTCCTGAAAGGTGCTGGGAAAAGATAATTTGAATACAAGAACAAGCTTTAAGAATCTCCCGGTTTCAGCGGTGTCTTTTTAAACCAAATACAGTTCCTGAGCATCTCTAGATAAACCAACTATCAAAGCAAGATATTTTTTTTCCATAGCACACCTGCACCCTTTGAAGGAATGTTCAGTCCTGGAGAATTTATGCCATCAAATTTTTTGAAGTGTCAGAGCTTACTACTGAGTGGGCTAAGCAAGAATAAATTCAAATGTGGACGTTGAAAATGTATGCTCTTGAGTAAGCACTTTTAAAGTACCATTTTTTTATCTTACCATAAAATTCAACTCTTAATTAAGTAATTATTTTCTTGCTGCCCATCAGTATGTTACACAGATGTCTTAATTTACAGAACTCTTCCTGGTGATTTCTCCTTATTACATCTTTTCATTAATTGAAGGCATTGATGTTTTCATCCTATTTTTTCAGCAGTAAACATTCAAACATTGCTATCCTGACAGAGTGACAAATGTAAGGTTTGATTTAAGCCTGATGACAAGCAAGAAGGAAAACATTTCAAGTTACTAGGATAATTAGTTGAGAAGGGAGCAGTGCAATAAGTAGCTGCATTGACAGATGCTACAGAACAAAATATTAAAGCAGAGTAGTTTGAAGAGAGTTAGAAATCATTTTTAACCACAGTGTAAGTAAGTCCTTAAATCAACTTCATTGACTGAAAGCAATATGAGTGACTGGAGACCCATTTTTTAAAACATTGTTTTGTAAAGATGCCTTCCTCTTTCAAATGCTCCAAACGGGCAGAAAAGAGCCAGCAGCTAATAAAAATATTTTGCCACACACCCATACAAAGCAGCTCCAATATCCAATGAAATACAAGTAGTAACAACTTTATGCAAACTTTGCACAGCATAAAAATCTAGAGAAGGCAGAGGAAGAAGGGAAGCCGGTTAGGTTGTTTCTTCCATAAATGCCAGTTAGCCCTGCTCTGCTGAAAAAAAAAAAACAAACAAGGTGGCAGAGAAGGGAAAGAGGATAACAAAGGCTTGAAAAGAGGATAATGACAACAAAAGCCATTATCAGCACCTCAAAACTGATCACTTCTTATGGTATTGTGTGATTTATGGAAAATATCTAGTGCCTGCTTAGTCATGCATCCTCTATCATTCTTGTCTGTTCTCCCCATCCCCACATTACAGTTCTATTTTTGTATTTTTGAGAATTTATTCTGTTCTGAATTACTAAAGCCCTGTCAAGATTGGTTTAGATTTAACATACTTGACATTTTCTTTTTGCACCTCCAAATTACCATTTCCAATAATAATAATAATTCAAACAATTATTACTACAAGAAACACCAATAACTTTAAGACATAAGAGAAATAAAGAAACATTAATTAAGTCTTTATAAATTCATAACCACTTCTCTGTAAACAACCGAAACTCAACTGAATGAGCTGACAAGACATAATAAAAAAGCCTTTGGAAATGGTTATTTTATTAAAAGTAGAATTCAGAAGGCTCTTTTCCTCCTGTCTGTTTGTTTTCATGGCATTTTGTACTAGGGAAGCAGCACTTTTAACAGCTTACAGTTGAGAAGTGATCAGCCTTTGACTTGCCCATGATTTGCAATCTGTTTCTTCCTACAGCACTAATCTGGCACAGGAATGCAAGTACAAACCCTGTGCCAAATCCCGCGCTGATATATTTGCCTCTGGCAAAATCCTATTTGACTTCAGTCGAAAATGCATAAAGTACAAATCGACAAAGGATTTCACCCCCTGTTCTAAACCAAGTGATTTTTAGTCTGATCTGCACGTGGTGTCAGGCAGTTTAGCTCCATTTATTCTCTCAGCAGAGTAATGCTGATTTACAACAGCCGAGGAGCTGGCCTCATATGTACAACCAGCACCATAGCAACGAAAATGTTCCACGGGAAGGTCTGCCAGAGAAATGAGATGCTCCCCAGATTATAAACCTATACTGTACTGGAAACAATAGATTCTACAGTCTCAGTTGCTGCCTTTGTTCCATCAAATACCAGGGAAAGCTACTGCGAGTGTGAAGAAAGACACCTGCCAACTTCTTCACATCTGTTCATATTGCACTAATTGCAGCCATTGAAATTCTCCTGCTCCATTTGTTCAGTGGCAGTGCAGGAGAGCAACACTCCACACAATACCATATGCACTATGAAAGGAGGAAAGCAGTTGTGAAGTGATGAGCTAAGACAACATACAGGTAGGGACATCTCCCTGGAAAGGCTCTGCGGATCAACATGGAGATGCAGACATGCAGTGCTGGGCTCCATGCAAATCTGCAGAGCTATCTACAGAGGCCAAACCAAACTGGTTAAAAGTGTGAAACTATGGAAGGAGCAGAGAGAATTAGTATCCAAGATTAAAGGGTTTACTAGTTATATCCCAGGCAAAAATATCTTTGGAAAATTTCAACTTAAGCTTTATCACATTGGTATCTTCAAATATATTAACAGATTCAATTTATCCCCCGTGCCTAAATGAGGTAAAAGACTGCTTGGAGGTAAAGAATTAAATATATTAATGTACTTTTAAAGATAGAAAAGTGGTCAGTTAGATTTTGCATTGTGTATATATGAAAAGCTACTGTAATGACTACAGAAAGACTGTGTTAGATACGTATTTTAATTAAGTGAAGTATTTCATAAAAGCAACAAAACACTGAAGAATAAAGCTGTGGCTAAACCAAGGGGCTTTTAAGAAATGGTTTCAAAGAAATGTTAAAGGCAATATAGAAGGTATTTAATTACAAATTTAGAATAGGTGCTATGATTGATGCTTGAAGCATTTGATCCAATAGCAAGGAGCTATTGATCAATAGGTAGAGGTTGTAATCAATTTCACAGGGTTTATTTATAAACTATCAATGGAAAGATACAGCCTAAATACAGAGTGTTATTTTACTCGTTTGCAGAAAATAATTTTCTAGACATCTATACTTAAAAAAGTAATCCCAGCATAAATTAAATAAATAAATAAATGTTTTAATTCAGACCTCATCTTTGATAAATTGAACTTGACATGGAGGTTGTCCAAGATTTCGTATTTGTCAGAAGAAGCAGATCTAGACCAACTTGTCGTTTCACTTCCCAGCTGAAACATTTGCTCAAATTCTGCAGAGCTGTCCCATGAATCATCATCTGTGGTAAAATCTGAATTATGGAAACCCATGTACTGCCACCTGTCACACATTTTCAGAAAACATAATAAAAAAAGCAGTGGTTTATTTTGACATGTTGTAGCTGCAACTGACCTTGCATATTCTTAGGTTCATTGTGAGAGATTTTAATGGGAAAATTCATTGATAGAGATTTATTCAGTATAGACTGCACTCCCCTTGTTGACACAACTAGGTAGGCTGGGGAGCAAAACCAAAGACCCCATAACATTTAGGTGCATGTGGGAGAACCAGATCTTTGATGCACATGTACCTCAGGATTTGGTGTGTAAGCCCCCCGTAAGGACCTAAAAGTCACATGTGTCTTTCAGTGCACCTGATACAACACCACATGAAGGAAATAAGAACACACAACCTGCAATTGTCTATCCTTAGGGGTCTCTAATCACCCTGACCTCAGACCTTGCACCCTTCCCTTCCACATTTACAGCCCCTTCTTTCCAGTCCAGGTCCTCTAGAGTAACTCTCTGCTCACAACCCCTGCTGTTCACTGTATTTCGCAGAGTTTGGTGTCAGATAGAAGAAAGAACCATGTACAATTAAATAGAAAATAGTTTAGAAAAAGAATATTTTTAGTAAAATGAAAATAACTCACCCATTTTCCTCTGAGGAAGCCTTCAGTAGTGGTGTCTTCTCTGTAAAGCCAGTGTTTTTTGACCTTGGGTTGAATAATTTGGAAAAATTGAAGTGATATCTTTGGAGAGAAGAAAAAAAAGAACAGTAAGTCTGCAGTACAATGATTCACTACAGTTCTACAGCATATTTTTCTACAAGTGCATCTAACTAGTTAAATATTATTTAAGAATATTATTCAGCTAAATTAAGGTTTTCATTAAGTCATGGTAGTTACTTCGTTATAGTCATGGAGGACTATACTGCATAAAATAAGACAAATTATTCTTATCCTAAAAGCATCTAAAATAGTCAACTAAATTCCCTCTGAATGTCAGAAGAGCAATAAGCACCTAACTCACACTCATATGCTCATATTTTAGACACATAAATTTACAGTGAGACAACTGCACTGTAATATTAGTGATGCAATATTAGTGATGTAATATTAGTGATTAGTGATTCTTAAGGTAAATAGTTATATATATTCATACAAGTTCATATTAATATACTTCATAAAACATAAATAGGATAAATTCTGTCCTGTAAATGCCATTTGAGACATGGATCACCAGAAATCTACTAATCTCTACAACAACCTTGGCACACTTTGTATTACAGAAGAAAGCTTTATCTGAAGTACAAGTACTTCATTCCTGCAGCACAATCCCTTCCAAAGAGTTTCTGTTAACTGCAGATGTTGCAGACAGTTATGAGACAGTGAGTTACTTCTTGTTATATTGCAGCTTAGCACTGTTAAGAAGCCTTCTGCTAAAATATAAATCCCGAACTTTAAGAAACATCCAAAAAGAATCAAGCATGATCACAGGGGTCTGGCTTTAGGGCAGGCTTCTGGGAGAGATTAAATAATTGAGCCATTATAGAGCACTCTCCAAGACCTGGCTCTTCTAGAGACATTTCCCATCAACACCACCATTATTCAGACACACTCAGATTTATTCCATTCAAAATTGCAGCCACCCACCACCAGAAAGTCCCGAAGAAATCTGCGACAGACAGTCAACATCCAGATCTCATTTCTCCCAGAGACACTTAGAGGAAACCTAAAATGTGTTCTGCTACTGCTGGACTGTGAAAGAAATTATAAAATCACAGACAAGCAAATAAATATTCAAAGGTGACTGGTAATTCAATCTTCTAAATATAAGGCCAGTTCAAAAAAGAAGGATCTGTATATTTACCTTTATAACACAATGTAAGATAGTGGAATTTCTTGCAATTTGTAGAGGTATGCATGAACACAGACTTTGTAAAATTAAAACCTCCAGTTAATGCTTCAGCTTGCTTGTTTAGTAGTGATACCATTCAGAGGCTGTGCTAGGTGTGGAGCAATGGGATACAGATATTTCAGCCTTGAGTGGCTCATTCAAACTCTGCTGTAATCACCATATTTGCAGTTTCAACAGAAGGGAATGAATGAGTTAGAGAGATTGAATTATCCTGTACCTCAGGTCAAATGTTGGGCAGATTACAATTCAGGTGCTATATTGCACTGACACTTCATCTGTGAAGAGATGATTGCACACTCCAAAGGTATCGAAGTGTTCCCTCTTTTAAATAGGAAAAAATCATTCACACAAAAAGTTTAAGTGGAGAAACTGGTGTTCTGAAGCAAGTGCTGTTCTAATCTTATCATAGCCTTAAATTTTTTACAAATAGAATCCATAACAATAGCAAAAACACTATCAGGATTTTAAACGTGTGCTCACCGTGCGTCACTGATATGCTCCTGGCTAACCCTGGCATCACACTACATTCAAAGTTTGCATCCAAAGATGGCAATTTTAATATAAATTCTGATGGTGGACCTTAAACCTATACATTCAGAAATTTAACTCATGCAAAGACGAATTAGCTGTTTCTGCTGTTAAACAAAATGATGCCACTTACTCCACAAAAAAAAAAAAAGGCTTCAAATAATATATACCATATGCTGTTCTGATCTAACCTCACTTTGCACAGTCCATTAACCTTTCCACACTTACTTTTCTTCTTTTCCTTCTAGGACATATGCAGAATCTGAGATTAGCAGCCAGAAAAATTTTCTGCAAAAACTTCCATTTTCTTCTAATTTTTAGAGGTTGATACCAACTCTGCTTTGTATTACCTAGGCATACATATATCTGCTGATGATCCCCCACCTTAGCAGGTTTTCACCACTACTTAAGTGCAAGGAGTGCTGGAGGGCAAAGCAACAATAGCAATGGCAACCAGAAAGAGAGGATAGCAGTTTGGTGGAAGGTGGTTCAAATGACAGAACCTGAGGTAAAGGATCCAGAAGACACCACCTCCACTTTCTTTTCGCACATTTGTTATTCAGACTTGCTGATGTATGTCTTGCCACTTTTACATGGAACTGTAGAGCTTCACAGATTGCCAAGAATGGCCAATACAGCAAAAATGGAAGAGGTCTTCAGATAATGTGAAAACAATTAGTACATGACAACATTAATTTGCAGAGTTAAAACACGTGAACAAGAATAATCAGCAGAGAACAGCCAGGCTTGACAAAACAAAAATAATTAGATAAAAAGCAGAGAAGTCTCAACTCCCCCATGATGTGATTACTCTAATTAGAGAATGAGAGTAGTATAAACAATAAAGCTAATTAGGGCATAAAAGAATCTTGAAGACAGAAAGCTCTAGAAAGAAAAGTTGAAAAAACATCAGGAAAAAACAGCATGGATTATAAAAATGAAAGTCATCCCTGAATGGAGAACTGAATACAAGCCCCTCTGTTCCTCTCATAGTTCTGCAGAGACACTATTGGTGTGATTTGGTTATCCACTTCACCAACAGAGATCGTCTGAAAGCAGATCTAAGAAGGCTCAAAGACCCCCTGCTATTACAGGAGAAAGTCTACAGTGCTCAAAAACCCTCTCAGCATCATTCTTGGTGCTCCTTGGCCCTGCAAGTATCTGGCAACTATGACACCGTGTAAATATGGGAAAGAAATCAGTGACCCGTTTCAAAACCTAGGTACAATTACACTTCGAATATTTCTTCACAATGAAAAGAGCAAGAAACTTTGGTTATGCTTACATGCCAGAATGGAGTACAATCTATCTCTACTGAGCAATTCAGCAACATTATCAAGGAGCTAATCATCAGGTCAGCTCATTCGTCCATTGTGGATAGACCCGTTCCTAGGATGAGAAGACTACTCTGGATTTATACTATGTCCAGGTGCACAGCTGGTAAGCCACACGCCAGTTGCATCCCCTGTTCTTCTCTCATGGTTCAAACTCAAAAATCATTAGCATTTTATACATCAAATTTGAGAAGAGACATGAAATACTTGTATATACAAATGTATACATTAATATGTAGATATGCACATAGATCTCCACACCAAAAATAATGTTCTCATTTCTCTTTCATTCAAAATTAATGGGAGAAAATTAAAACCAAAAGCTATGGAAAAATAGTATTTGACAAGGGCTTCTTCAAAGACTTACAAAGCACTGCTCATACACAAAGATCCATGTAGAATCGACATCAGAAAAAGAAAAGCATGTCCTGCCTCCTGTACAACTACAGCTCTGGCCACATTTGTTCTCACATTTGCTACAGCTGGGCATGTTTTTTTAAATATGTGAGATCTTTCAAACATAAGATTGTGTTCTTAACCCCTCAGCTACTGCTGTGACAGTCTTGTATACAGATTTTGGTGTTCTCTGCAGGAGTATAGGTTTGTTCTGAGGAAATGTATGTTTTCTGAGCTCCTTACTTACAAAGTCATGCTTTCCCATCACTAATCTTTCAAGCAATTACAATTTCTGACTGTCTCCATAGTAACCCAGAGGAGGAACCAGCATTGTAGGAGGGCTCTCCACACCCCAGATGACACAGCAGGTTCTGCCAGGTCATGGAGCTGTCCACAGATGAAGCTCCAGCTGCCTGTCAGCAGCTGGAGAAGGATATCACTCACAGTATTAAAAAATACAAGGGTTCAAATGCAAGTCCCAGGCATCTATTACAGAATCCCCCGCAACCTGTGGCTGTGCCACTGTTCCCACAGATGAACAAGGTTCACACTATTTGGTGGCAATTTCTGCTTCTCTATAGGTGTACAGCAGAAATATGACCTTCAATCTCCTAAAATTGTTTGGGCTGTATAAGGAAAAGCAGGCTCCCTCTACCCTCCTTGCCATGTGAAGAGGTACAGGGAGAGCAGGAGAGGAAAGGAAGGGTTGTGTGTCAAGGTTTAACGCTGGGCCAGCAATCAAACAAATGACAGATGTTCTCTGTTAACCCCTCTCCCTTCCCAAAAAGGGAAAGAGAATAAGGGAGAGAGACACACCTGTAATGAAAACAATATTGATTAAAAAAAAAAAAGAAAAAGGAAATATAGACAAATATATACAAAACCACTATTGCATCCCCAACCCCACAGTAATGCTCACATCACCCCTGAGGCTGCAGGTCAAATCCTGGGAAAGTCCCAGACTGGACTTGTACTCAGCCATGGATGGGATTCAGGAACACAACCAGTCAGGAATGCATGGATGGGGATCAAAGCCAGAAGAATAGACAGAGTCCTCTCAGGACACTGGCAATGGATGAAGAGAGTTTAGTCCTTGTGATGTCTCAGCTTTATACTGAATATGACATGTATGGCACAGAATACTTCATTTGGTCAATTTTGAGTCACTTGTCCAGTCCACTCCTCACCACAGGAGGATCACAGGTGTCACTCCTTTTCCTCCCTTTCATTTCCTGCACATAAGAAGTTTAGCAGAACCAAGCAGTGCCCTTGGTTCTGCACACCATTCTCTAGCTTTAACTATAAGCATTGAACGCTCTCTGTCCTAGAAGCAGACACTGACTGAAAACCATGCTGTTAATTTCAGCAAGTGCAGTTACTTAGAAGAAACTTAACTGAAAAGTAAAATTAATAACAAGAAAATTTGTTCTGTCCTGGCTCAAACCAGGACAATGTGTGAGAGCACAGTTGCTCCCACTGACGGGATGATGACTCCTCAGATGTTATTCAGAGTTGGTGGCTGAAGAGTGCTCTGGATTCCTCTTATATCACAGCACTGTTTCCCATTACCTACAGGTGATCACTTCCAAAGTCTTCAGGGGACTTTGGAGGAAGTCCAAAGAGAGAACTTGGTTCCTGCCATTGAGCACCAGACCTGCTCCCTGGCCACATTTTCAGGCATTTCCTAAAGTGTTTACACATGTCACTTCAAAGGAAAAGGAAGATTGTTGTAGGAGCTGTTATTCAGCAATAAGCAAACTTTCAACCCCAGCTACACTACAACAGAGGACACAAAAAAAAGTAAGTATCCTACAAGAAGCTGAGAAAAGACCATACTCATCCTAGTTAGCTGACAAGCACTTGAAATAATCACTAGGTTTGTCTGGAACCTATTATTTAGCCTTATAATGAAAAGATTAATCATGCCACACAATGCATGAAGTTTTCACTCCCTATAATAAAAAGTACACATTTTAAACATCAGCTAATACAATTCTTCATCTGCCATATGCTATGTCATGCACACTTCTGTAAAAGAGCTGTTTCTATGATAACAGAAAGAAATAATTCTCACTTCTATGGAAAGGAATGGGTCAGAATTGAAGAAGAGGTGAATATGGAAGCATACTTATTATGCAAAAACATCAACAGTTTTGAACATAAGTTATTGGAAATTTCACTATATAAAAAATTGAAAGCTGAATCTCTTCAGGAAAAATAGAATAAGTTAGCATGCTTCCTTGAATTAGTAATCACTAAAACCATGATAAGTGTGAGGTTGCCTCTTAAAGAAAAGTCCAGGAATAGTACCCAGCCAAGAGACCATAACAAATACAACAAAATTTAAGCAGTTTCCTAGAGGAGAAGAAGGCCAGAGTAAGACTATGAGAGATAATTAATCATGCAGGAGAAACTAGTAACAACTATAAGATTTTAATTTATCATTTCTACATTCTTTTAGGTTAAAGCCTAATTTCTGAAGCATCATCTTCCCTGAACAGAGAACATTTATACAAATCATATGTACTGATTACTCATATGAACTAATTAGTCTTATCACGACTGTAAACAGCACAATGCAGAAACAAATTGAAAAACAGAGATTTTACAAAAAAATAAAATAAAATAAAATAAAATAAACACACAAAGAAAAACCCACACCAGTTTTTGACCACAGCTGAAATACATTCTTCCACCAGATTTGGTATTTGTCAGTTCCACTTTTGAGCAAGGGTTATATGGTACAAACTGTGCTGACCAACATCAGCTTTTAAACATTTACTGTGTACTAAGCAGCTGTATACATACATCCATCAACATTATGATATATATGTGCCCACACAGAGACACAACCCTCCATCACGTTTTCTCCTCAGTGGTAGCATGTCATGGAGACTGTTATGACTACCTGTTGCAAATGACGTATGGTCAACTGATACACTAAGAGTCAAGGGAAGGATCAAAGAATGCAGAGCTCACATCTCTAAACAGGATCCAGACATTTTATGGTGGCTGCTTTATGTATCTTCAACTAAAGCAGCAAATAACCTCTAGACCCTTTAAAAGCATGCACCATTAAGATGGCAGAAAAATTCAGCAAAGAAAACATTACTCAATACAGACTCATTTTCTCTTTGACTTTCCAAATTTTCTGTTAGTCAGGACTGCACAGGATGCCCCAGAGGACTGTGGCACTGGCATTATCTGACAGCAATACACTGCAAGAAGCACAGCCAACTGGCAAGTCTCATATTGCGAAGTGTCTGTCATGCCATGACCCTTGGTAAAAAAGGAACATGGTTAAGAAAGATGTAGTGAAGTATGTGCCAGGCTTTTCCAGGATAGAAATGGTTCCTTACATAGGATACAATGTGCTTGCTTCTTTTACTTCTTCTGGACTTGAGACTGAACATGTCCTGCAAGAGCCTGTGACAGTGGTCTCCCCTCCTTCATTTGTGCAATATTCTGCTGTTTTAAGAAGTAGGGCAGTTTTAAGTTCAGAAATAGCTCAGAAAATAGAGTGCTTCCTGCATTTCCTCTTTTTAAATCAAATTAGACTTTGTAGGGTTATTGTACTTTCCTGAAAAATGTAATTTTCAGATACCTCCAGGACTTGGTAATTCCTTTTCCTCAAGAGTCTTTGCCTGCCTCTCTCAGGGGAAGTCTCCATCAAGAAGATATCGGGAAATGGTTAACAACTTAGACACATCAGAACCCCACTGCAGTGAGTGAAGATAAAGTACTTCATCCTTAAGCTGCCCTGAAGTTCCTCTGACTAAGCTGTTCACCATTTTTCATTTCTGTGTCAGAGGCCCATGAGGGCTGGCTGTCCAACAGGATGGAGCCAGGAGCAGAGGGTGGTTGTGGGTCTGGCAGGGGCATGCTGTCTTTGACCAGGGTCTGTCTCACAGCACCCAGTGAGGGAGAAGGGATGGGATGGGGACCAGGGCCGGCCCAGACCCTCATGACTACCCAGCAGGGCCATAGCAATGGGGCAGTTCTGAAAAGCCTAACATTTGAAGGACTAAGAAGCCGCACAAAGAAAGCGTAGCTACTGTTTCCTCCTCTCCATTTTCTGCTTCAGCAAAGAACACTGGAAAGCTACAGGAGAGAGCATGCAAAATCTGCAGACAGTCTGAAGGAGAAAATACATTTCAGGAGCAGGTGCTGCCCAAACACTTTAGGTGTTGGCGACTGCCAGCAAGCTGCAAATTTGAAATAGGCAGCAGTAGCCAGTATTGGTAGTGGCCCAAATTCCAAAATCCTAGTTTGTCCATGGATTACACAGATAACCTGTTAAAAGGTATTATTCTCAAACACTGCAGGGCATACTGAAAAATTAATATGCTACATGAAGGCAATTTATCAGCCGTACTTTAAACATGGCTACACTTAGAATATTTTAGCATATTCTGCAAGCCTGGATTTAAATGCCAGTATTTCTCTTTGGCATTCTCAAATGGCTTTTAGCTTAACCAATTCTGATGCTAACTGAATTTATGTCAAATAAAGGGGGGTTCATACTTTTTTTGTAGTTTGTGAGGCAATTTCAAGAATCTTAAAAGTTAACGAACTGGTGACAACTTAATGTTTTAACTTTATATATGAACAGACTCTCTTAAAGGTGCGATATAAAGCACTTGGATGACAGAAACACGAAAAGAAGCATAGATCTGAGAAACAATTGGATGATGTGACCATCTCTAGCAAAGGTTATTCTTCAAGAATTGCAGTGATATGATGTTGTAATCTCAAAGGTTTGGGGGAAATATATTGTAAAGTATGAAGAGTCACTTCGAGAGTAGCTGAACTTAAACATGATACAAGAAAAGTAAGCACTATAAAAGAAGACCATTGACCACTTCCCAGATGAGGGAATGCTTTCCTAAACAATGGTGAGATGGGATTATTTTGATATAGTTTTTCTTAATCCAAGAGATGTACTGACAAGCTGTCACATGTTAATTATGCTTCTGTCCTTGCATAGTCTTATAATATACTCTTATGCCATTCACACAATTTTGGGGATTGAAAAGAGTAATTAGTGAGCTATACTTAAAGATGAATAAGCTATTTTTCTTCTTTTTTGAACATTTACTTTAAAATTGCAGTTCCATATGTTTCATTCCAGGAATTTGGAGATAACTTTATTCATACCTGCAGCTTTTAGAGAAAAAATGTAACTTTTTCACCCAAAAAAAAGGTGTCTCCATTGCTTAGAGTTAAAAAAAAAAGTGAGATATACAAAAAAGCTCATTAATAACAAGAAAAAATGGGACTGACTTTCCTGGAGAAGTATTAGAGAGAGAAAATGAAGGCAAGCAGCAGGCCACTGTACAATTAAAAAAATCAAGTTGTCATCAAATTAAGCTTTGTTTTAAAAAAAGACATGATGGATCTCCACTATTGTAAGTTTTCTGGGACTTTGGTCACAATAAAACAAAGCAAGACAAGTTCAAGAACCCTCATATCTGGTAAATATTTGGGTTCTTATAAAGTATTACAATATCACTAGGACAAGTTGTATGGCCTTTACGTAGATCCTGATCTCAGTGAACTGGACCCAGCAAAAATGCTAAAATTCACTCAAAGATACGGCATGAGACACAGTACTCAGAGTAGGCAGAGAAGAAATGGCAGTAAAATTTTAAGATAAAAAAAACTTGTAGGGGGGATATAGCTATCGTATCATGAAATAACACTATTAAGTTGATAAAATACTGGGTATTTTTTCCACTATAGAGAAAGGCCTTCCATTATATTTATTTTTTTCATTATTTTAATTATAATGGAGAGACTAAGATTTTCTTTCCGGCTTCCAGCTGAGCATAAGTATATATAAATAAAGTATATATAGTATATATATATATAAAGTATGGGCTTGGTGATCAGGTAATGAGGTGGCTCAAGAACTGGTTAAAGGGAAGAAGTCAGAGAGTTGTAGTCACTAGGACAGAATCTAATTGGAGGTCTGTAACTAGTGGAGTCCCTCAGGGGTCGGTACTGGGACTGGTGTTGTTCAATATCTTCATCA
>VZRW01000875.1:206655-369340 GCA_013398125.1 Aegotheles bennettii | reverse complement strand
AGGTGACCCTGCTCTGGCAGGGGGGGTGGACTAGATGATCCTTCGAAGTCCCTTCCAACCCCTAGGATTCTGTGATTCTGTGATTCTGTAAGACACTGAAGTTATTCATGTAACTTTTGCCATCTTAAAGTCTGGTGTGGGATAGTTACAGTCACTGACAGGAGAAAGACCTCTTCACATCATTTTCATCCTCCCAGTCTCCTATGCTGACTATACAACGAACCTGGAGAATTAACTTTGAGTTAACAGAAAGACTCCTTCACTAAATAGTGTATAAGCCTTACACAAACAATGTCTATATTACAGTGTAGTTTTTTCATGTACTTTTTATTTGCTCCTAGGTGAAAACTCTTCTTAGTACAGAAGACTTTCAACAAAAAAAGTTATTCTGTGTTGATTAAGAATAAAAAGAACTATAAACAAGTCCTTCCAAACATCATTTACTCATAACTTCCTAACAAGTAGCTTCCAATACAGAGTAAATCCACATCACTGGTCATTGCTTTAAGCTTTGAGTTATATCAGAGACAAAAGTATTTTAAAGCACTGAAAATCCAGAGAAGCAAATTAAAGAAGCCAAACAGAATAAAAACGTAGCTGATAATACAAGATTTGTTCTCAACACTTGGAGAATATTCAGTGAAACCATTCAAGAATCAATGCAGTTTTGTCTCACAAAGATGATGCTCTTCCCTGCAGTAGCCCTTCGCTAAGATCAATGTAACTTGTTAACATATGTAGTTTCCAAATCTCAGAAAATTCATGCCACAGTGTTGGGTTCTGTTTTGCTATCAGACAGGGGATTTTTTATGCCTTGAAAGGCATCAGATATCTAGAGGTACCTGAAGACTACAATGTCAAAGAAGGAGCTATCTAATTAACATTAATAAGCATCTTTTAAACAACTATTTTTGATTCATTGCCAATGGGAGATGAATTTGAAACAGAAGATCTGAGTCCATAAACACATTCAACCTAGATTCTCAAAGAAGAAAAAAGAAACATAAAAAACCCCAAGGATTAAAAGTAATGCATCCCAAAGAAACCTTGAGAATTTCCTTGTCTCATGCAGAGTAGTATGCAAATTACATTTGGCAAGTCTCCCCTCGAGTGGGGAAGCTGATCACAGAAACAAAGAATAATGATGCCATTTCCTCCTGATTTAATCTGTAATCCTGCTCAAGGTAAGAACGTATTCCTGTGCACTGAAAAGTCAACAAAACAAAATCATGCCTCTCATGGTTCAGAAGGAAATTCCTTTTCCTACATAGTATATGGCTTTGTCCCAGCAAAACAGTTTAATTATACATTATATTTCTTGATAGCAATGATGCACATCTTCCTTCCCAGTCACGCAGCTGCCAGGTTCTTTGCCCTCAGACGCTGCATTCCTTTTGGCCATATATAGAGTGACACTTTGGTTATTCCACAGTCTCACAGACGTGATGTCCTCCCATCTTGCTCCTGACATAACATATTCTTGATAAGGAATGCCATAAGACTTGCTCTGCATGTTCTAAAAATCAGAACCATCCCAAAGCTAAAAAAATCCTGGACATTGATCACCAAAACCAAAAAAGTAGGAATCTGCTCAGTAGCCATATGGATAACAAGTCTTTGTATATGCATGAAAATTTCTGGCCATCCAGATGTGAGGTTACATAAATAAAACCTCATTCTGTGCTCCCAAAGAAAAAGAGAGGAAAAAAGGAAAAGCATCAGTGTTTCTGACTCGAAAAAAAATAATAATTCTTACACAAGACATTATCTGCAGAAAAGGGAAAACCCCATGCTGACATAGATGCCTGTTGTCATCAGCTTCTTTCTGTCTTCTTCCTCTCATTAAGGCAGAAGGCTCCAAGCTGTTATGCAGAGACAGATGAAAAAAACCAGCAGGTCCTTACAAATGAAACCCATTAAAGTAGCAAGACAGATATGACTGTCTCCAAAAGCAGAAGAGTTGAGACAAAGGATCTCTGTTACTGGTCCCACCCTGCCGGAGATGCTGTAGAGGTTGATTTAGACAGTTAAAGGCAGAAGAAAGTTTACAAATGTAGCACCTTAATAATCTATTCATTTGCAGTCAAATAATACTTGTTAGCATTTTAAAAAGCATGAAAAAACAGGCTTTTCATAAAAAAAAAAGCTTGCCCTTTGCTATGTGTTGGATCAGGCAGTTAAGTAGCTATTTGATTATAAACTCAAATGGATCAGAAAGGTTTAGTGCTCTTGAATCCACAACACCTCCAAAAAAGAGAAGCCCAAGACACACACCAGATGCCAGAAAGTTGGATAAAGTATAGCACTAATAGAAAACTGTTGTCAAGATAAACAGCCACTGCACTTAGGTGAAAACTTTTGATACAGTCTGCACAGGCAGTTTGCAAGAAGAAGTTATCAATGGGGTGTGACATAACAGGAAAACTGAAGGATACTCTGACAGTATGGAAATGCACAGGAAAAAAAAGAAAGGTAAGTCGATACTCTAAGCAGTGAAGCAGCAAAGTAACCAAAAAAAAAAAGACAGTAAATTGACCATAACCAGAAATTGTTCTTAAAAGTTAATGTATAAGTAGCTCTTCTGCACCTTGAGAATCAACACAGAATAATGGTTGCTCCNATTGTTCTTAAAAGTTAATGTATACGTAGCTCTTCTGCACGAATAATGGTTGCTCTTCTATACAAAAATAACAGCTTTAAAGCCCAAAACAGCTTTAAATTCCCAAAATGGAATCACATTTGAGTCACAGCACTTAAAAGTAGGTTACAATTGCAAATAAATGTTTTAAAAACAAACAAACAAAGTGTCTATGAGATGCAGAAGTCCATAGCACATTGTCACAGAGAAAAAAATAATTTTGTACTATTATAAAGTTACACAAATGCCCTGGTTTCAGCCAGAACAGAACCAATTTTCAGCGATGTGGAAGTTAATCAGAATAGTGGAAGAACTAAAGCTACAGGAATTATCTCCTCCAGAGCATTAGAAAAAAGTGTGGGCTGGAGAGAAAAAAATATCATGACACATGGCAGAGCTAAAGGAACAGATTTTAGCTTAAGAAAAAAGCATATAGACATTAAATTTTAAAAAGGCCATTCATTTATAAAGGAAGGATGTACTACATCAACATTTGTTCTTCATTGCAAGAGGTAAGGTGAGAGTCTCAGCACTGTGATGTTATTCCAGTTTATACATTAATTTATTTTGGTCAATAACCAAACACTGTAACCTCAACAGGACAAGGTATGCTCCTACTTGCAACTTTCTTGTTAATGAAAACTAAATTTGATGTAGACCATGATACCATGAAGACCTCATCCCTGAAAAGATACATATGCAGCACGAGTAGGATCCTGATGACTAATTCTGTGTACAAGTAAATAAATTTTATTTGTAAAATGCTGAGAAAGCAAAGGTTCTCAATACTTTCTTCGCCTCTGTCTTTAACAGTACTGCTGGACCCCAGGCCTTGGGAACAAAAATTCAGACCGATGCAAACACAGATCTGCTGTCAGTGGAGGAAAAGTTGGTATGCAAACTATTACAGGGGCTTGACCCCTACAGATCGATAGGCTGAGATGCTATCCACCCAAGAGTGTTAAGAGAGCTGGCTGACGTCATTGTGAGTCTGCTCTCCATAATCTTTGAGAAGTTGTGGAGATTAGGGGATGCCCCAGAAGACTGGAAGGAGGCTAATATTACCCTCATCTACAAGAAGGTCTTAAAGGATGATCCAGGAAATTATAGATACATCAGTCTTACTTCAATCCCTGGGAAAGTTACGGAGCAAATCTTCCTGGGGGGTATCACAAGTCAAATGAAGTACATGACTGGAAAAAGCCAGCATGGAATCACCAGGGGCAAAATAGTGCTTGAGAAACCTGATCACCTGGTACAATAAAGTAACCTGCTTGGTTGATGTGGGGCAAGCAGTGGATATTGTCTACCTGGATTTCTCCAAGGCTTTCGACATGGTTCCTCACAGCCTCCTCCTAGAGAAACTGATGTGTTATGGTCTAGACAAGTAGTCTGTGCAGTGGGTGGAGAACTGATTGACAGGTCACACTCAGAAGGTGGTGGTAAATAGTTCTTTTTCAAATTGGCAACTTGTCACAAGTGGGGTTCTCCCAGGATTGATATTTGGCTCAACACTGTTTAATATCTTCATGGGTGATCTGGATGATGGGATCAAGTGTACCCTGATGAAGTCTGTGTATTACACCAAACTAAGCGAGGAAGTAAACACTTCAGAAGGGAGAGTCACCCTGCAGGAAGACATGGGTAGGCTGGAAGAATGAGCTAACAAGAACCTTATAAAATTCAACAAGGACAAAAGCAAGGTCTTGCACCTGGGAAAACATAATCCATTAGTGCAGCACAGGCTGAGATCTACCTGACTGGAAAGCAGCCCTGCAGAAAGGGACCTGGTGGACAACAAGCTCAATATGAGTGAACAGTGTGCTGTAGAAGCAAAGAAAGTCAACTGAATGCTGGGTTGTATCAACAAGGGCATCACCAGCAGACATAAAGAAGCCATTATCCTACTCTACTCAGCACTTGTCAAGCCACACCTGGAACACTGTGTTCAGGTTTTGGTCCCCACTATACAAAAAATATGTGGACAAGCTGGAGAGCCCAGAGAAGGGTCACAATGATCAAAGGACTAGGAAGCCTGTCATATTAGGAAAGGCTGAGAAAGTTGGGTTTGTTCAGCCTAGAGAAAAGAAAGCTTAGGGGAGACCTCATCACCATGTTCTAGTACTTGAAGGGTGGCTACAAAGAAGATGGAGACTCCCCTTTCACAGGGAGTCATATGGAAAAGACAAGGGATAATGGGTACAAGTTACTCTTGGGGAGATTCCGATTAGACACAAGAGGAAAATTTTTCACAATGAGAACAGTCAGACATTGGAATAATCTCCCCAGGAAAGTGAGGGAGTGGCAGATTCCCCAACTTTAGACATGTTTAATATTCAGCTGGACAGCGTTGAGCCATATCGTTTAGACCATGCTTTCACCAAGAAAGGTTGGACAAGATGATCCTTGAGGTCCCTTCCAACCTGGCATTCTAGGATTCTATGATTCTATGAAAGTCTGTTACATATAAGGAAACTGGAGTCGATACTTAATTTTTATGATCTCAAAGCATTACATGTATGACCTAAATCTTCTCAAATTCAACAGTGTTTAACAAGTATGAAGACACAGAATTCTCTTTTCTCTATCTTATCTGCTTGAGCCTAAAATATTTGTTGGATCGACGCATCAAGAAATTAAATGATCAGTCCTACTCTAAATTGTAAATAAATTGGTACATTTGTTGCCTACTTAAGATGTGGAGCTCTTTTGTGTTCTACCTCACAAACATCACATTTCCAGCTACAGGAAAGCATGACAGGTCTAATGACATCAGTGGAGCTCTTTCAAATTTTGTTGACAGACCTACAGGTTCAAAACTGTGATTAGCACAATAACCATACATACAAATCCTTATGACAATCTATCATTCTTTTTTGCCAAGGATAGTTTGTCTTCCGCCAAAATAAGCAAGTGGGAATATTTCTGGCCACATAATCTTCTTCAATACTATTATACAACTATGAGCAGATTTTTAATGGGTGCTTATTGCCATTTTATCTGCAGTTAAAAATAATATTTTTCTGCATGGTCAAGTTCAAAATTTTTACTCTGAAACCTCACTATTCCTTACAGTTCTGACCTAGCTCATTTTTGGGTACTGACAATACACCAAGTAGATGTGAGCCAAAAACTCTCTAAAATGCACAAATTCCATTGTACTACTTCTGTGTAGAACCTTTGCTACAGTACACAGAGCACCTTGGCAAAGAATCCACGTGCTGTCAATGCATGCAACAAAACTGTGTTTATATAATATTACAACATACCCTGCTGGTTTAGCTTATACAATTAAAGACACATCACAGAAAACAGAAGTGCATTCCTTGTTACCCTTCATTCTGGGTTTACGATTCTTTTTATCAGGCAGATTCACTAAATTCAGGTTCATGCTTTTCACTCTAAGAGGTTTACATGATGAACCAGCTGTCAATAGACTCCAAAAGAGGATTGCAGCTCACGTCATTGACGTGGATGAGGAGGTAGAGTGGCTCCTATCACTCCTAGAAAGATTAGAGACAAAAGAATATTTAAAGCTGCTTTTATTTTTGTATTTTTTTAAGCAGCACAGAAAATAAATCAGATAAGACCACAAGAGTGGGTGGAGAGGTCACTGCAAAATATTTACCTACCCTATTCAAGGATGTATTGTATTAATCCAGAAGTGGAATTCTTACAATAAATTCATTAATAGCATAGCACTTCCTCCTCAAACAGAAGGTGCATTGCCCTGTCAGACATACCAGTTCAATATAACTTCCAGCATGACCATCCAAAAGAAATGTTTTCGTACCATTGCCAAAGCTTTGCTTCAGGCAAGGGAGTCCTTACAAAACCCCTGCTCAAGGATACCATGCTTGGGAGGTGGGAGGTGCTTGGGTGCATGGGAGTTGGACTGTATCTACTGTCCTTACTGACTAGCATGGAAAAGGGAATATTTCAGAAAGCATGAGCAAAACCATCAGCTTTTCACAGATGCTTCCGAATTATGCTAATTCCCAGACAGTACTGAGTCAGTATCCTACTGCATTTCTGAAAGCTGAGTTGCTATAACTGCCAATCTGTTTCCTGTTTCTGCCCAAAAGAAATCACATAAAAATGTGAAAAGGAAAAAACAACGAAAAAACCTCAACCAAAAAAAAAACGTAAATGCATTAATTCTGACCCTACCCAGTTCTGACAGACCTGGCTCACTGTGCTGACCTTGACTTAGCTCTGACCTGCTGTAGACAGACCTCTGTGTAGTCTCTGACTTCTGCTGCTCCATTAGCACAATTATTGCAGGTTGCCCCTGCAGTCCCATTAGTACCTATCCAGCAGACAATTGCTCACTTGGTCACTGTCTGCAAGCATTTTGGTGACTCATTTATCAGCTTTTGCTGTATTTCAGAGAGTAAATCACTTGAGCTTCTTATGAATATCAGGTTTTAAAAAAAGCCATATGATTTGCCAGACTACAGATCGTGACCCTATTTTTTTTTAATTCACTGGCTAATTTCTTCCATCTGCATTAATCTATTTTTCCATCAACTACATTCAATTTAACATGAACTTCAGTTCTTAAATGTATGGCCACCACTATGCTGGAAATTTCACTGTAGCTGAGGAATGATTTCCAGTGCTTCTAAGACAAAAGTACAAACCACCCTCATGCTAATTAATTTTAATGGGAGAGACATTTAAAATGTTGGTCAGACTGATGCACATCTCTACCACCAAACAGAACTGTGCTATAAAACATCTGCTCCTAACAGTAAGCTGGGGAGGGAGGGGAAGGAAAGGCTTTTTTCTGCAACCCTTGCAGGGTGGGATTGTTTTATTTTTTGAAGGATCATGGCCAGCCATGTTCCTATCATGTTCCCACGTCCGATTTTTGTTAGGAAGAAAAAGCTATACAAAACATTCAGGTTAAGCAAGGAGTGCCACTAACTTGTCTGCCTCACTTCAAGGTTTGAGACTGACAGTTTCATACTCTTTTGTTAACTACAGCTTTGGGTGGACTTAGGATTTTTTATCATAACTGGGGACTGATTTCATCACATTCTGGCTTACAACCATGACATTAACTTGCTTTTTATCTAATTCACTCCATAGCTCAATACACCCTGCTCTCACTCTACATTTCACGCTGTATTTCAGCTTCACCCAGTGTCCCTCTGTAGCCACATGGAAGGATTTCCATTCATCCTTCTTGTTATTCCTACTGTCTCTGCATTTTATTGGTATTTCTCCTTTCATACACTTCTCCTTCTACTTGTGTCTCTCTCCCTGCTACATGCTGAGTAGCAGTTCTCCAGTAGCCTGGGCAGAGGCTGAAGCATACTTTGGGGCAAATGTTTGATATGAACTAAGCTATGCAAGCTCTCACCTGACTACCCTGGCTACTAGGAAAGACAGTAGCCTGCAAACCCTTCCCCTCATCTTCCTTCAGGCCCTTATGTTTTCATCAAAATAATAGTCACTGGAAGAAGAAGCAACAGGAGGAGATAAACAAAACAATGCTGATTATAAAGAAATGTACTCAGAAAATAGAATACCCAAGTTATAGTTGCTGTTTCAATTGATGTTTCATTATTATTCAGAGTGATAAATTGAACAAGCAAAAAAAAAAATAAAAGTGCCTTGCAGCTTACTGGCCCATACACTTACTCAAGAGTTAGGAGGTGTTTTTACTGTCTCTCAGAGCAAAGTGGAGATTGTACAACTACCTCCTACAGGACTTCTACAGTAAGGAAGACTCACCATCACTACTTCTTTTTTGACTGGATCATGAAACCGAGCTGCCCTTGTCCTGGGCTCTCTACTTCTATGCTCTGTAAAGTTCATGGGCCTGTTGGGGATCCAGGCAAGGCGATGTGTCCGGGATTCAGACGAAGCTAGGCAATGGAATCCCAAGCTGGCAGCAAGCTGCCCCGGAGCACAGAGCCGGCCTCCTTCCCAGCACTCAATGTTCTTGCTGGTATGGTAGGTTGAGTAGTTTCGCAACTTCCAACTCACAGAGCACGTCCTGCTCCTTCCCCCAGTACTCAGGCACTGACTGAAGGTCCCCTGGTGCCTCAAGCCCTGCCTTTTATGGTCCACCCCCTTGTTAGGCCATTAGCTTTATTATCACCAAACAATTAGCACCTGAATGTGATGACCAGGAGGTCTGCTCTGTCAATCAACAATCAGGTAGCCCTCTGGTCAACCTCTACACTGCCCTACCTCAGGCTCACTGAGGTTCAAGCCCTAAAGCTAAATGGTCTAAAACTTACTGTCAAACATCCAATTTCTCTCCATGACTCCCTTTCTCAACTATTTTTGGCTGCACTTTCCGGTTTTATCTTGCTCTGTCCTTCAACCACAGGGCCTGGGTCCATGGAAAAGTTGCCATGTTATCAGTCAGACCATTTACCACCCAGGAGCAGTATCACAGAGGCTGCCCATCTGGATGTCCACCTGATGCAACAAGATACACGTGAGGGCTCTGGATTTCCAGTGCTTTGTGTTTCTTCCCCCCACTCACTATCATCAAAGACTCAACTGTTCTTCCCCACATAAAGATTTTGCAGAAAATTGGAGATTAAACTAAATTCTTATTAATTAGTATCATTTGACCAGCTTCTAGTGCAAAGTTCTGATTCCCAGAAATTGTTACTTATGTCAGAGCTACCACCCAGACACAGGCACCCCAAAATAAGAAGCACATGGAGCTGTTGGAGCGATTCCAGAGGAGGGTCATGAAGATGATAAGAGGGCTGGAGCACCTCTCCTGTGAAGACAGGCTGAGAGAGTTGGCGTTGTTCAGCCTGGAGAAGAGAAGGCTCTGGGGAGACCTTAGAGCAGTCTTCCAGTACCTGAACAGGGCCTACAGAAAAGGTGGAGAGAGACTTTTAACAAGGACATGTAGTGACAGGACAAGGGGGAATGGTTTCAAATTGGAAGAGGGGAGATTTAGATTAGACTGGAAATTAGGAAGAAATTCTTTCCTGTGAGGGTGGTGAGACACTGGCACAGGTTACCCAGGAAGGTTGTGGCTGCCCCCTCCCTGGCAGTGTTCAAGGTCAGGCTGGATGGGGCCTTCAGCAACCTGGTCTAGTGGGAGGTGTCCCTGCCCATGGCAGGGGGGTTGGAACTAGGTGATCTTTAAGGTCCCTGACAACCCAAACCATTCTATGATTCCACATCAGCCAGGAGTGAAGCACACTGAAGTTTTTCAAAGAAAAAGCTTAATTGAGGCATTCTGAGTGATTGAGCTATTTACTTCATCTTACACTGTTAGCTACTCCTCCCATCAGTTATTTAAGCCCCATGCATGCCCTCCAGCTCAACTGTGACTGCCTCTGTGCAATACAATTCTTTTCAAAGTCTGGCTGTCTGGTTGGCTTAACCCTTCTACCTTATAATGTAAAAAAATCATTGCTGGCATTAAAAGCCTTCCCCTATTTAAACAGAGGTTTACATGCGGAAACAGCTGTCCAACCTCAAAGAGGATTGAAGCTTTTATGTTACTGGCACCTTTCCACAACTGGCCTAAAAGGTCTAACAAAGGCAAACCACACATAACCATGTTATTAACCATTAGGAAGAGAGCAGCTTCTTGCAAAATTCAACAGTTTTGTGCAATGTCACAGGGACTCAATTGAAACATTTGATCTTTGGAGGTTGGTACACTGCAAATTTTTCACTGAGTGCTGAGTTGAGTTTTTAGCCTGAGGGTGGGAAAAATATGAAGCTGTTAATTAGTACTCCCCAATTCTTCCAACAGAACAATTTTAGAAACAAAAAGTCATGACATTAAAACTTTAATATTTTTTGTTCACTGCACTGTCAAACCATTTAAAGCCACATGAGAATGGTGAATGTGGCAGTTTCTTGTGAAGTCATCCATCTGTCCTGGATTCTTCTTTGATGTTGGTGTGACTGACATGAAAAATCAGAATGGTTCCTACACAAACATGCAGTTATCATGTGAAAATGACAGCTTTCCCTGTTTGACTGTTGAACAGAAGATGATCCCATTTTATTCTAATAGCAAAAGATCAAAATTAATCTTAGGACACACAAAAAATATGTTTTGAATGTTTGAGGCTTTTTTCATCAGTCTTTTTCCCTTGTCTGAAGAAGCTTTTAAATTGTCACATAAATTTTACTTATTTAGACAGTAACAATGCCTCTTGACATCTAACTCTAAGTCTCATAAGCATCCTTTAAAAGTAGCAATATATCAACATAATTAAAAATCAAAATTGAGATTTATAATCCCTCACTGCTAAAAGCATAACTTCACTTTCATATTGACTTTTCACTATACAACAGATTATCCTCTCCCAGCTTCTCCAACTAACAGAAAATACAATTGCAAGCTTTCCATTGTATTGCTGCAAAACGAGAATTCAATAGACATTTTTAACTCATTGACCTTCTCATGGCAAACAAATCTCCCTACTGATCCTGAGAACACAGATTCAGGCAAAGGAAGAGTTGGATTTGTTTGATTGTTTTTACTTTTTCTTAAGTAGAGCATTATGTAATTGAAACTGAGGGACAGAAGAAATGCTGAAAGAAATGGTTTTGCTTGATGAAACACAAATTCAAACAGATTCCAAAAAAGAGATTATTTTTTATTACCCCACAGATGAATCTTCTTAAGGAGGCACAAAGAGTAAAGAAAAAAACTTCCAAGGACTATCATATTAAATAACCAGCAAATTCCAGGGCCAAATCCAGATATAACTTCAGTGGAGTAATGCTAAAGCTTGGTTTCATCACCTTCCTTTCACAGTCTAATTTCTTCTGAAAAGTTCAGAACATAAAGAATGCAAAACTGCCAACCTTATTTTTTTTCCAAAGAAAATACTACTTTGCAACCACCTAAATGAAGAACAACCAGCAATTACATCAAAGAAAGAAAGAGACCAAAAGGCAATATGAAATGAATGCCACAAGGTCTAGTTACTCTGTTATTCCCCTTTTCCACCACCTTCTACCACTTTTATATTCCAATGGACACCCTTTTTTTCCCAGGAACACAGTTTTAAATAGCAACACAAAGTAATCAGTTACATGGGATTAAGAATTACTATTCATCTCCTTCCTATAGATGGCCTTCAAGGCTCACTAGCTTCTAAGATGGAAACAGCTGACTTCACCCCCTTCCTGTGGATTACAAAGGAAGATTTCAGATTTGGTTAATATAAAGCCATGCCGTTAGGCTTTTCCCATGGGAGTAGAACTGATGATTATGAGATCAAGGCAACCAAGGGGTCTTTTTTGTGGCCACATCCCATACATGCAGAGACATGATGGAAGGAAACAGCCTGTGCTTTTGAAGAAGTCAGGGCTGACCTGAGCATTGCTCATGCTGCCACAAGAACAGTTTGAAGTCTTCCTGCGAGGTAAGGGGCTTAGGAAACTTGGCCCAAGGTGGTTTGGACCAATGTCTATCGACTGCAAAAACCACTTTCATGTCACTGCAATGAAAAAGAGCCTGGTCAATCCATTGTTTGAAAGCTGAGGAAAATGAGAGAAGTTCAAAATAAAAATCCAGATCTGACTGCCATTTTTCAGTACTTTAAAACCCGTATTTCCAGTAGACCGAACTACACCACAGTTCAGTGTAAACCTGCACCTGGGCCACGTTCGTTCCCATTGAACTCAACTGGAGCTCATTAATAGTCCACTTCAGAGAGGCACGTCTGCAGTTACCATGGTGAACAGGACTTGTTGCTCACAAGGAGGCAGACAGGTTTATTTCTGGGGGAAGGATGCTCTGGAAAGACAAAGTTTTTGGAGTGACCACTGTGGCTGGTCCAGACCTCCTCAAGCAGAGCCTAAGGCAATGCAGTAAAAACAGAAGGCACTGTTCTTCAACATGTGAGGTAAATGAGAAGACATTTTGGTAGGCAGGAAGCCCAAGACAATACACACACCAACCACAAAATTCCTGCAGGATTGTGCTGCAGTCAGATGGAAATGTTCAGTCTAAAATAGACTGGACATCTATGTCTCTGAGAGAAGGGCACCGCTTAACTCAAGAACACTTTTTTAAAGGTAATTTTAGAGACCAAGATAAATCCCCTGTTGTGTTAAATAGATTCTTTGGAAAGTCTTGTCTCAGTGTACGTTTGAACAATTTAGAACTTAGGAGTCTTATCTCTGAAAGATAATTCAACAATTTAAGTTCAAGTAGATGCATTGAAACAAACTATACAGACACGTCAATTTAGTGAACCTCTTTATGGAAATAAAGGATTTGGTCACTTCTTTATTTAATTGTTAGTAGCTTTCTTTGAAAGCAAAAGAACAATTTACATTAAAAGCTATTTCTCATTCGAGTATAACTAATCATACAACTTGTGAGTTTGTCCATGTTTTTATCTGTGTTCTGTTGAGTAGTCCCAACGATTTAAGAGCAATTACTCATACTAGAGGGGTCACACAGATCACATCAATATTTTAACTGTACCTAATGTACACTGGCTAAAATACATGCTAAGAAAAGCCAGGTAAGATTCATTTCCAAAAAAAAATCAACATTGGAGAAGCAAGAGAGGTAAAGATCAACAAGGAGAAATTTCAGGAGATCCTTTCCTGAGCACTAATATATTACTATAGAAGATTAGATATACATTTGTCTGTAAGGGAGCATGGGAATGGCTCTTTAACTGTATATGTATTCCTAAATCACTCACAGTGACTACAGGTCACTCAACAGGAAAACGGAGTTATCAGAAGATTTGGAGCTAATGCCTGCTCTTGCAGGAAGGTGGGCTCACCCTTGATTTAGTATTTTTCATCTCTGGCCCCTATGACCATGATTTCCAAACTATGGATCATAGTTTCACAGTAAGTTGCATATAACTGGTACACAATTTCCTATCACCCACTGGAAGTTTAATAACAGAAGTTTAGCCAGAGGGGTGAGAGCTGGCCCATAAGAACACAATAATGGTTTTCATTCCTGCACCAGGATAGTTAACAGGATAGTAAATAGCACTGGTAAACACACTTGTAGTAAGACATGTATGTGAATTCACAAAAGAAAAACCTTATCTCCACATGGTCTCAGTCATTTCCTTCCCCTGCCTGCCTTCCACCACCTGCCTTCCACCTTTACTTATACATTGTACTTACCGTGCTCTTTCAAAACAAGACAACATTAGCTCACACCCACCACATGCTGACCTGAAGAACTTCTGCAAGATTTGCTTCTGTTGGTAAAACTCTTAGTCAACACAACAAATCCTCAAATACTCAAAAAATCATCACTAAAGCATTTATATGGTTTCTGTGGTCAAGTTGTCAACTTGATTTCTTTTTTAATATTCGGAAAGCTTAACTGTAATGATTTCCAATTCTCACTCATATGGAAATACTTTTGGATTCACATAAAACCTTGGCTTAGTTTGCTGTAGACTTATAGGACACACTTACACTGTAGGTAAGTAAGGGGCACAGCAAAGCTCATCCAGCTAACCTGGCTCCCCCTTGCCCAGATCAGGGAATTTACTAAAATGCCCCAAACCTCCTCTGCTCCCAGTATAAGCAGATTTCCTTCTAAATGAAATGCAGGGTCACAGGACAGACTTCAGCCCTGCTCAGCAATGTAGGGATGTGACCAACATGCCAGGAACTGTGGTAAGCCTCCAGGACTGCACCTCCCACGTGACATGAACTGCTGTGAAGAATCATATGAAGAGGAGGGGGGGAAGGAGAGAGAAAAATAAAAAGAAAATTCTGTTCTTTGGATGAAAAGTCTAGCTGACTTCAGGTAGGACTTACCCAGAATTCTGAGCTGCATTACAGTTCTGATCCACTTCAATCACATATTTAAATAAATTGTACTTTTACATTTATTTAATTTTAATTAGTTAAGGAAACATCTGATTCAAACACTAAACTACTTTGAAATTTACCGTGTCTTTTTCCTGATTTGTAGCAGTGCAACAAGAGCCCCCAGCACCAGGTTCTGAAAATGGTGCTGGCACTCTACTTCACCACTGCAGTATAAGCCATCTTGCTCAAGACAGACAACCCCAGGCAGCATTTCCAGGCCTGTGCTCTGCAGAAGCTCCAATTTGGTTAATATAAATCACCTTTAAAAATTCTCAGAACGGCCTGAAAAGGTTCACAGTTCACCCTGGCTGCCTTCCACGTTCTGTGGTTGGTGCTGGTGCAAAGGCTTGCTCTATCTGGCTACCAGGGAGGTTTAACAATGTGAAAGTGTGAACAACAAAGGTTTAAAAAGCCTGCGGTATTTTGGTGTCTATAAAATATTTCTAAATATCTACAAGTAGAATTGCTGACGCTGTATCTGTCATAACAGGAAAGACTGGCACCCCTGACCCTGAAACTGCACCTTTCATGGTGCAGCAGAGGATACACAAGGAGCACACACTCCTTGTACACTTCATATGTCATGTGGCAAATGTCACAGTGGCGTTGTTAGTGCCATTTGAGTGTTCCCAGTCTTTTCCATAGTGATTCAGTTTGCAGCCTTACAATGTATTTTTCTGAAAGAGGTTGGGGCTGGGGCACGAAAACTTCTTTATCTCTGCTTTTTGTGACATTTGGTGACACCAAGTAGGGAAAAAAGGCATGTGGCTGATTTTGAAAACACAGCAAAATTGGCTTGTGGCAAGGAAATAAAAATTAATTTGGATTAGGAAAACAAATATTCTCTTTGTTCTTATTCTTACCTTCCCTGCATGGGGACAGGAGTGAAATCCTTCCCCAGAGCAACACAGCCATCCTCCTCTTCAGCTGTATTTTCACACAGGGTCTGTGGCTCTCCAAGACTCGCTACCATGCCATGATATTCTTTTAATAGCCCCAGATCACTGCAACTTCTGGTCACCGGTTTGACTGCCACATTTGCAGATAAACTGTTTTGATATAAAGGTATCTTATTCAGCTCCATCTCTTGTTGTCTAGAAACTGTACTGTCATCTTTGTTATCCAAGTACATTTGTCCCTGGGGAGCGTTCTCCTAAAGAAAGTGAAAACAAATATATTAGGACTAAATTGAATTGACCCAATGTTTGCTTCAGTACAAGCGTGTTAAAAATGCCAAGCAGACAATTTTTTGTGCAGCTCTGGATATTTCTCTTGTTGGTTTATTTCCACCAGGAATAACTCCAACATTTTAAACCTCTCTGCGATTTTTAAATTAGCCATTAGAAAACCCTTTGAAATACATAAAGACGTGGCTCTTCTAGTTTTTCCATGTCTGCCATGATTTTCTCTCACAAATTTCCCAGGAACTTGCACTGGCCTATCCCACAGAAGAAGCCAAAATCATCTCCACATCAGAGGCGCGAGAGCTGCTGGTGGAGAACATCTTCCCAGCTTATAGCAGCACTTCATCACCACCACAAAAGGGCCTTTCTTTGATGACTGCAGTGGCAGAAGTCCCACCAAAGCCATCGCTCTCCTTCCAGTCCATGGGATCCCTTGGAAAGCTGCCGTCATCCTGAAGCTCTGCCACAGCTGATGGCCCCTCATTAAGCAGAGCAGGTACCCAAGTTTTATGAAGACAGTGTGCCATTTCAGCAGTTGCCAGCAGCATTTATGAAACGTGAATCAAACCTTGATGAAAACTGGGCTCTATTATATGATTATTAACGGTGATTATAATAAAACTTAGTGCATAACAGTCAAAAAGCTTTTATGCTCTCATCATTAAAATTCAGCATGAAGTTATAAAAAACACTTCAGAATACCACAAAGTGCACAAATCAGACATGCAGATGGAGTTAAAGATCAGTCTGTCTTAAACACATGCTGTGGAGTCTAATCACAAGAATATTTCAGTCTAAAGTGCCGAAGCCACTGCAGAGGACAGCATGAGCTCAGGAAATGGGTCCTTTCCGCATCCGACGTCCCCACAGCGTGGGAGACCAGCCTTGTTGGAGCACATCCCTGGTTCCTCCCTGCAGAGACCTCAGCACAGGACACACCGGAAGACCTGTAAGACTGGGGCAAAAATAGCATAGTAATAGGGAACAGACTCTGCTTTGGGTTCAGCAGGAGAAATCACTAGACACAGAAATAACAAAATGCTAATGATAATTTTGTGCAGCTTCGAGCTCTCTCAGCATTATAGGACAGAAGGGAATGGAGGCTCCTGAAAGAAAAGGCTGAACATACAGGTCACCACAAATGCAGATCTTGGTTCCAAGCAAAGGCAGGCTTACTAGGCAAATCCAAATCAGAATTTCCCCAGGTGGCATTTCCTTTTCCAGTCCTGCATTTCTTTTTCTTTCTATTTCCTATGCCCTTAGTTCTCATATTCTAATCATCTTCACCTGTCTTTACAAGTAGACTGATAAACTTTATTCTTCCCATCATTACACAGTAGCTGGAGTACTGTGTCTGGTCCTGGCCTCCACAATTCAAAAAAGACATGGACAGACTGGAGGGGGTACAAAGGAGGGCCACAGGGAGAACCTGCCCTGTGAGGAAAGGCCGAAGGAGTTAGTTTCTTTCCCCCTGGAGAAGAGATGGCTCATGAGGGGACCTCATCACAGTCCCTATACTTAAATGGCAGCTACAAAGAGGAGGGAGGCTGTCTCTTCACAGAAAGCCACTTCAGGAAGACAAGAGGCAATAGGTATAAGTTGTACCAGCAGAGGTTTCAACTTGATACAAGAAAGATTTTTTTTTTTCAGGGAGAACAATCATTCACTGAAACAACCTCTCCAGGGACATAATAGGGTCCCCATCACTGGAAGTTTTCAAGATATGACTGAACAGGATGATAGATAATCTAATCTAGGCTCCCTTTCCCATGAAAGTCTGAAGCAGATGGTCTTTCAAGGTCCCTTCCAACCTGGGATGCTCTATGATTCTCCTATTAGCAGCCTGGAAAACATCAGCATAAATAGGCCTTTGCTTACTTTTTCTTTCTTGGTTTTCTTGAAAGGGATAAAAAAGGAAAGAGAAGGTAGGGAGAGTGTGGTGAATTACTGAATGGAAGAAGGTGGCAGCTACTCGCTTCCCAGGGCTCCCGCTTTTGGATGTGGCTGGTATACACCAAGAAACACTAAAGACACTTCAATTTTCAATGGATAATACCTTTTCCTCTGATATCTTCCTTAAGGGACAAGCCCAGTCATCACCCAGTCTGAAGAACACAAACACAACTGATGTAATACTAAACATATTGAACTGGTCCAGGGCTACTCCATGGCCTGGAAAGCACTGAACTTTGGTGATCCAAGACAAAATTCTGAGAGTTCTGGAAAGTTGGGCTTGCCACTCCTGTCCTATGGGCTGGAAGTGTTAGGATGGCAAATGTACACTACACAGAGGCCACCACTGCCCCACCAACACCTTCTTGCCACGAGAGCAGCCAGTTTTGCCTATGCTAAAATTCCAAACTCTTTTCCCTCCTCATAGACAACTTTGAAATGCTAATACTTCCAACTGCAAATGGAAAAGATAATTGCTCTTGTCTTCAATCTCACTTTGTGTGTTTATATACTGGTTTTATTAAGACACTCTATAAATCATAATTGAGATATCTGCCCACTTACTCCATTTTCCATTACATTTGGTTTGTCTGAACACCTGCTGTGAAAATACACAGATTTTTAAATGATGTCAGACTTTGAAAACATAAGCAGTAAACCTACAGCAACTCGGGCTGTACTGGTTTTTGAAAGATGAAAATCTAAACACGACCTCTAAAATTGATCCTGTCTCACCCCAAAAGTGGGAATATTTTATCTTGAAGTGAGTAACAACTAAATTAGTCAGGCTTTTATATGTACAAAGCTTTAGCATGGAAGACACCTATTTTCAGAATTAACATCAGTGAAAAAACAAAAGAATGCCAAGGACAAGAAGCTTGAGAGAAAACGCGATGCCTAGATATAAAACCATAAACCACATTATTGCACATTCACAAAAGCTTTGCAAAAAAAAATACAGCATCATTTTGCCACAGGCACAGGTTTGACTGATTACCTACGTAGCTAAAACATTGCTAAGGCAACTATCACCATGGTATCTAAGCTTCTAAGACATCAGTGCATTTACCATTCAAGAAATTCTCAAATATCACGTTACTTTGTAGTAACAGAAATTTTCTTTGCTTTTACTTCTTCCTTTTTCGTATCTTGCAATGCCTCCATCAGCAATGAGATGCAGGTGAGATGTTATCATGTGAAGGTGAGAAGCGATTTCAGCTCAGGAAGGTTTATTTTGGGTTCATCTCTCTGAAGCCACGCACCAGCAAGAGTTTTTTAGCCACAGCTAGAAACTGATCCAGCAGCCACCCATCCAGAGTGACTATAAAAGGGCTAATACAGCATTTAAGCCATGTCTGTTATCCTTTTTCATCTCTTTCATCCCAGTCCAAGTAGTTGAACATCCACTTTAAAAGTATTAGTGCAGAATTCATTTTTTCTTCAACTTTTCAGGTGCTAATAATATCAACAGGCATAGTTATTTTATTTAAGAAGCTTTGTGTAGTCTGTTTTTTGGTTGCAACACAAAATGCTGGAGGCAAATTATATAGCTGGTAACGTCATGATTTAAAACATTATTTTCTTGAGTATCAGTACGCACAACATAGCATTTTTTGTAATCAAAAATTAAGCATAATTTAATTTTAGAGGCCATGAGGCTACAAAATATCACATCTGCTCCAGATGATATTCATAAATAGCATGTTTCCTGTCTCACACAGCTTATTACCCATCAAAGCCTTTCTCCCACAAGACTGGAAAAGACATTGCCCCTGCACTAAGTTACCTTCCCATTACCAGGCAGAAACCCAAATTCTTAAAAATAACTAGCTGAAGAGGGAGGCTGCAGTGCTGCTGAGGGGAGCATGCCTGCCTGCCTATCTTACAACCCATGGGAAGGAGAACATGGCTCTTGAAGCAACACTCACACTTAGCCCCCAGAAGTTGCATCTGCCAGGGAAGCTCACTCCCAAGGAAATTTCAAGGCAAATCTTGCCTGCCTGGGAAGTGTCTCTCTGGAATCTCTAGAATTTCTCCCCCTCTACTCTTGTGAGACCCCACCTGGAGTTCTGTCCAGCTCTGGAGTCTACAACACAAGAAGGACAGGGAGCTGTTGGAGCGAGTCCAGAGGAGAGCCATGAAGATGATCAGAGGGCTGGAGCACTTCTCCTTATAAAGAGAGGCTGGGACAGTTGGGCTTGTTCAGCCTGGAGAGGAGAAAGCTCTGGGGAGACCTTAGAGCAGTCTTCCAGCACCTGAAGAGGCTACAGGAAAGCTGGAGAGGGACTTTTTACAAGGGCATGGAGTGATAGGACAAGGGGAATAGGTTCAAACTGGAAAGGGGGAGATTTAGATTGGATATTAGGCAGAAATTCTTTCCTGTGAGGGTGGTGAGACACTGGCACAGGTTGCCCAGAGAAGCTGTGGCTGTCCACTTCCCTGGCAGTGTTCAAGGCCAGGCTGGATGAGGCTTTGAGCAACGTGGTCTACTGGGAGGTGTCCCTGCCCGTGGCAGGGGGGTTGGAACTGGATGGTCTTTAAGGTCCCTGACAACCCAAACCCTTCTGTGATTCTATGGTTCTGTGCCCCTGTGCCAGAAGCACTGCAGAGGACCCTCCCGCAGCACTCCCGCTGACAGGGACGTGCCACCTCGCTCCAGGTTGGCTCTTATGGCAGCCTCGGGCATCCCCTGGGAACGGCGGCGGCAGCCCGGCGCATCGGCGGGCACAGGCTGACCCCTGCTGGCAGCCTGGCCGCCGCCCAGAAAACGCTTTTCCCCGGAAAAAAAAATACAGAGCAAACCCCACCCAAAGCAGTTGCCGAGAGCCCATGTTCAGANCGGCGTTCCCTGATGGTTCGTGGATAAAACCTCGGTAATCGGCCAGCAGAAACTTTCTGCATTCGCGGGGGTGGTCTGATAGGGCAGCCCTGCCCAGCTGAGGTGGGAAGGGGTTTGGATGTATCCTAAGGTGATCAATAGCAGCGGGTGAGGCGCAGGGCGCAGTCCAGCTGGGCTTTGAGAATTTGCCTGGAAAAAAGCTCAGGGAGTCTCCTGAACATGACGTTGACACAGAGACTCCCACCATCAACCAGGCAGTGAGTGATCGTCCTGGTGGAGAGACTCAGTTCCCCAGGTAAGCATTACCCGATGCAAAAAGATCCCCATATGTCAGGATTTTTTAAAAGAAAACACTCTGTCCCTGAATGTCTGTGTGCCAATGTCTTGCTCCGTGTGTAGTCTGAAGAGTTGGTTTGGGAGCCTTTTAGAAGGAGCCTTTGCTGAAGGAAGAATCTAAGTGGAGAGCTATCAGCTTGGTCATTAGGAGCAGGGAGCACTGCAGGCATAATGATAATCAAACAGAGCAGCTAGCAGGAAAAAAAAAGTAAAATCCAGATAAAACAGTAATTTCCTTTTTCCTTTCTTACTGCATCTGTCAAAAAGAGGTCAATCCAAAGCCCGCTCAAATGAATAGACAGACTTTTCAAGTGTCTAATCAGATATGGATAGCTGAGTTGCAATACACTGTAAGGTTAGCCCCAGCACCACCACCTTTACATCCTGGGTCCACATAGAGCCCATGAGAGAGACGGGCACTGACCTCCAGCCCCCATCCAGCTCATGCTACAGCCAACCCCTGAGACAGTGGCAGTGCACCATGCTGTGGAAGTGCCTGTACCTCCCCCTGACTACTAAGGGACCTGGGGCTGAGGGAGAGGTGTACTGTAAAGACGTGTCAGCTTCAGTGAGCTGATCTCCAGTGAACGTCAGTAGCTTTGCGTACGGGACTGGAGTCACTTAGGAACGTGAAATCTGTAGCACCAAGTACTGTTGTACAGCTACTGGGACCAACTCTGGGGCTTGGCTATTTGAAGACTTAGTTAATGCTGTCACATCACTGAACCAGTGCATGCTGTGAAGTAGATTTCTAGCTCATAAGCTGAACAAGTAAAAGGGGCAGGAAGATGGACGTAAGTACTAACACAACAAACCACCGAACAACTTACTCAGCCAACGCTACTCAAGCATGATAGTTGCATCATTTGTGCACGGGGCCAGTGAGGCACCTTCACTGGAACCAAAACAGTGCCCACATCCTAGTCAAATGGGAGAGAAAAGCAGCTAAGTACTAAGAGGCTAAATATGATCTACCTTTAAAAGCCCTGAGATTCAGGAGGCTGTGTTAGACGTAGGCTGTATCAGAAGGAAAGTGGTGCTACTTTGAAATAGACTTTATTGGATTTAGGTCTTACTTTAGGAAAAATATGAGTCCTTAAAAGAGACTTAAAAATATGTAGCTAGAGACCATTCAGCACATGCAGCTTGCTCTGATCAAGACATGCTGAGAAACCAGGTGGGTTTGAAAGGAAAACCGGTCTCCTTCCTGTCATGACCGAAGTGTAAACCCAGAAAGGGATTTCTTCTCTCCTTAAGCTACGAGAGTTGCTTTTATGCTGTGAAGTTTCTGTATTTTCTTAAAAATGAGATCAACAGCAAATATCATGTCTCAGGAGTTCTAAATAGCATGCTGAAGTGTCCCAGGCCTTTCATTGCACCTCTGTGCAAGAACATGAAATGATCCATACTTATGAGTAAAACTCCAGCAATATAGCATTGCTAGAGGACCTTTGAGAGCACGGTACTTCTCTGTTGTACTTTCACAATGCATTGTTACATGGTCACAGGAGCTTCTGTGGGTAACTGACGGGTTCTCAAGGTAGAGATGGGCAAGAAACATCCGGCCCTGCCTTGGGTCTCTGCATCTGCTGCAAGCAGAGGCAGCACAGGGTGACAGCAACCCAGGCAGGAAAGGCTGTTAGGAAAGAATACTCTGAAATCTTAACTGTCTTCCAGTGGGGCTTTATTGACTATATCAGATTGCTGGTGTTGTTATTTTTACTTTGGTTCTTTGTCCTTCAGACATGTCAGGCTAAGTATATAGTAGTGCTCTACTCTGTAATCGATGCATATAAAGGTCTTTATATCTTCCTTTTTTTAGTAATGAGCATGACAGCAGGAGGGGGTTGATTAATTGACAATATATTTTGAAATCATTAAAATAAGCTTGGCTAGTTTCAGCTCCACTTCAGAAAAAAAGAAAATTCAAATTGCCATGTGGAAAAGAAACAGCAATATCCGAGGTCAGGTTTTAATTAGTTTTATGCCCATACTCTACCAATAAATGTTACAAATTCTTAACAGATTATTCTACAGACTTTCAAGCTGAACATCAAGCTCCCTAAAATATAGTGCAGAAAAAATGTCTTATTGCCCCTCGAATGGCACGTCTAGATGATTGTTATTCCCACAGTGTCAATCGTTCTTATGTCTAACTTGACAAACTGCAGGTGCTTAAATTGCTGCAGCAGCTAGAATACTGATACACAATAAGCGTTCATGTCACACTTCTCCTGTCCGCTGTTAGCCGAAATTTGCTTCATGGAAAAGATGATGATAAGGAGACTCTTTGCACAAAGGAATTAGAGCCTCCATATGCCTTGGCAGCTGTATCATGGAAAAAGATAATACCAACAGGTGCAGAAGAGCAGAGTTCACAGTACTGCTGGTTTCTCCTTTATTCGAACATGCAGCAAGGCAGATTAAAATAGATCTTTTTCCTACAGGACCCAAGTGCAAATGGAGGTAGCAGTGAGATAGACTTCACAGTTTTTTAGCTGATCTTTTTGTCTTAGTATTATCAGCCTGGAGTTTGCTGTATGAAATGACCTCTGGTGCAGCAATTATTTCAACCAACAGACAAAGTGTTATGCTACATATGAATATACTTTTCAAAATGAATTTTCATAGCCTGATAATATGACTGGAATTTTTTACTTCAGTGTAGGTGAAAATAACTGGTACATGATTTGTTGGCACTGGTCGTAATATATCCAAGATAATTAAGCCAAAGAGGGGACATTAAGGGAGCTAATTAAATATTTTGTATAGATCCATTTCTATATTCAATACTCAAAAAAATTGGAGGCTTTGTTTACTTTTTAAAAATATTTCTATTTTTTAAAAAAGTTATTTCCTTCCTGTACTAAATAGTTCCATGGCTATATTCAGAAATTAATCATCACCACAGGACAAAACTATTTCCTGTTTTACAAAACGATGAATGCAAAAATAATACTCTTCTGAGACAGTCATGGCAAAGAGCAAGGCATTCCAGCAGCCAGACAGTGACCCTGTAAGTGGACGTAGCTTTACTGATTTCAGGCATCGTTAGTACTTATTTTTCTTTCCAGACAGCTGAAGGGATTTGGTTCTGTTCCTAATAAAGTTTTGCTTTGATTTTACCTAGGACTGGGTCAGACCTGATGGAGCTAATAAGCCTCAGTTTAGGTTAGAAGTTTCAGTGCTATTCTAATAACCTGCTCAGCTATGAATCAAAAACTGTCGAAGCTTCTACTGAGTAAGCAAGGGTGGAAATGAAAACAGACATATTTAGAACTTTTTCTTCTGGATTTGGGCACTCCAATAGTGCCCTACTGCTGTGCACAGCTTTTTACCTGCCTCGTGTTGCAAATGAGCCTGCTTTTACGTACATTCATATTCCTTAGATGCAAACAATCATGTACTAGAAGGAAATATGGCATCTTCAATGATAACTGGTGTTTCTGTGCTGTTGATGGCACTGTTTCATGTTATAGTCCTAACAAATTCATTAACTTCTCTCTCAGCTTTAAAGCATTTCAACAAAACCAAGAAGCTGAAAGCACACACTATAGGATGTAGATTTGTGAAGCTGGCAGCTTTCTGGAGTGTTAAAGCTTATGAAAATCCAAATCCAAGCTAAAATGTGGGGAATGTGAGCCTAGCTTCAGGGCTTTATCTAAAATACACAGAGGCTAGTGAGAGTCCTTCCACTGACTTCACTCGGCTTTGGACCAGGCCCTTCAAAGATGTGAACAGGCTTGAAATGCTTAGCTTGTGAGATATACTTGGTTACAAATATAAGTTGCCTAAATCTGTGATTCCGAGGGGAAAGCTGAACTATGCCAACTCAGGGCCAGAAGGTCAAAATCACAGAGAGAGATTGCAACCATCATGCTGGCAAGTTGGCCCCATGGGCACAGGCATAGGATAGGCAGGAAGGGAAGGACACCAGACCAGCCCCAATCCACAGCAGAAGAGGAAGTCTATGAATAGGAATGCTGCAGCTGGCACATTTCCATTTTCTGGCACTGCTCGCTGGAGACCACAGTGTTTCCTCCTCCCTCACCCATGGCAGACACTCTTTTCATGTTGATGGGTATGTCACTATGAATGATTTTTTGGGGAGATACCAGGCGAGAAGATATTTCAAATATAACACAGAAACAGAGCTTTCCTATCACAATGGAAAGGAAGAGCAAGAAAATCTCCAAAGTTATCAAGCAATTTAAATGTTCCAGCAACCAGGGATTGTTTCATGGTGAAGCCCCAGCCTAGCAGCTGCCTCAAAACTGGAGACAAGAGACAGGATTTTCTGTTCACTGCTTCACTCTGTGTTTAAGCTTGTCTCAGGGCTAAGGTGTGCCCTCTCTGCTAAATAACATTTGTTCAGTAGGTTTCATTCAGCAAGCTGTAAATTATTTTGAAGAAGTGCGTTACAGTGCTAATAGTAAGTGTTGTTGCTTATCAGAATATTTGGACTATGCCTGAGAGTACACCTCAGCATGCTTCCCTGAAAGGGGGGCCAGGGGTGGCCTCTCTCTCAGGTTGTCTTAAACAAACCACTCCCGAGGAGTGATTACGTCTGCTGGCATCCGTGGCAGACAGTGCGTTCCTGGGCAGAAAGTTCACTGCACAGAAGAGTCATTAGCGAGCCCTTCTGTGAATCCCTCCAAGTCTCCAGAAGGTCTGCAGCAAGAATGCATGTCTGAAGCAGCTGCTTAAAGATCTGAGGAAAACTTGGCTGGAAGAACAGCCACATGATCCTCCAGTCCCTCAAGTATTTTTGGCTTTCAAACATGAAGTCCAACGTGACATGACAGCCTTATAAAATCAAAAACTCACCATGGACCAACAGAGCAATGTGACAGTTAAACAGGGGAAACAGAGACAGATGTGCACTCAGCTTTCCCTTTCTTTATTCTCATTCAAAGTTTGTTAGCCTATAACAGCTCAGGTGGAAGTGGAAATGTCCCGTGGCAACTCTGACTGTCGTGCAGGGCGGCACACTGGCTGGGGAACGATGGGCTGCCTTCCCTGGCCACATGTGGCAACCCAGGTGGAGAGCAAGTACGTTGCCCTGAGCATGCATGGGCATTGCGATCACCTTGTATCAGGGCAGACCCACGGGCACAGCCAGCTCCGAGCTTTAGAAAAGTTTGAATGAGTTTATTTCACCTCTAGCTGCAGCCCTCCATCATCACACTATCCCTTTAAAAATCCTTATTGAAAAATAGCCCCTGAAAAAATACAATTTGCAGGTTACAGAGCGCAACAGAGAGCTGAAAGAAACTACCACCTTGCTGTGTGACATTTGGCTCCACTCTGCTCTTGATCCCTGTCTTTATATTCAGATGACACCCTATTCCCACTGTGGGACACAGGTACAAATAAGAAATGGAAAGGAGACAAAACTGTTGGGCCTGACATGCTTGATGACTCTTCTTCCCACCATAAAGTCAGATACAAGATACATTTGCACTTACTCTAAATCCTCTTTTCACAGTCAAAGCACTGTAAATGACTGCTAGGGTTGGTGGGAATAAGGGCCGATACCTTCAAAAAGATAATTTGATCTATCTAAACTTCTCAGCGATTTCACTGGAATGCAGAATTTTCTTTACCCCAATACAATTTGGAAATCTTACCCTAGCAGTTGTAAGAAAGTGGAAGACAATGACTAGATAATTCTGTGCATCCCAAAGTCTTTAATTTAATCATGGGTTGTACCTCAGGAGACGTATTATTCAAAGATATTTATGAATTTCACATCAAACTGCAGACATTTGTTTCTTTTGCTTCATACAAGATAATTGCTAGATTATGGATAATTGCTAGATAAAATAGTCTTCATTTATCAAAGTTCACAAAAGTTACCTCATAGCAGAAATAGTTCTGAGTTAAAAGAGAAACAAAAAAATCTAGGTTATTAACATTCTCTAACATCCATCTGGCCTGCATGTTAACGCTAAATATCAGTTATCTGAAAGTAAATCAACTCTGGTGCTCAGAGTTGTAGCTCAACTAATTTGTTGCTTAGTAAAGTCCAAAAAAAGTTAAGTTTATTCCATTCAAATTTTTGAAAGTGTTCATAAAATTTGTTGCATTCAATATGTTAAACATTTTTTCTGATTTATGGAACTTTCAAGCGGTCTGTGGGTAGATACAGAATAATCTGTTTGCAAGAAAAAAGAAAAAAGAAAATTAGTTGCTCTTCTGTTTCATGAAAGACACAAAGTTGGACCTCTGGGCGGATTTCTAAAGCAGAGAATAAAGAAACCAAATCCTCATGAAGGGGAAAAGGTGACTATAATCTGTGAATGACTGATAAACATATGTAAAGCATTTGTAAAAGAATGCCTAAATTTGTTCCTTTCAAAATGTAAGGAAAACCAATAAGAGCTGCTTACCCCAAGTACTTCATTGCCTGGAACTGGTGTGAGAATTTTCCATTTGAAAATACAGACACCTTCAGTTTAGGGTTATATGCCCCAAAATTAATGAGATATCCTTTGCTTAATGGACAGCATTTGCCATTTGATTATTTTATGATTATAAACCGTTTTAATGCAGTCATCTGGGCCCATTTAGAGCAAACATCTCTGCATACAAAGCTACGCAAGTAATAGGTCTAGGAACAAAGAATGCAGTCTAATTACAGAAAATGAAGCTACATAGCAAGAAGTAGCCCTGCAAAATTCTCCAGCACTTAACAAAGAAAGCCTACAATCTCCTGCACTGTGTTGCAACAAAGGACAAATGTAATCCTTGAAGGTGTAAATCCAGATAGTGGGTAGGAATTGAGAATGTTTTTTTTCCCTCCATATAAGAATTTGTTATCCGCCAAGTGCTGGAGGCAGTGCTGGGGCTCCCCTTTTGGAAAGGAATTTGGAAGAAGGGAGGCAGTGCAGAAAAAAACACAATGAAAATAATGCACATGCTGGAGAAATGCCTTACTGCACGAGAAACTAAAGGCATCTGTCTCATTTAACAAAAAAAAAAAAGGTGGACCAATGACTCAGTTACTAAGCCACCTTCGCAGAAGGAAAATATCTGGTACTAAAAGGCTCTTGAACTTAGCCTACAAGACCATAACACAAACTGATACTGGAACCTAAAGCCAGATAAATTGAAACAGGAAATACAGCACAATTTTTATTACTTTTTTTCTTATAGGTCATCACATTGATTAACTCCTGAAACAAACTACTGAGGACAGCAGCCTGGAAATGTCTTCTCAACTAGAGTTATCACTGGGACATCTGCTTAAACAAGGCACGCCGCTTAGTCCAGTGCTTCGAAAACTGGCTGAAATGTGCAAATGAGCGATAAAAATGTGAGAGTTGGAGTTGAGAGACCTCCCCAAGCCCCAAATGCTATGAAAGTCTGGCTGTACAAATTTTCTTTAGTCCATGATCTCAAAATCATTTGGGGTTAATTTTCCGGCTCAGGAAATAAATCAATGTCAGTATCAACTGGAATTTAGTTTTTAGACCTTAGCTTTGCAGGTCTTTGATAACAACCAGGGAAAACAGAAATGGTTATCACAGTAGAAAAAGCTGTTTCAAAAATCCTTACAGCAATCTGTTTCTTTTGGACGTATAAAACTTTTAGGAGACTTAAATAAAAAAAACCATCTAGTTATTGAGAAATGTTTTTTGCGCATTTTCATGCTTAAAAAGCAACACTTCTGCCAGCAATTTTCATTGAACACTGTTATTTATAGAGCCACTTCAGCAATGAAATAGGAAACCGTAATGACACTCTACATGCTTTGGCAGCCCTTGACATGGGCAGGATGTCTGAGAGGTACTGTATTCAGACTATCTTTTTTTCCTTTCTTAATAATTATAAAAAAGATAAAAATCTGTCTTCAGAGCTTCCGTATAAAAGGGGAGAACTCATTAGCTGAGAGACACACAAAATGCAAAGAGCTCATTATGCTTTTGCGATGAAGATACCAAGTTTAGCCAGACACTGTATTTTTAATTGGATTTTCCAGCAGTAAGAGAAGGCTCTCAAAAGCAGCCCTCTGAGGGAGGAGGAGTGACTCTGCTCTTTTTCTTTAAGCCCCTGTAGCCAAAGGGGCATCTTCAGATCTTTGCTCCTTGTGACTCCAGACCCAGTGGAGCAGGTCCCTCACCCACCCTGCAGAGGAGGAAGCTGCCAACAATGAGTGCTGGTGTTCCCCAGGGCTCAGTATTGTGGTCAGTTCTTTTTAATATCTTTATCAATGATCTGGATGAGGGGAATCAAGTGCACCCTCAGTAAGTTTGCAGATGATGCTAGGTTGGGTAGGAGTGTTGATCTGCCTGAGTGTAGAAAGGTTCTACAGAGGGACCTGGACAGGCTGGATCGATGGGCCAAGGCCAATTGTATGAGGTCCAACAAGGCCAAGTGCCAGGTCCTGCACTTGGGTCACAACAACCCCATGCAGAGCTACAGTTCTTGGGAAAGAGTGGCTGGAAAGCTGCCCAGAGGAAAAGGATCTGGGGATGTTGGTCAACAGCTGGCTGAATATGAGCCAACAGTGTGCCCAGGTGGCCAAGGAGGCCAACATCATCCTGGCCTGTATCAGCAATAGGGTGGCCAGCAGGACTAGGGAAGTGACTGTCTCCCTGTACTCGGCACTGGTGAGGACACACCTCGAGTACTGTGTTCAGTTCTGGGCACCTCACTACAAGAAGGACATTGAGGTGCTGGAGTGAGTTCAAAGGAGGGCAGCAAAGCTGGTGAGGCTCTGGAGCACAGGTCATATGAGGAGTAGCTGAGGAAACTGGGGTTGTTTAGCCTGGAGAGAAGGAGGCTGAGGGGTGACCTTATTGCTCGCTACAACCACCTGAAAGGAGGTTGAAGCGAGGTGGAGGTTGGTCTCTTCTCTCAAGAAGGAGAAGAAATGGCCTTAAGTTGCACCAGGGGAGGTTTATATTGGATATTAGGAAAAATTTCTTCACCGAAAGGGTTGTCGGACACTGGCACAGGCTGCTCAGGAAAGTGGTTGAGTCACCAGCTCTGGAGGTATTTAAAAGCCGTGTAGATGTGGTGCTTAGGGACATGATTTAGTGGTGGACTGGGCAGTGCTATGTTAATGGTTGAACTTGATGATCCTAAAGGTCTTTTCCAACCAAAGCAATTCTATGCTTCTATGATTCTATGGTCCTATTCTATGATTCTTCTCTTTGAGAAGCTGCTAAACCAGACCGCTGCACTCAAGGGGATCTGAGGGTGGTCAGTGGGATTCACAGGCACCAGCCTTGGCCACCTGCCCTGTGGGAAGGCTGCTTCACTTCTACAGGCAGGCTCCTGCCCCTGGACACCCGCAGGTGCACACATGCTCTCCCGCAGCATGAGCAGGGTCTGTCCTACAGACTTCCAGAGCATGTCACTGGCTAATGCTGTTGTTTTAATTCACTGCATGACACAAAAATTGATTCTGGAAAATGAACATAAAATGGCTTTGCTTCTTTTTAATGCTCAGAATACAGGTAAAAAACTCAGAGCAGGCTGCTTTCTCACAGTACTATGTGATACACAATGTAGAATAATTCATGTTGGAAGGGACCTGTGGAGGTCTTCTAGTCCCAACCCTGCCCAAACCAAGACTAAGGCCAAACTGAATCCAGATTGCTCAGGGCCTTGTCCAGCCGTGTTTTGAATATTTCCCAGGATGGAGATTGCTCAGCCTCCTGCCTGTTGCAGTGCTAACCCACTTCCAGCATGGGAGAAATTTCTTACCTGCAAGCAGAATTTTTTTGCTGTAGCTTGTGTCTATCACTTCTTGCCTTTTACCGCGCACCTCTGAGTAGAGCCCAGCTCCATCTCCTCTATAACCACCTTTCATTGTTGAAGACAACAGTAAGACCTCTCAAAGCCTTCTCTTTGCCAGCCTCTCTCAAGAGAAAGAGAAACCATAAACATCACACATTCCATATCTCTGATACCTGTGTGAGAAGGGAGCGCTGACTGACATGTGCAGCCTGATGAAGTGAGGGCAGGGGGTTAAAACAGAGCCCTACCAACCAGAACGTGTCACCTCTGGTCAGTGCCACTAATGTCTTGGGCAGCCCCAAGAAAACCTTTTAAAACCTCTGTCACAGATCTCCTGCACCTGAACATTGCATCAATAAACTATCTCACCAGACATCTGAAATTTGTCATGATTTGAGATTAAAATGGTCTTAAGCTGCAGTAGTATTTAGGTCCATCAGCAGCGACATTGTCTGTAGCCAGTTAGGCAAAGAATAAAATATTCTGTTGCAAATTGAAAATCCATCCCAAGTACACTTACTGCTGTTTGCACCAAGCCTCTAAGGCAGAGAGACTGGACTGACAGCCCAGCAGCAGTCCCGTTCCTGCCTGCTCTAAACCCAAGGGATTTTGTGCACGGGAAATGGCTTTGTGCTGTCAGAGGGTTTTGTAGGACTCAGATCTTTTTTTTTTTTTTTTTGGCAGCTGATTAGAGAAAGAAGCTATGGGAAAATGGCTTATTGGAGACCATGTTAGTCTCCTTGTGCTGTTCTGTATGACAAATGAAACATCTCCAGAAACATTTACTTGAGAACTGGAGCACAAAATCACTGCCATCATAAGAACTAACGGGCAAGGCCTTTCACCTATCCAGCACCTGAAGCTAGCAAAGGAGAAATCCTGAACTGTGTGATGGCAGTCTTCAAATGGGAACATACAGGCAAGTTATCACTGCAAACCGGGAAGCATGGTCACGGTGAGTGGAGTGAGAGGGAATATACAAAACAGAGTCACTGCTGACATCCTCAGTCATAAATCTTCAGTAGATGCAGGAGTTTCATCAGAATCTTGGACATGTTGCCTAGGATGATTTCCTTACGGTGTTTTCTCAATTACACTGCATTCTAGCACACAAACAGCCAGTGTGTCCAAGGCAACAAAAGGGCCATGTAATTAAATCTGATGCACAGAAAACATCAGCAGAAAGTGGTATTCTCAGGGCATTATGACCACACAACCTTTATAAAGATATACACTCTGAAGTTATAATCTTCATATATTTGGCACATATGGGTGCTATGGCATATGTACAGAACACCGAAGATGTCCCATGCTGGCCAGACAAGCAATCAAGTGACACACTGGAAAAATCAGTACTTACATGCTGAGAAATTCTTTGAAAACCAAAAAGGAGTGTATGAGGAATGTCTCCTGATACATCAGGTCCTGCTTAACCCCAGACCAAGTAGATGTGCTTGTATGTGAAGTTACTGTAGATTTTTTAATGTCCAGTTATCATTTAGATTACTGAGAAAAAGATTTTTCTGGCCTCTAGCTAAAGCATCCAGTGCTCCTGTAAAGCATCGTTTGCCTGGTGAGGAGTTTCAGAGACTTTGCTTTTCTACTGGGAGTTGAAACGTCAACTGCATTTGAGTGCATCACACACAGCCAGTCTAAAAGGGAAGCAAAAGCAGCTGTTGACATGGCCAAATAGAGATATTAGAGAACTGACCTAATAAAGAGAGAAGCACAACGTTTGTCCTGGGCTGGAAAAATGCCAGGAGAAGGCAGGAACAGAAGCACATTACAATATCTCATGTATCACCCTGCACAGACTCTCTTGCCCCAAATAGTTATAAAAGAATACAAAAGTAGTCCCCAAGCTGTCTGTGGCTGCACCTGTGCTAGTAAGTAGTGTGGCACAATAGGAATGAATCTGTAGGGCAAAGGATTGGTGTTGAGGACCTGAACTCCAAGCTATACACATCTCAGAAAGTTTTCATTTGGGCTAGCCCTAGTCTGGTCCTGTAGACTGAATGCCCATCAGCAATGAGAACACCTCTCTTGGTTTCATTTCGGCCAGAAGTAAAGTCTGTGGACTGCATGAATCAAATCACAGCACAGGGAGGTGATAGGTAGACTACTTTCAGACACACACTTCCGAATCACATTAAAATATGCCCAGCAAGACTGGAATTGATATCTGCAGGCAGTCATATTAAGTGGAGGAAAGGAAAATGTGTGCAAAAATCAGCACCCACATCCTGAAGAGAAAAACTACGAAGACAAACTTACAGCTGCAACCACCACTTGTTAAGAACATCTGAACAACTGTCTTCAAGGATAGACTGAGGCCAAGCATCCTCATCACCAGGGCAGATCCAAGTAAGTGTCATGGATGACATGAGAAAGTTCACTGATTAGTGGGTCTTGGGAACTAACACAGATGATTGACAGAAAACATCAAGGAGAAAAAGAAGAAAATTCATTACAACGCAATTCCTAAAAAAACCCCATTAGACTATTCATTGATATTGAAAACCATATTGTTCACTGAAATTACTCAGCTTCCTTCTCCAAGAGAAAAACTTTACAGCATTGTACAATGGTCGGGAGGGAAGGAGTGTTTCCTAACAGCCTGACAGTCCCTCTCAATGAAATGCTAACACATCAGGGGTCACTGAGGATAAAGACGTTGGGCAACAGCCCTTAAATTCTTAAAACAAATAAGAGTTCTAATTGCAAGTGGTTATGTGTGTGCGCCTGTTACATCTGTGTTTTCAAAGAAGATGCTTCTTTCAGTCTAAATTCACATTTACTTGCTTTAGACTCCTTTTGTTTCTTGTTTTTCATTTTTACTCAGCTAGGAAAATTGCTCAGAGGCAGGCGCGAACACGATGCACTAGCTGCTGCCCAAACTTACGTATGCAAGGAAAGCCTGCAGCCTAACAAAACAGTAAATACACAATGACACAAGAAACCGTCCTTTCATTTCCATCCTTAGTTGGAGTCAGGGATATAGAAGAAGTGTTTGCAAAAACATTTCTTCTGCAAAACATGTACGTTAGGCTATAAGACTGTCATTAGGATATGTGATCATGTTAGGATGTGGTGTGTGAAGGAAGAACCACCGCACTGCTGCTGAAATGCAGCAAGATTAAGGTTAAGACAGAGCTCAGTGAATTTGTTCATAGACAGCCAAGTCCATGCTTACAGGCTGGCCATCTCAGATATCTCAGAGCTACCCCCTCTTGCCCTGATTCCTATGTCCTGCCTTCCCCCAGTCTCCAGTGATTTTCAGGTCCTGAGCAGGTGATGGTAGCTTTGTTCTCCAGAACCCCTGTTGGACTTCCATGGCATGAACTTGTACAGCCACCTTTTGAACCCATGAAAATGTCAAGTATTCACAAATTCCTGTTGCAAAGCACTACTGGTCAGATCTTTATATTGCAAGTGGATTATATTGCAAGTATTATTAGAATAAGGTTTTTCCTGAACAACTGCAGACTACTGTTTTTTCCTGGACAACTGCAGTCAATCTGCTGACTGAAAGAGGGACCTTAAAGCATCAAAAAGACCAAGGACTCATTGGGAATACAGGACAGCTAAATTAAAATATCTGGTCCAAAACTAGATTTGCATCTGAATGTCCCACCAGTTCAGCATTTGACGTGACTGGGTACTCTGCTGCTGCTCTCTGCTAGTACAAGCTGTTGGAGCTATATCTGTTTCTCAAACTGGTCAACTATATCAGTTTCTGCATATCCCTTGGGTTGCTGAAAAGGAGACTTGGCAACCTGTGGTCAGGGCATTCATTTCCTGTGGGTAAGATGCCTGTTGAGGTTTCTTTCTTCCCTAGAAGATCTGAAGCCACCCAAAGACCTACTGCAAAGGAGGACACAGAATCAAGGATAGTCCAGGTTGGGAGGGACCGCTGGAGATCGCCTAGTCCAGCTTCTGCTCAAACCAGGGCTAGCTTCAAAGCAGCCAACATTTGGGCCAGACACTGCCTTAGAAGGTGAACCCAACATGAGAAGGGAACGGGCTCCCAGTAACTGGTAGGTTATGGGAGACACAAGCTTGGAGTTTATGTCTCCCGTGGCCAAGCTTGTTAGCACATCCACTAGGCTGTCCTCTGGGGAGTCTTCGTCTGCCTCTTATTCCCAAATCCTTTATTTCATCTAAACACTAACAGTAAATGTTCTGAAGTGTCATAGTTTCTGAGGAACAGAAGCCTAATTACCTGTCTGGAAGGGTTTCGGCAGAACTGAGTATCTCCCTATCAATCCATAAGATCAACTTTCAGAGCTAATACAGGTCCTTACTTTATCAAGGCACTTCTGAGAAGTTTATCCTACACCTCATCGCCACAAGCCACCACCTGAAACTACACCATAGGCTGGGCCCCAGCCCACCCAGAAGGATATTTGCTTCAAATGAGTCAGTGACGCCTGTAGCAAACTGTGCCATGCGAGGGCCAGACCCCAGTGCACATGATGGCAGCGAGGGCGTTTGGCTGACGCTTGCCTCTCAGCTGACCAGCCTGACCATTATGTAAAATTCCTCAGATGGCAATGAGGCATTCCCAGTTAGACACAGACAGTCTGAGAAGCTGCTGCATGCATAACCTGCAGGGATTTATGAATAGACAACCCATTTCCCAATGTGCCTACATCAACCAGCCCTGATTCCCTGCTCTACCAGAGCCTCCCTCGAGCTGTCACATGAAGAGTCATCCATGAACAGCATGTTCTTCAAGCTCCAGCTCAAATAAAAGATATCTGTCCACTATTGGCTATAGTTAAGCACTTTCGCTCCTGTGTTTCTGAACTTCTTAGTGTAGCACACCAGGAAAAATAATTTCAGCAGGAAATTGTATTGGCAGGGTGAAACACCAGTTTATAAATTAAACTAGCCCCATTCAACGCACTATGAAATTTTAAAGTAATCAAGCAAGGGCATATGAGCACAAGACTGTGAATTTTGAAAAAAAATGTATTAGCAGTTATAAAAGCAAGTATAAGACACCAGCACAAAAAACTAAGAGGCTCTTGCTTTCAACAGATTGCAACAGATTGAGTTTATTGTTGAAAAAGATGGGCCCTTGATGGAAGCTTGAGCAGTGTTTGAGAGTATTTAAGGCTCTCTCGATAAGTTTTCTTGTGCCTATCAGTGAGAGTGTTCAGCTGCCTCATTTCCTACAGAGGCACTGCTGAAGTGTCTCTTCCTCTCCCTCCCTCACCAGTTTTCAGGATCTTTAGCTTTGAGACACACAGCTGTCTTATCCACATATATCCCAAGGCCTACTTTGTTTTTTTTCCAATTTTTCCAGTGATATTTGCATTCAAGGCCCTGTAGTTAGTCCACTGCCCTTCACAACTGTCAGGCAAAATTCTCCCTGCTACCGAGGGGAGAAAGTTTAATTGCCTAATCAGGAAATTAGAGATAATTAACAGAGTTTTATGAAGGTGCAGCTACCAAACAGGTAGAAACTATTCTTGCTTTAAACAGCCTCCTTAACCAGAAATCTTCTTGTATGCATTCCTAAATACAAATGGCAAATATTCAAAAGTGCTTTGTGGTATGAACATTTCTGGTGATAAATAATACCACTTTGATAAATATTTCTGCCTACGGAACTCTGGTTAACTTGATTAAAACAAATTTCTAAATAATCCATCTGTCATGAGATCTTTGCAGTGTTGTGAAATTTGCAGAGCTTCTATAGGGTGAATTCTTCCAAGAACTAAAATTAAATGTCCTTGCAAAGAGCCACAATGGCCAAAATTAACAGACACCATTTGTAAAGATCAATGACTGAGATGTGTAAACACTGAAATGGCTCCTTCATAATCATACAATTATTGGATGATGTCTCTACAGACAAAGAGATATTGCCTCAACTATGCATATGCCTATACATTATGATTAATCTCTGACACAGGAGAGGCGGTTGTTTAAGTGCAGTAGTAGTTTGAGAACAGTTTGCAGTGCTAGATCCTGAACAGTTGCAGCATCTCTCCAACTTGTACTTACTATATCTTTTGGCGTTTTTCACCTTAAACACTGCCCTGTTCCCAAGAAAATGGAAAATATCTTAAATATTTCTGGTGCTTGTATTATGACTTAAATACGGTTTACACAAAGCATTTTAACCAATCCAGCTCTTCTGCTCAAAAAACAAATTACAAACCTATAAACCCTACAGAGCTGTAACAAAAATGTATTTTTGGGACAAGCAATGACAAAGTGCTGCATTTCATTACTTCTCTGAAAGAGAACTTCTTTCAGAGGGAAAATCACCCATAAATGCCCTTTAGGGGTGTTCAAGGAACTGGTGCCAAATGTCACACTTACATTTCTGCTTTGATTTAGTTTCAAACTCCCTTCCAGAAAACCTCCTGGTATCTCCACTGAAGCAGCTCCCGCACCGGGAAAATGGAAGAGGCACTTCACTACGCTCACCCTGCTGCTGCTCCTCGCAGAGCATAGCATACCTCCCAGCTGTGCCTTGTGCCTCATGGGACAGCCACTTCCCAGCACTGTAATTAACAAATCCATGCTAATCACAAATCCACAAATCCAAAAGAAGTCATGTAACCGTATTGGCTTTCTGCCACTGGACTGTGAGGAAAATGTATGCTTCAAGTCCTCCTGGTCTGATTACAGGCAAAAAAATAGAGATTTTAACAAATGATCCCATCAACAATGGAAAAGAAAATACTACACAGTCTAATGCAAGGCCTGAGAGCAAAGAAAGCTTCTGGCTTTGGGGCAGCCCTGGAGCACCCCAACGTGAGCAAGTGTCTCTGCATTATATCTTGACTAAACATTTCTCAGGGGGTCATTATTTCAATCAGGAAAAAGTGATGACATCAACTGTAATCCTGCTGGAGAAGAGCTCCATGTAGGCGATCTCTGGGAGGCTGCTGAGAACTGCAGCCCAGCTGTGGCAGTAGCTGAATGGGATTCTAAGTCATTCCCCAAATTCACACCTTTGGTGGCTGAGCTGCAAGCTGCATCACCACAGCACTATTAGCAGAAAGCAGTTTTGTTGGGGCTGAGCAGAATTCAATAGTTGGGAACTGATGCCAAAAGTACCCAAAACAAAACAACAAAAAAACCCTGCTATCATTTTATCCCTTTATGTGAAGGAACCAGAGAGATTGTACCCCAGTCTATGGAAAAAGAATTAACAAGGCTGTTGTCAATTTTGAAATTACAAGTTATATGGCTCGTCATGCCAAGATGTTTTATGTAATTAAAGCAGAAATGTGGCAGATTGATTTTCTATGTTAAATTAAACCAATAATTGTAATGATACGTGTAAAAAAGGTGAAGTTCTCTGCTCCAAACAGTTCATGTCAGACAAGAGAAATGGTTAGAGATGACAAGCGCAGCATCCACAGGGTGTGCTAATAGTTTCATAGCTCCAGTAAATGCAAGAATAGCTAGCCCTCCCAAGACGGTAAAAGAAGTCATGTGTTTATGCAAACTAGTAAAAAGCTATGATCATCAAATGAGACCTCTACAGTGTTGTGCCAGCTGACACTGCAAGCCTCTGAAGTGACATATGACCGTGGAAGAAGACAAGGGAATGTGCTGCTGATGGGAGGGAGACTGGTAAATGGCAGGCAGACTAAGAAACCTGTGGAGGACAGGTGCCTCCATACCCTTGTCTTGTGCCATGTAGCTAATGAGACTTCAATAGCCACTGGATCAGGTACTGAAGGTCCATTTTAAAAGCAGCCTCTCTGGGAGAGCAGTCCAGAGCCCCAGAAATCCCCGCTGTGGCTGATGCTACCAATGACCAAAGCCTACACTTCAGTATTTGTTTGGGTTTCTTTTCATAGGCTCCTGCTGTACCACAGACCTGGTACCTAAACCTGTCAAACACTACAGAAGGATTTCTGCCAGCCTAAAAACTTCAAAACAAGGCAGTGCATGCAAGAAAAATCATCGGTCAATGAGAACACGCTGGACCCTGCGTAGAAGCAGTTTCATCCATTCATTTGCTGAACAGGAATGCAACTTCTATTTCCTTCTAGGCTATCATTTTTCCTCTAAAAAGACACCTCTTTTTCTGCCCTTTTGAATAGGAAAATGCTGGGTGCAGTTATATTCCTGCAGAGATTAAGAATTTTAGTATTTTCATCAAGATCACAGGTCTAGGATCAGGGCTAAAGCATGGAAATGCAAGGAACTTGAAAGCCTGAATGTTGATCTATAGCTAAATACAGTGTTTATGTTCCACACATCCAAGCACAAGTGGATGGTTTTGGCAGCACTATGCAGCTCTTCTAAAGGACACCGAATGTTTTCTTTCTTCTCTCAGGCAAATTAAAATATCAGTGGCTTCATTGCTCTTTCCTGTTTGATCTGTTCCTAGCTGGACACAGAGATTTTAGAGTGGATGATGATCCTACAGTGACCACATTAAAAATGCAAACATCTGCCAACCATTACCACACGGCAATTTCTGAGATAATGCTCCGTTTGTCCCTGCTCAGAGCAGTGACACACACAGCGTGTGCCTGTCAGAAAATAGTGGGATTATTGCAGTATTCTGGCTCCTTTGCCCCAAAATTGTATGAAAGGTCATCCAACCTTTGGTACACAGATTTTAGTAATTTTCTTTTGTAAGTAGGACAGGCCGATGGGATTTTGTAACACTTTTGAAGAAGAAAACAAGTCATCACTGTATTGATTGGCAAAATTTATTGTTCTATTAACACCATATGGTACTATTTGCTTTTGCCTCAACTTCAGATTTTTTTTCCCTTTGTTTTTAATTATAACCTGAACCGAACAGAGTCACTACCCTTCCTCTAAAAAATATATTGGCTATGGGGCTATTGTACAAAAGTAATATACAAAAAACCCAGCAGTTTAATTTGTCCTTTGCAAGAGACAATGGCCAAATCTTAATGGTAAGAACCTGAAGGCTTTTTGCTGTAACAGGATTTAGCAATAACTTTTAATTGGCAGTTCAAAGTTAATCCTCAGGGGAAAATGTGATCTGGCAAAAGCACCCAGTCACAGAAAGAAAAAAAATATTCACTGGACTGTGGGGGTTTTTTTTCTCAGTATTTCTGCAGCTATTGTTATTGGGAAAAATTATAGAAATAAATGCTGCATTGTCTCAGACTAACAAGGCTCTTCTTACATGGTACGTTTTATCCCTTTTGTATTTTATTTCTCTACCATTGAAAAAGAGGCCAAAAGCTTAAATTTCTCAGTACTCCTAGTAGGCTATAGCTTTATGTAACACACCTTCTGAAGGGAAAAGCACAGGCAAATCCATTAGACTAACACTCTGCTCTTCCCTTTTTGTCCCTCAACAGCAGTTTCACATGGCCACAAGCCTAAATTATTCTGCTGTTTCTACTCAAACAGCATACTCAAAGGCTTGCAGTGAGGAACCTTTTCTTCTCCTAGATTTAACTGTAGGAAAAGCCCATAATACAGGCAAATCTTCTCATTAACTCACCAGAATCTGTTCAACCCTAAATTTCAGCAATTCTGTAACCCATGATTTCCCTTCTTTGTTCCAGTGATGTTTAAGACTAACTCATGGTGACCTGCTTAACTCAGAAGAAAGCCTATAGACACTTCAAGAGAGAACTGATGAGGTCCAAATTAGCCTCCTGCCGATAGATCAAAGTCTGCATTGAAAGCTAAGCTTTCGGCAACAATTCAGAAGCTGTCCTCATGAAGCTACCAGGAATTCTGATGGTAGCATGTGAGAAGACCAACTTCTTTTATGAGAGTTCAGGTGGCAAGCGTCTGTTTTCAATCTATAACTGTATTAAGAAATACGAAAAGATTCCTCCATATCAGCTGAACCACGTCTTGAAAGTTGCAGCTCTTCAATATCTGGTTTATATGAGTAATACATTTTATTCTCACACACACGTGTATATATATATATATATTAATATTCCCCCTAAAAATGTTGCAGCTAAATTTAAGGGACTAATCCCCTGGCCTATTGCCTTAAATTTCATTGAAAACCAAATGTTCCCAGCTAATTTGTAAAATCTCAAGCCCTCGAGAAATGGGACTGTTACACCCTCTTCCTCCTGCAGCAAAAGCAGTGCTGAGCAGAACAGACCAGCCCATTGTTGGTTTGCAGACCTCCCTCTTGCTGGCAGACTGCTCCAGCAAGATGACTGGAAAAATCACAACAGCTTGTTACAAATACAGCCAACACGTGTAAAATCCATGAAAAGGGATGCTCCAGAAAATTAACAAGAATATATACCTGCTTCATCCCTTTTTCATTAAATAATTTTATGTGAGAGATGTATTCACTCTGCAACATTAATGTGTTATCTCAACACGCAGACTTAAACATACTTTTTAAACATAAATGTTCATGTTTTACAGACCATCTAGCACAAAAAAGTAAGCCTGAACTACTTCTCTTACACATAAATAGAATAGGAAGGGCAAAGAAATATACATTAAAAAAATCACAGTTTGAGTCCCTAAAGAATCTACAATCTAAAGCAAGTTAAAACAATCTTTTAAATATTTAATGTTCTGGGAAAAAATGTTTGAGACAATGTAAAGGTAAAAGAAAATGTAAGTAAAAGAACCATTGAATATTATAGCATATACTTGATGTGTCTCACTGCTGTTTTAAAATGCTGACTGCTCAGGTACATATAAACACTATCCAGAGACACTGCACTCTTTGCAAAATTTGACTAATTTTTAATATGTAGCATTTAATTGCACATATTAAACTCCTCTCAAAATAACAGAATCACATTCAACTACTCTAGAAAACATTTCTTGTAGAAAGACCGCATTTTACCTGCTTCTTGTGAAGAATTCTTGAAGTGGTTCTTTCGTTTGAAAATTAAAATCTCCAAAATGAATTTAAAAAAAAGTGGCACAAATGTTAAAAATAAAAGACTTGGTTCAGCTGACGGAGCTGCAAGATGCCTGGTGTTTTCTGAATAGAGAGTTTTATTTGGGTAAATGACTGTGTTGCTATGAAATTCAGCTCAGTTCTTTGTAGTAAGCATCTCTGGATGAGGAGAGAGTGACACTGCATCCTGTGCACTCTCATAAATGAAGCAGGAATTCCAAGATTTGCCATCATGTGATTTCAGTGAGGAACTAACACTCGACTTACTCCCAGCACCCGTTACTCCCTGCCCAAACACAGCTCTTCAGAAGCCTGGGATGGTTGTAACAAGTGACAAAGAAAGAAAGAGCACGGTCAGCTTCACTGAGCAGGCACTTCACATGCTGCCCTGAGTTTGGGCAGGAAGCTGGAGGAGAACAGAGCTAAAATACCATTGTTGAACTGCCACAGAAGTTATAAAAGAGCAGATATAACACTTCTCACTATGAAAAACTGGTTGTATTTGAAAGGGGTGGGGGGTGAGGAACTCACTTTTTCTGCAATCAGAAAGTACTAAAAAGATTATCGTGACAAACACTCATTCTCATTCTTTGTACTGGAATTTCAAAGATTACAAATCACACTGCAGTGCTCAATGCAATGTTAACTAAGCACCACACCAGCCAAACTCTTTTTGCCTGTTTCAGACAAAAATTGATAAAAGATAATAAAATCTACACTCCGCATACAGTATATGCCAACTGGAGAAACAGATGCTACATTAATATCACAGCTACAAGCAGAATAACACGAAGGGAAATAATACAAAATTCATTCTTCACAAAGAGAATGATGCTCTTGTCATTTTGCCTTGAAGAACTGCATGTTATTAAGTAGTAATGATGGTGTCTGCTCGCTGAGCCTTCCTAAAGAAGCAATTGTTCTTGAAAGATGAGTAATCATTTTTGACCTTCTGAGACTCAAGGCAGAAATGAACACTTCCAGGTCCCTCAGGGTTATCCATAAGGCCATGAACAGTTATCTCCAATGGTCTCATTTGATGTTCATCATGAATGAACATCCATGGCCTGGCTCTTCTCTCTTGCCGCTGGAGAGAGGCAGTTACTACACAAGACTGGTGAGGAAATGTGATAAGGTGGACCATTGTGCAATTTCTATTAAATTGTCCCATTTGTGCTGTTGCTGGAGGTACTTAATTGCCTAAAAGTGTGTTTTTCAAAGCTTTTTTTCTTTTTCCATAGGATGTGGAGTACATGTAATGGATGCTCTTTTATTGTAAAATAAATTCAAGTTTTATCTGAGTGCCTATAAATACCAAGGTGACAATAGCTTAGGCTCTAGGAAGTTATTTACACTCCTGTAACTCAAGAAATGCCTGATCATGTTTTGTGAATGTGAATCTATTTATACCTACCCCCAGTATCACAGGACAGTTATTCCCCGACTGCTCTAGTGTGGCAATACAACTCCCAACACGAAACAGGCCTTTTTCATCACAGAAAACATAATTTCCATGAAAGTACTAATTTGCAGATAGATTGTAAACATACAGGTGTCCTCCCATCCAATTTTATACAGACAAGTGAATCCAGTTCTCCTTTCAAAGATTTCACTGACACAAAAAAGAATCCTTTTTTTAAGAAAAATTTTTTACTTCCAACTTCCTAGTAATTTATGTCTCTATTGCTTAGATGCTTCAGCCATGGCTGAGGACCCCAAATCAGGAGATGCTGTAAAAGCACAGAAAAAGATGGTTTCCCTCTATACAGATGATGTAAAACACAGAAGACAGCAAACGGGGTAAGGAGCAAATAAGACATTGCTGATCTGAATAGTAATTGTAGTATTTCAAGAGGGCTCACACCAAAGACTATTCTATATGCCATAAGAGTTCACCAAAGACCCATCACCTCATTTAACCTACATTTCCATCAAGATTTGTCCTCCTGGCACCGAGATACCCATATTAACAGTGGAAGGTCAGGCAGAAATTTCTAGAAGTCAAAAGAAATGTTTCCTGCACAGTTTATATGTTAAATAAGTAACCTCCTGCACTCTAGTGAAATGGGAAATTAAAGTCATGCTTTTGCATCTCTTTCCCATAATACTTTAACTGGACACCTAGCCATAGAAGTGAGGGCATTTCCTGGTTAATGTAGAACTAGCTTAAAATCTGCATATAAATTTGTGATAATTTGGAGGCCACTGTGCACACAGAAACTACAAGTTCCTTCTGATGCCATGGATTCACTGTGCTTTTACAGACTTTCTCAAACTGCATACACCACTGAGTTGGAAGGAGCTGCAACATTTCCCTCCCAGATTATAAAAAGCCTGGAAGAGTCAAGTCTACCCAGGAAAGTGCACTGAAGAGATTTACTGAAGTTATTCTCACCAGTCTGCAGCAGCAGCAAAAAGTTGCCCAGCATCAAAAACAGAAGCGAAGTTATCCTTAGGGAAAAAAGATAAAGGCAAGCTCAAGACACTCAGAACACATGGGACAAAACAAAAATGAGAAGAACCTTATGACCACCTTATGGATGGGTTTCAGAAGTAGGTTAGCTGCAGATCCTGTGCAAACAGCAGCTGGTCATACCTGAAAGACTCCATGGTTCAGAAGGAGAAGCACCAGATACACTTCAGTAGCCTGAGTTATGTCCTGAGAAACTGAGACTGATGTCTGAGCACAATGAGAAACAAGAGGAAAATGCATCTAGGGTTTATCATGTTTTTTCTACGTATGTAATGCAAGGGCAATAGAACTTAGCAAAAGCATACAAAACCAGGCAAGGCTCTCCTCCCAAAAAAACATTGTTTCCAACAGCTCCTATAGATGTTTTCATGAAGAAAATTACCATACACTCTGTTTGTCAATTTAAGACAAATAAATAAATAGATAGATGAATAAGATCATAGCCCAGGTATGCTAAACAAGTCCCTGATGTAGCCGGGGATAAACACTTGTTTCTCAGTAGGGAGTAACGTTCCTGTAAACAAGCTGGCTGTTGTGTGAAGCTCATGTAGTTCAGACCTACAGAGAGGGGCTTTCGCATTCCTGATGGACTTTCCAGGCAGGAGAGTGCTGTCTGCCCAGCCCCGGAGCTAGGGGTGGAAGGGGCAGTGGGGAAGCCCACCGATGATGCCCGCCACCACCTTGTCCCTTCCTGCTGCATTGCCACTGCTGGGTGAAAGCTGCGTGTCTGGTCTAACCGTTCTCCTACACTTCAAATAAAGATATGGATACTTCTAATTGACAGAGAAGTTGTGGCTGCCCCTTCCCTGGAAGTGTTCAAGGCCAGGTTGGACGGGCCTTTGAGCAACCTGATCTAGTGGAAGGTGTCCCTGCCCATGATCTTTAAGGTCCCTTCCAACCTAAACCATTCTGTGATTCTATGATTCTAAATCATCCCAGCCTAAAGTAAGGAGGGTTTCGTGCTGGCAAACTAGAGGACACTAGATGAAAGCCACAGATCTAAACTCCCACTTGTAGTTCTTGGAGATGCAGGGTCAATGCAGTCAGCAGAGTGAGAAAGGGTCACCCCAACTGCAGCTAGGTGTCTACTGCAGGATGAGATTAAAAACTCTCCAAAATGTATCAACTGTATTGATTAAGCCTCTGCATCCCAAAATGGGGAGAATAGGCAAATTATTCTATTATTCTATAAGTTCACATGTGAACACCTTCATCTTAAGACACCTAGATTTAGGAAGGATGGTGCCTTAGGTGACACAGTTTAGAAGTTTCCAGGAGGGAGATGCCTACAGTTTCTTTGCAAGGGATCTTTGTAACTGGGAATGATTTGATCCCCCTAAAGCATGTGTCCACATTCACTACCTTGTAGCTGCATCCCTGTTTGCCCTTGTTCCCTGGAGCTGCACTGAGCAAATGCACACCAGGCTCAGATAAGCCCGAGTCCAGCTGTGTTTGGGTTCTTTCCTCATCTGTCTCATCTGTTTCTTTCTCCTCTGGTTATCATTTTTCTGCTTGTATGCTCCTGGCTCTTCCTTTTGTTTCCTACCCCTGTGAGGGTCTGCCTGCAATAGAGAGATGTGTAGGGGAGAAAGATGGTGAGAGAAGTGGAAACGAGCAGAACTGGTAGAAACACTGGGGCAGAAATGTCCATTTGCTCAAAACCAACCTCAAATAGCATAACATTTTTTCAGAATGAAAAGTAGAAAGGTAAAAGACATGGTGTGTCTACGGTAAATCTAGTCTGTAGTTTAGACCTGTAAACCATCCAGCTGTAACCAGTGTGACAAGTGGCTGAACAGGAACAGCACAGTTCTCCAGCAACGCTTCCTGCTCAGTGCCAAGCTAGTAGTTGGATGCTGATTTGCCATATTGACTTGACCAGCCTGTGCTGATATATGTCAGAGCTGAAGAAAACAAACTCAATTAACCAGTGAACTTAATTAAAGATTCACCTTCTGGAGCACACAGGAACAAGCAAACAGCCACTCCAGACAGGGCTGCAGGAAGAAAAACCAGAAGAAATCCATCTCTGGCAGCCAACCCTGTGATCTTTTTCTTTCAGGGTGAGGCTAAGACAGTACTGCTGGTCTTACATTCGGTCCCCGGTGATATTTAACAAACTTACCCCAAACTCTATATGGACTCTAGTGTTTCATATCAAGCTACAGTTTTCATCACACTGGTCAGCCCCACACTGAGCATGCCTCGCCAGCAGCAGGGGGCCTGCAAGGAAGAGCAAAGCACCCATGAACTTTTGATACTTGCTCACAACATGCTGCTGGCAAGGAGGTGAGCACACATCCCAGTCCTGTTGCCCGTGCCTAGATCCACTGTGAAAGGCTCCGTGCACCAGGTCGTGGGATGTGGTCTGGGAAAGATGCAGATAACAATGATACCCTTTGAGCTCTGGGCTCTGAAAGGTGACATTCACTGCCCGCCTGACACTGCTCCCACTCCTGGCCATAGCCCCCAGCCATTGCAGCCACCCCACATGCCAAACACTGCCCGTTTTCACAGGCCAGGGACCTGCTGGACAACTATGCCATGTTTCAGGGGCCCAAGGGCAGGAGAGCAGCATCCAGGTGATACACAGGGGGCTACTAAGACCATTACGTGACTCTTTGTACAAGAGGCGGCAATCACAAGAGCAAATGCCCTTTTATGCGTGAGCATATGCGTCAAAAAAACCATGAAATAATACTTGTTGCACAAGAGGAGCTTCATGTTTGAAAGTCATCCCACATCCTTAGCTGAGGCAATTACAATAAATCCTTATCTGTGCGGATCTCTCATCTACACAGAGAAACAAATACTGAATGGCTCTGAATTCTACATGTCTCTTCACCTATACCGGTCTCCACCTGTATTCCAGAGTAACTGCACACGCCCCCTCTACACTTGACAATTAATGACACACACATACTTTATATATGATTCTGCTAGGAAAGTTGTAACATTATTACACATTATAGAATCATAGAATCATTATGGTTGGAAGGGACCTCCAGGGTCATCAAGTCCAACCTTTATCCCATCATATTCCTAACCATTGGACCATTAGACCATGGCCTCAAGTGCCTCATCAACCCGTTTTTTGAACACCCCCAGGGACGGTGACTCCACCACCTCCCTGGCCAGCCCATTCCAGTGCCCAACCACCCTCTCAGTAAAGAACTTCTTCATAATATCCAACCTAAACTTCCCCTGACGTAACTTGAGGCCATTTCCTCTCGTCCTGTCATTAGCAATTTGGGAGAAGAGACCAACACCAGCCTCACTACAACCTCCTTTTAGGTAGTTGTAGCAGGCAGTAAGGTCTCCTCTCAGTCTCCTCTTCTCCAGGCTAAATAACCCCAGTTCCCTCAGCCAGTCTCCATAAGGTTTGTTTTCCAGACCTCTCACCAGCCTCGTTGCCCTTCTCTGGACTCGCTCCAGCACCTCAATGTCCTTCCCATCCTGTGGTGCCCAGAACTGGACGCAGCACTCAAGGTGCAGTCTCACGAGTGCCGAGTACAGGGGCACCATCACCTTCCTACTCCTGCTGGTCACACCGTTTCTGATACAGGCCAGGATGTCATTGGCCTTCTTGGCCACCTGGGCACACTGCTGACATTACCTGACATGTCCAAGCCCCATTTCACAGAATCTGTCGTGTCAAGTCAGGTTGAGCACCTCCACCTCTGCAGGGTTTAATTCAACATTTGTCAAACCGGTGAAACGAATTTTCTTTCCAGGCTCTTTAAAGCATAGCTGGCTCCCATAAATTCCCCTCTAAGAACATCTCACCATAAATCCTCATCTCCACATCGGATTTGAATGGAGGAGAGGTATATTTCACAAGACACTCTTTCTTTCACTTCACAGTTTTTGTTTCTGACCTTTTAGTCTCCATGGGAAAGGATAATTCAGGTCTTTGGAAATGGCAGGGAGTCTCACATTAACATCAACAGGGCTGTTAAAAGGTCCTGACCCAGTATTGCCCATTGTTTTTTTATAAGCTTCTCCTTTTCTGTTTGCTATATTGTTTTTTCGTGCAGGCCACAGACTGTCAGGTCACTTGAAGAGGTAACTTGCCATGAGTGACCTGGGCCTTTCACTTCTTTAAGGGTCCCGTATCCTATAACGGAAAACTGCAGGATTATAACGACTGAATAACAATTTAGTAAAAACTCTATTCACTGATATAACTCCATCAGAGCAAAAGCCACACCGAAAGGAAACCAGCTCTACACCATCACCAGGGGTGTTCCCCAGGGACCGTTGCCAACCTTGCATTTTTGAGTTACATGCAAATGCTCACCTCTGAAAGGTCGATCTCATCACACAGGGTGCTGAGGACTGCTCAACACTGGCAACCAAAGTCCATCTCAGCAGTAGAAAAGCATCATTTCACTTCATGACAATTCATAAATCACCAGATGAAAGAACTCCCATCATGCCAAAATCCCACCCCCACATAGTGTAGCCCCTTCTCGGAGCAGTCACATCATCCCCAAGGTGGCTTTTCAGGCTAATTCTGTTTAACCCAGAACAAATGCCTTGCAACCTCTCCTAACATAACAATAGCACAGTTATGATGTTATTATTAGAAGCCGCTGTCTTCTTCAGTCAACAGAGAAGTTACTGAAAACGCATTTAATGACCCCAAGACCAGCCACGTCAGCAAATGAGTGCTCAGTAGTTGCAATTCACCTCTTTCCTAAAAGCAGTGGGAAAACTGGATCTAGGCTCTGATGGGTGGAGGAGTCACTGACTACTCCTGTGAACATTACTGTCTCAGAATAGTTTTGAGACCACAAAGTAACCTGGATCTCCCAGAAGTGCCACAGAGCAGCTGTTTTACCAACTCCCGTAAGGCCTTAGCAGCAGTTCTCACCACTCTAAGATAAGAAGATGAAAAGGCAGCTTGTACCACTCCCAAATGGAGAGAAACAGCTTGTACAGATATATTTCAAATTAAACAGCCTGTAAGCAAGTTCTAGCTAGGGATTTTGTCCTCTCCACTTCTCGCTTCAAAGCCTTGCATAAATGGATGTTGTAAAAACATGCTTTAAGCATGTGAGACAGTTCCTGTGGCCAGCTATTGTAAACAAGTATTTGCTCAAACTGTTTTCCAGCAGTTGTCTCTACATTCTCTAACTCTTACATCTTTGGTAAACAATACCCAGATCAACATAAATTTGTTTATAAACATACAAGGGCAATCCTACTTGCATTTCTTGGCCATGGGTATGCTGACCATGTCCTTTTCAACTCTTGTGACATGGTGTGACACAAGCAAGCACAGTCACCTTTTGCCTTCTCTTTTCTCTTCCCACTCAGTGCCCACCACTTTGGGGCTACTTTCATGGACATAGTGATGTACATTTTACTGGACTGGTGAGCATCTGAGTTTGTCCTTGCTCCCCTTCAAGGATGGCAGCCTTTTCTAGGTGGGATGAGCCAATTCTCTGCAGTGCACTGCCTTGCAGGGATGAAGCCTTGGCCCCATCAAAGAAATATGTGTAGCACTCCTGTAAGATCACTTTTATCAATGCAGCCTATGTGTTGAACTAGCTTTTTGTACAATACAGGAACTTTGATCTCCTGACTCCTGGTCCTGTGCCTTAACCACAGAGGAAGCTTGAAAATCTCTCACAGGCTTCTCCTCCCCTGGTCATGCCTACATATGGGTATCTTACCACCACTGCAAACTGCCTGGGACCAAGGAACACCATCTTGGAAGCAAACAGCAAAATAGTATTACATCCTGCAGCATGCAGGCAGTTTTATGTTGAACCAAGACTGAGAGATGAACCCAGGAACTGAAGCCAAAAGTGATTTCACCTGGAGCCAAGACTGTCACCTGGAGTTGTATTTGCCTGGTTTTATGAAGAATTTTATAGCAAATATGTTTCTTACTACCAGGGGCTTTCCTTCCCTGACACATATAATGCCCAATATTTGTCTTCTGACAGTGCACAGAAATGGTTAAACAGACTACTGCCACTCAAAATAGTCACCATTTTCACAACAAACAGTTTGGATTTGTGCATAACAAACTAGAAAGACAAACTACCTGGCCACAGGATGGCATTCCCACTGAAGTAGCCAACGCCCACAATATAAAATTTAGGTCAGCTTCAAACTGGCTCCAGGACAGATGATAACTAACCTTACAGTGACTTTGATAAGATCTACTTTACCAACCACCATAATCATTTGAGCAAGTTTGAGTTGGTAAAATGGGTCTATACAACATTTAGTTATCCTTGCTATGGTGCCATAGCATTTTTGACCTGATAGTAAAAGCCTTGAAGCTGGACTTCCAGCCCCCTAAGCTGATGATGCCAGGTTAACCAAGCAAAGGAGCAGGCTAGGATGTAAACATTGAGTCTGCAAATGGGATCAAGATGAAAGACTTCTACAAGCCAGAAATACTAAGGAGGACAAAAAAAAAAAAAAGATTGGAAACAACAAAACGAGGCTGTTCCAAAATGCTGGAGGCACCCAGGTCCACCTGTGTGCAGGGGATCCCCCAGGACCACCCACTTTACCTAATGGACAAGGGACATCTCTTGTCCATGGCTGTGGATGACCAAAGCAGTCCTGCCTCCTCACGTTTCCCTGTGTGCAACCATGTGCTGCCACCACTCCCATCCCTCACCAGCCAGCCTCTGGCCTTGACACATCGCACTAACCACCAGACAACGCGGCGGCTGTCATTGAGATTGTGCTTTGCTGATAAGAAGTGTGCTCACAGCTCAGCAGGGCTTCCCTCCCTGCAGCCCTAACAGAAACAGCCATGGCCAGCACACAGCCCTGCATCTGGGAGGAAAGCAGGCATTTCAGCAGGTCTTCACACTCTCAGGGGTGCTGCTAAAGAGAAATAAGGAGGACATAAGGGCAGGGCTGGCTTAGTGGTGATTAGTCTCCTGCACCCGTCTGACTGGACCAGTGCAATTGGCTGTGGAGCCACTTAATAAACCAGAGAAAGGAAATGATCCCATTGAAAAACAGCCACCACCTAACCACCAGCAGGGAGGAATTCTTACAGTGGTGTTTGGCCCTGACTGCAGATAAAGCATTACACACACTCTTGACTCCTTCATGAAGCTGCAGACCACAGCTTCAATTACACACATCATGTATCTAGAAAAGTCAGGATCCAGACTCCGTGTGAATTGACATTATAGCCCACTCCCAATACAGAGAATTTTGTCCACTACCCCTACAGGTGTGGAGACCTTTGGAAAAAGCTCAAAGTCTGTCAGACCTCACACGAATTCTGTCAGTGTAGGCCTACCCTCAGCTCCGGTTGGAGGTCCCACAGCCTGTTCTCATGGCTTTCACGTCAGCAGGAGCTTGATCTTACCCCATGGGAATGAACTCATTAGCCTACTGCCTGCAGGCCATACCCTCCACAAACACACATCCAGTCTGCTGACCACCTCTGTGCCTCTCTGTGAATCTCCCAGCTGTCTCCCCAGTCCTTGTCAGACACACACCAACAGCGTGAAACTGCTCTTGAAGAGAATGTTTCACCCTGCTGGCTATAAATCTACTTCTTCACATGCTTGCCAACAATACTGACATTTGGATGTCCACTTCTCAATGCCTCAGTGATCACCTCCAGACAGGGCATGACACAGCTAATTCCTGAGCTGTACAGCCAACTAATAAATCATGTCTGACCATACTTGCAAGGGTATGTGGAAGGAGAGTCACCATTCCATGAGGGTATTGGGTCAGAGGAGTCATAAACAAACTCAGGGAGAAACAAACCTGACTGACACATGATGAGAGAGATCAGGATGAGAACGGACCAGGTCAGTTGCACTAATTGGTAAGGACGTATGGTGTGGGATGCTTATTTTATCAGTCAGGAGGACAAGGAAAGGGAGACAAACACACAGAGCCCCAAAACCTGAACAATTGGCATTAACAATTACAATAACCAGAAACAAAGCTGGTCAGTCACAGTAACTGATGGGCTAGCAAGAACCGGCAGGCAAACTAGGACTTTGCAACTGATAGGGATGCAAACATGAGGGCCCAGGACGGTGGAGGGAGTGCATGGGACTGTGCCCACTGGTGAGGGGTGTGCAGAGGAAGGGAAGCAGGGAGGGATGGAGGGGACAGACAGAAAAGGGTATAAAAGGAACCAGTTGCATATAACACAGGGTCAGTCAATGCGTATGTCTGGTTGAGCCCTGTGTCTGATCACCACTACCTGTCCTTTCTCCTTATAACTTATTAAATCATTTATTAACTATCTCTGCATGATCTCTCTCTCATGCACACATGTGCTGCAAGGACCGAGTGCTGGCTACCGGTGAGACCTGTGCAGGCATGAGCGAAAACTGCTGGCAGCTGCTGGTGCCAGTAGGGTCTCTGCCTCAGCCACTGGGGTGAGGACTCTGCATGTGACCAACTGTGTCAGCATCCTCTGTGTCTCTGGGACACGTGTGCCACTGGTGGAACCTGCAAAGGGGAAAGAAGCAGCCACATCACTCAGCCTGGGCAGAGACCCCAGGGTGGGTTCCAGTGGCTGGGCAGGAGGGCTCCTGGGCCAGAGCCTGAAGACTTCTTTGACTAACACGATGTTTAGAAACAAAGACCGCGATTATAAAAGTAATGTGGCACATGTCCCCTCACCTCCCTCGTGGAACTCAACAACCTTCTTCCATATTCACAGGTTGCTTAGCAGCTGTTAAGTGGTTTTAGAGGAATCAGGAATTTACCCAGGCAACAAAAGAGAAATTTTGAACATGGGAACCAATTTTTCCCTTAGTCTTCTGCAATTTCTAATGGCAAAGCTTTATAAATGAATATTTATTTATTTATAATAAATCAAACCATCATCATTGGTTTTACAGGGAAATAGCATATGAAGAAGGAAAAGGAGCACTAGCAAACCATTCCTCATTTGCAAGGTTGACTCACAGACTAGGAATTGCATCTAGAAGCCAATTAAGAGCAAATACCATTTTTTGATCACTTGAAACAATGTTTTTTCAGAAACAGCTGGCTACTCAGAAATGCTGTAAGTCAGGCCATAGATGACAAGCATTTCACACTGTACAATGGTATCTGAGACTCTTCTGTTTGAATAGGAAAGCAAAGGAGGCTTAAAAACCTTTTTTTAAGCAGGCTCACTAATTAACAACCTAGACTGCTGCCTTGCAAAGGAATATTTCCTTTTTTTGCTTTTCTTAGAAGAAAAACTTCTGACATTTTCTTTTTTTCTAAGCAAGTTATAAAACTTTTCTATATTATAGTAGTTCATATCGTCCTGAAACAGGGTTTGAAATTCAAGAATGGCAACTGAACTGGGTCTCAGTCCTTGGGTTGGTCGCATTTGGGCATGACTCATCCATCACACCTCCTGAGAAACTGACTACAGAATCTCTTTGATTAAGCTGGATGCCTACAGGGCTCCAGTCTTATCATGGCGACGGACAGCAGACGACCACATGAGCACTTCTGTACTAGATTCTCCACTCTACACCTCAGAGGAAATTCAATTCAGCAGCAAAGATAAAAGAGGTTGCTTAAGGTTTCTGGGGTTTGCAGCTTTTTTAGGACTCGAGACTTTTTTTCAGCAGCGGACAGAAAATCTGGAGGACAGGGCATAGGCCTGACTTCTGGAATCTCCAGCACTACAGAGGATCAGGACAAAAGCATTTATCACAAGAGATCTTCAGCACGAAACACAGGCCTCTAAAGCTCACAAATTTCAAAACTCTGACATCTTAACAACACATAGGTAGTTTCACCACTCTTTTGAAATATCAAGCATGTCTTGGGAAAACCAATTACACAGTTAATGTTTAAATTTACCGATGTTGGAATAGAAATCACATGCACACACTAGAAAAAAAAAATTAATCAACTCTGAATTGCAAAATGTTAAATATTTACATATAGCTATCCTAATAATTAGTGAAAAAATGCTATGACATCACCTTCTATGCATTTTAAAAGTAAAATATCAGTGCTTTGGCACAACTAATTCCGATTTTTCTACTTTGAAAAACTAGTGCATACACTGTGTGGCAAACACATAATACCTGCCTGAATGACACTTGATTTCAATGAGTTATTCAAACAGGCCACTCTGGATGTACAAATTTCAGTGATCAAGCCTTGTAAAATACACTAGTTTTCTCAGAAACGAGCATTGTCATGCTCTTCTACTTACACTCAGATACTTGAAGACATCAGTTCCTCAAAAGCAATCTTTTTCCCCAATTGTGCAGGAACAAATTTACCATTACTGACAACAGCATCACTAGGAACAACTGCATAAAGAAAGTACAGCCAATCACTACCATTAATGTGTTGCATAGACTTGTGCTGAGTTTACTATAGCTCACGTTCTGCCTATGTCAATGCACCTACTGTGGCTACATATTTGTGGAGCAGCAACAGCTATGTTTGGTCAACAGCTATAAATTGCAGAAACATTTCTTAATAGACCCCTTCATCCCACGCAACAGCTGCATTAACATTAAAAAACACATACTATTTATTTCTGTGGAGGAACTTTTATTTGGAGGGAAATTATAACTTTTGCATTTACATGGCACAAATTATATACAGTACACTTTCCATGATAAGAATTACGGTGCTGTTCACAGAAAGGTATCAAATTTGAGATAAATAATGCTTAAGCTAAAATATACAAACCAGGGGTGGAGGTGAAACTATTGGCCATTTTTATTATCTATAGAAGAATTTCAAGGAATAATGTTAATTCAATGTTCAAAAATTTTTAACAAACTTCTAGTAAAGTTAATTGAAATATTTATAATACTATTCAGTTGTTGCACAGTATTTCCAATATACAATCAAGAAGATGCACAGAACACAACACAATATGAAAAACCTATTGCACCCACGATTTAAAGGTTTCACTGCCTTCTGGATGCTGCACTATCATATTTATATAAACATTTACAACACTTCAGTAAACACAAAGGTTCTAAATGTAGTGCAGCATTATGGGGGGCCACTTTCAGCTCTTAAAATAAATGTTAAATGCCCATATACTGTGCCATTTATTCTAAGCTGATGGTTTAAGCTGTAACCCTTAATTCCTACTGTGAGTAGCAAACACACTTTCCCCATGTTCAGAACATTACCATCCCTCTGACTATATACTCTGTAATTCTGAGACCTAAACTATCCTTGGCTTCATTGTCATGTTGGCGTTTTGCCTCAGTGCTTGTGACAACTATCCCTTGTATTATTTTTTTAATGTCCTGTTAAGTAGTCCTGCGTAGAATCTGAAGCAAAAGAATCTGCATCTTCATTATCAGAATCATCACTACTGTCATCAGCCGCTGGCTCTCCTGTCAGTGCTATCCGGGCATAATCATCAGTGTCTATAGACTTGCAGAAGTGAATGGCATACTTCAGTTTTTCCTCTAGTACTTGCTTACAGGAATACCTGGGCAGCTTCAGGAGAAAGAAGCAAGTGTATGACTCGGGAAGGAAGTGGTCTGGGGGATTGTATTTATCCAATACCTGTTGAAAACAAAAAGCATAATATTTTTGATTCACCGTCAAACCACAAATAAGTATCACAATAACATTTGAGAATTTTTTTTTAATAGCATGTTAGATTTCCAATTCTGATGCTGAAGTTCCTTAAAAGAACAATGAAAAGACCAAATCCATTTTCCCTACACTAAGTAAATAAATAAAACCATACACAGATAAGCTTCTTTAATTATGAATATGTGGTTGGGTGGTTGGGTTGGTTCATTTAATTATGAATATGTGGTTACAATCTAAAAAAGATTGTATACTTCAGCAAACACCAAAACATGATTTGAAGATTGTGTTTAATTTACCTGAAATGATTACTGAGCTAAACAAAATGCTAAATAAATGCCAGCAAAAACAGCTGATGACAGAGAGGAAAACTATCAAAATCCAGAAGAGCAAATGGCTGGGAAATGAAAATTAATATCCACTTGCCAAGTCAAGAGAGAAAAATATATACAGACATTATAGGTCTCCGTTGCACTGTTTAATCTACAATGTAATGTTGCATAAACAGTTCAATGAAATTAGCCTGTTCTCTTATTATGTCATGCTAATACTTATCCACTACCAGTTTTTTAAAATAAAAACCCCATGCTCCATCCCATACACCTTACCTGAATAACAAAGTCCCTCCCTCTGAAGTCTGCAATAGTCCTGGGCAGCCTTGTTCTGCCCCATACAAAACGCAGGAAGAGAGATCGCTCTGTGTTGGAGAAGGACTCCATCACTTCCCAGAACCATTGTATCAATGGAGCAGTTGGTTCAATGCCTTTGTAAGTTGCTACAGATTTCAGAAGGTGAAGTGGAATATCCGGACTTCCACATACCTGAAAAATAAGATGTAGTGAGAGGCTACAGAAGTCTAACCAAATCAATTACAGGAGATTTGTTCCCTCCATTCCCTTAAAATACTTAATTAGCTGTTACACTGACAACATGAGCATTCAAATACTTGAAGTGCTGTGCATAGTGTCCTGTGACAATGATACTCAACGTACATCTTCCCATCAGGGGACAATAATGAACCTTCTTTATATTCCTGGATCACAAAGAATTAAAAATTTTACTTGGGACAAGTATCTCCAATTGACCTCCTAGGTGAATTGTTTTGTGGGGGGTTGGGGTTTTTTTGGTTTGTTTGTCTCTTCCATAAATAATTCATTACAGCACTGCTCAGCTATATCAAAATAACCCTATAAACACCAAGATGACAATTAAACATTTGCTAGTCTTTCCATTGGGCAAAATGTTTGCAATCACAGTTAGCACTGTAAGTAGTATTTCATGTGGGTTTTGGATTAGTGAGATATAAGTGAAGAATCTCGCTCTGAGTTAGTCTGACAGAGGTAGCAAAACAGAAATTGATACCATAGTTTCCAGTTCATATCCTGTAAACAGTGAAAGTAGAGGAACTGGAACAACACGGGCCATCCCTTCACGGACTGCTGCAACTTGCTCGTCAAATTCATGAAGTCTGCAGAGACACATTGTCAGAGTTTCTGTGAATGTCATTTCTAGCCATTATTTCTAACAATTACTGTATTTAAGCATTCCTCTCAAATCTCCAGCTTTGTGTCAAGGAACATAAACAAACATTTGTCACAGAAGATACCTGACTTATGCCAGCTTCTACACTAATTCATATTACAGAGCAAACTCAGTATAGACAGATACCTCCCAATGTTTAGGATATTTTATTTCCAGTATTATTCATGTGCTGTGCCTGGCAAGAACAAAACAATACCCTGTTTGGAAACAACAAGCTCTTATGAAAAGAATAGTGTGCTTTGAAACTCTGCCCACAAACACTCCCAACACTAGATAGACATTATGGTAAAGAAAAATGGGTCTGACCTAAGACATGATGTCTGAGGACAGGAGTTATATTTCAGGACAGACACAGGTAATTCTACTAATTTGCTGCTTCTGCTGCCACCTATGATTTGTGTTTCGCTTTTTTTTTTCCCTGTCAAATAATTTCCAAGATGTTTTACAGAGCTCTCCAGAGCAGACATTTACATCACTGACAAGTCCTGTCCTCAGGCTTCTCATCACCAAAATAAAGATGTCAGGACAAACATCTTATGCATCCACTTTTTCACACAGATTCTGTTCACGTGCTGGTTTTTCTCTCAAGGGTCTCATATAATTAAAAAACTTGATACATAATATAAGCATTTAAGTGTTTCTCCCAAAGGACTTTTAACTGTAAAATGCTTTAGAATTGCTTGTGTCCTTTGAACATAGCCAGAACTGACAGGAGATCAAAACTATTTCTTCAAAGGAATGTAACATTTTATATAGACATATCACGTATCCATTCCAAATGAAATTCCTCTCTGCTGTCAAAAATAGGTTTAAGTATTGGTTCATAACCATTTATAGAAAAAAGCAACAACAAAAAAACAACAACAAAAAAATCAAAACCTGTAATTCAAGTAGTTGCTGTCAGACACTATAACTACAAACTAATAAGCAAGTTTATAGTGACAATACAGTCTTTGCTCAAGCACTCTCTCAAGAAACAACTATAGTGGAGAGAATAAGACAACTATGAATCAGTTTCTCATCCAAATTATCTAAATTTCCATACTTCAATAGGCACTAGGCCCCCTGTTTCACATAACAAGATGCCTACGGTTGCTTCTTAGAGGTACTTGTCTAGATTAGCTATATAGATAGTTAAGTAACCAAAGGCCTGTCTTCTCAAACACTGAACAATTATTTCCCACTGATTTCATTGCAACGTTCAGCTTTTGGCATCTGTGGGCAAATTTACTGGTCTGCACATAGGTGTCAGACTTATTTTATGGAGTCCAGGGAATGAACATGTTGTTTTGTGCATTCCAACTTGAATGAGAATATAGTAAGAACTCAGCTGGGACTGGTTGTGACTGCAACTGCTGATATGAAAAACTGTGGGAGCAGTAGTACTAAATCTAAGCTCTCTTCACAAAGAACTTAATGATCAAGCCTACCACTTTATCACGCAGAATGAACTAGATGGATGGGGCATTTCTCCACCTGTAAAACTGGCTGCCAAAACTGCTCTGTCAGGATAGCTATTAAAAATCTAGAGCTATACCCATTAGTTTATTTTGTTTCCTAAAATTTAAGTTTAATCTTTTCTCCTTGGAGAGATAAAAAAAAAATCAACACTGTCACCACATTAAAATATTAAAATACTTGTACATAAGAGGTTACTTTTAAAAGAAAATACTTATTCATGTCAATAATTTGAATGACTTATTCAACAAACCTGTAGTTTATTGCCAGCCTCACGTATTCAGCTCTGTTATCCAGTGTAATATGGGTGTACTTGGAACTCAATTGAATATCCTGACCACTTGCATTAGGCACAGTGAATGGGAGGCTCATAGCATCAAACTCTTCTGAAGTAGCTTCGTTGTCTCGAATGTACATAAGCCCAGGAATAAAGTCTTTATCAACCTTTTGAAAATAACAAGCCCAAGTTAAAGTCACTTTACTAGCAACAGCATCTCTTGCACACCAAAAGCAGTGCATCGTGTGTCATTTACCAAAAGTATCGTCAAACATCCAACCACAACCCATCTAACTGAATTTCAAAGCCATTAAATGCCTTAGTATTTTACACAAAATTTCATTATGCTGGGATGTGGGAGAGTGTTCTAAATTTCAATCCTCTAGGGAAGCATTTGCCAAAAAAATGCATTATGTAAGAAAATGGATTTAAAGCTTAAAAACAGAATCAAGTCTAAGTCCCATGTTGGTTTCAGTACAAAAGGAATCCCCTTCCTGTCAAGTAAATGACTCAATGCTGTTACAGTAAGTAAATTTCTACATAACAGTATTTGAGAAGGCACTCTTCTTTGTAGCAAAGACCAAACTCTTACTCCACATTTACTGAAGTCAGTAAACAGAAATCGAAGGTTTGTGATGTCCAGTATGTGGGCACAAACTATTTTCAGTAGTAGTTTAAATTAATTTTCTTCTACCTCAAAATAGTGTAGGTGTGTGCACCCAATCAGTCACTGCATCTTGGCACAACAGACAGTAACAGCTACAGAAAGGTCTACTGGCAAGTAGGAGTTCAACCACAAACATTTGTCTAGTCAAACCTGTGAGAAGATTTGAAAATGCTCTAGATTTCAAACAGCTTATTTAACTACTTTTGAAAGACTTGTAAATTTACAGCAAGTATAAGTCATCCTTATATACAAAATGTAAAACCGGGGAAGCCAATCACTGAAGAAAAGTTTATGCTAGAGTCTGCTCGTCTTCTGTAAGTTACACCCTACTCAGAAACTTCGTATTTACCTCACTAAGATCAGCAATTGTTAGGTTCATTCCTGCAAGCTGTTTCCACACTGGCTCAGCCAAGTTGAGGCTCAGAGGGCTGCCAGTCCGGATAGCAATGCCCAAAAGTACACCTGTAAGTTTTAACACAGTATTTTTGTTAGATTTCCAATTTTCTGATCATGCAATGCAAGTAGAGTATCGCAATGTTGCTACAAAATTACCAAGAAAACGAAACATGTTCATATGCAAGAGTGACTTGGCAGCAGGATTTAACAGGAAACAATCTCTGTTTGCTCCAGACTCATCTCTTCCATTTGGTGTCACAATTAACAGAGGGGTCAGCCCATTCTGAAGCTCCTCACACATTTCTGCTATTGATTCACTGTAACCTCCACCACAATCATCCACAGATTCACCTTGGAGAAGAAAAAAGGCTCAAAATTATGTTCTTTCAAAATTATGTTCAAAATTATTTTCAAAGTTAAATGTCCTTTCAGAAAATAGATGAAGCATTGAAATAAACTGTACTTCCTTCCATGGGGATGATTCAGGAAACAAAAGTTTACCAAAACATTATCATACCTGTTCACATGAAAAAACTTTATGCTTTGCTTTATATTTGGATATTTCCAGTTCACTGTAAATCATATTATTTAAAGATTGTACAACATATCACAGTGTCAAAAATACTGTTTTGCCAGAGTGGGACTAACATTTTTGTGCTATACACTAACCAAAATAAAATAGAACGCAGGTAGAATAAGAAAGCCAAAGCAATGTGATTCCTACTTTATATAACTTACACACAGTAGATAGAATGGCTCTTCAATCTAAAATATTTTTCATCAAAAAGCTCAGTGTGATATGTGAATTGTAAAACCAGCTCTACCAGTAAAAGCAGCTAGCCAGGATTATTTACCAGTTCAGACAGCTGAAAAACAGGTTTAGATTTTGCAGAATATTTGTTGTAAGCAAACAAGTTACCTCCAGAATTTGAGGACAATTACAGACACATTTCCACTACTCCTAAGGGTTTTTATTAAATAATTTTAAAAAATCTTTTTCACTTCCTAACATTTTAAGCACCTTCCTCTGCCTACACACATACATTGTTTACCTATACCCCTTCCTTCCTTCAGGTCCTCCAAAAAAGTAGATTTAGATCTGAAGAAAACTGTAGAAGTTAAGTGCAAAAGACGTAGGAGGGTGGAGAATCCTCTTACCAACAAACTTGACTTTCCAAACACGATGAGGAAGCAGAAGGCTATCAGGGCTAAAAGAACTCATTTTAGCACACATCTGTCCAAACACTGACTTTGTACCGTCAGGCCCAGCCAGTCCTCCTTTACTTCTAGAACGCTTTACCTATTAAGGACATCATAAAAAGTCACTGTAAGAACATATTTCAGCTGGCATCACCGTGCAGAGCAGACCGTAAGATTAATGCGTATAAAATACTAATGTGTTCAGTAAAACATTTGCGGAGGTCCACAGCGTATCTTGTATATATGTAACACATACAGGGGAAGAACCAAATTGTGAATTACAGCACTACAGTATTTTTCAGTATCATCTAATATCCATCCCTGGATATAGATATCACAGGCTCCTATTACATATCCTGATCCTCTCCAGAAGAGTGAAAGCACTCAAAATCTCAGGCTATTAGAATCACACTTCAGAATCACACGATAGCTGAGGTCAGAAGGGACCTCTGGAGGTCATCTGGTCCAACTGCCCTGCTCAAGCAAGGCCACCTATAACCTGTTGTCCAGGACCATGTCAAGGCAGCTTTCAAAGATCTCCAAGGATGGAGATTCCACAGCCTCCCTGGGCAAACTGTGACAGTACTTGGTCACCCTCACAGTGAAGGAGGGTTTCCTGATGGTCAGAGGGAACCTCCTGTGTTTCAGTTGGTGCCCATTGCATCTAGTCCTGTCACTGGGCACCACTGAAAAGAGTCTAGCTCCATCTTCTTTGCAACCTTCCTTCAGGTATGCAAGAATATACATTTATGAGATGCCCCTTGATCTTTCTTGAGGCTAAGCAGTCCCAGCTCTCTGTGTTTCCTCACATGAGAGATGCTCCAGCCCCTTAATCATCTTTGTTGCCATTCACTGGACACTCTCCAGTATGTCCACATCTCCCTTGTGCTGAGGAGCCCAAAACCAGACACAGCACTTCATGTATGGCCTCATTAGTGCTGATCACCTCCCTCGACCTGCTGGCAACACTCCTCCTACTGCAGCCCAGGACAGCCATTAACCATCTTTGTAGCAAGGGCACATAGGTGGCTCATGTTCAACTTGGTGTCCATCAGGGCTCCCAGGTTCTTTTCTGCAAAGTTTCTGGTTTGAGAGTACCAGGATAAAAATTTTCTATACAAACCAGAGATGGCCCGGGACACCCCTGGCTGCTGCTGCCTGTGCTGGGGCAGCTGCCATGGGGGGCAGCGGTGCCTGTGGGGAGGGGAGGGCAGGTCAGGTGACCCCAATGGACCATCAGAGCGCTCCTGCCCAGCGCGCTGAGTATAAAATGGCTCCTCAGAGCCCTCCCCTGGCTCCTGGGCTACTGTGCTGGCAGGGCTGGGGTTTGCTTGTTTGCCATCTCTTCCTATGCTGCTACTGCTGTTCACATCCCGTTTCCTCGCTGGAGAAGAACATCGTGCAACAAGTCAGGTCACCTTCCCCTGGCTCCCTGAATAGGCCAGCGTGGCCACACCAAGGTTTTTGTGGACTGTCATCGGGACCCTGGGCTCAGGCACCCCCATCTGCTGCCAAGTCCAGTCTGAGACTTTTCCAGTAAGGACATAATTGCCATCTGAGGAGTAAGAGTTCAATATCTGCATATTCATTTATATCTTTGTATATAATTTACAGCATTATTATTATTGTTGTTACTATTAACTATTTCATTAAACCTATTCTAGCTTTTCTTTCCAACCTTAAAGTCTCTCTCCCTTACTCCCCTTTTATCTTCCCCTGGGAGGGTGGGGGGGATAATAGAGAGCATCTGTCACCCAGTTATGGGCTAAAACCATGACAGTCAAGTAAGCAAACGTGAGCACTGGAGCCCTGTCTAGATGTGTAACCAACTGTTAGTTTACTTTCTGGCTCAGTCTTTGACTGCTTCTATTGTATCTTTCCAGAACAAGGCCCAGGTGCTGTTTCGGAACATACCACTTAACAACCACTACCAGAAAGCAAGAAGGATAAAATTGCATCAAGTTTGGTTTCTTCTGCACCACACAGTCCTCCAAACTGTCCCTGTGCATTCAAGCTTGCCCTCATGCTACACCTCAAAGCACAAAACATCTACATTTTATGGCACTTGGGTGAGTTGCAATACAGCCACCACATTGTACTTCACACACCTCAAGCAAGAAAATGATATAAAATATTGTGTCCTACTATCATAAAGCTCCCAATAAAAAAAACCCAGGGCCAAGTCGTACGTAAGGTGAACGTGATCTACTTTAAAGGAATCTGGTCCATGTAAAGCTTAACCTCAGGACAAGGCAGTGGTGTTTGGCTTGCCTTTACGCCACAAGTTAGACAGCTGTTATGTCCAGTTCTGACTTCCAAAGAAATCACTGAACAACAAAGTAAGCTGAGGAAATATTTTAAAAAACAAGTCAGTATCTGGAAAACAACTTTAAATTAAAGACTCATCTGTTTATTTAATACAAAGGAAGATGAAGAACTGAATTGACTGCATCATTATAATATATAAACTGTAAGAAGAGTCTTTGAAAGCAGAGGTCTTAAAGCCTAGCGGCCGTTAAACTCACAGCTGCAAATAAGATCAAAATTCTTAACATTAACAATTAACTGCTTGAGACTACATAAAGCAGCTTTGAATCTTTAATTAAATATTACAAAGAATCAAACAGTTTAAGAATCCACACTTTCATTCTCTGCAAATGCTAACTCAAGAATTGTGACCTGTACTTGGTATTGTGCAATCAGGTCAAATTATGAACATGATCTTTTTAGCCTTCACTTAGCTAAATCTAGGACAGACTTGTGTTACAGCAATATTTCATTTTCCCCAGAAACTGTGAAGAAGCTGCCAGTTCTTTTCTAGATTTCAAGACAGAATCAAATAACAAACTGGAATAGAATAGAAAGCCTATCTTAATCAACTCAACAGTAAAGGGAGGACACTATAAAATGAGCCCAAAACCTACTCATCCGTCTGCTGCTTAAAGTGAAATACTTGCACTGCTTTATCAGATTTTCTGAATTGACATACACACAAAGAAAAAAGGTAACGAGAAAACCTCTGGCACTCTCTCCAGCTTCAACTTTCCAAATAATAAACTAAAACAACACATTTTAATCACATAATCGCAAGAAATTTTAATGCCTATAGAAAATGGCAAAGAAGCAGTAACACTGCCTTTGTTCACTAAAAGAAAACTAATTAGTCAAAAAAATTCACAATTTTTCCATTCAAACTTTACAAAGGGTAGGTTCTCTTACTTTTTACAATATATATGAAAAAAGGAAAGTACCACTAAAGAAAAGAACTGCAAGAGGACTCTAAGATCAAGCTTCAGTCTATTTAAATGAAAACAATGTTTTACTATTCTATGTTACAGAAATATCTATGGAAGAAAGACATATCTGGCCTAAGGCACAACATTACATTTTCTAATGTCAGTGACAAGGAAAAAAGCCCTTTTGTATCAAACAGTTTTGCAATCAGTATGACTACATGTGATGACCAGAAAAGGACAAGAGTTTACCAGCCTGATTTTTAATTATATTCAAAGCCTTTTCTTTTTTCCCCCCTGCCTTTTTTTTTTCCCCTTCATGTTCTCCATTATGAAAGCAACAGCTGAATAATTCATGTGACCATTTGGAAATGTAAGAAAGCCACCAGAACCACTACTCTCTTAAATTATCTAATGTAGTGAGCTTTGAAAAAGCAGTCCTCTGCCAAGCAGGACATTCTTTGCTCATTAGAATCTGAATCATTGACTTAATATTTCAACAAGTGTCCCTCTACACCCAAACAACTACAGTGTGGATGAAAACATACTGAAAACTAAATGAGCAGCCCTTGCTGCATTCACTTCCTCATTGTTTGGTTCTGTGATAAACATTCAACTCTTCAGTACTCAGATACCAAACAGCTGAAGCATAAAGGGACTTGACAAATGTATAGCACTGTGGGCTAAATATACAGATACTAAAATAAAAAGTTCTGCTTGAGATACCTGTATTCTGTTCAGCTCTACAACTGGCCCATGCTGACGATCTCTCACCATAGTTGCCTGCACAACTTTTCTAAAAGCTGCCTCCTAAAAAAGGAGAATACAAAAAAATTAAAATAGCGGCAAAAATACAATCACCTAAGAAAGCTGCACATATTTCACAGATAAACACATACTTAGTTCAACTCAGGAAAAAAAAGAGTCTTCAAGCAAAACAGAGAAACTGATCCTGCAATACTATCCTTAAGCAATTTCCTTCTGAGTACATCACTAAACACTAGAAATGGCATAACAGCCAAGTCTTTCTTTAGAATAAATGGAAACAAGCACCAAATACTTTTGAAATACTAAAAATAAACAAAAGCATCAGAAGATAAAGCTGTGAGATATTAGTTAAGGATCAGGTTGTTTGTGCTAATACAATTCAAGTCGGGATACTAAAAAAGTAAAGAAGAAAGTCTCTCCTTGTATCACTGAAAATCATGGCTTGAAAGGTTTTACCGCACCCAGATTCAGTTATTACTAAGCAACCAACATGCCACTGATTGCAGGGAAAAATTAGTTTATACCAGAATCCTGTATGTATATAAAGAATAATTTATGTCAGAGAAAAATAATCAAAAAAGCTGAATATGAGATAATCTTGCTGTGGAAGGCGATAAACAAAAAATTTTTAAAAAGTAAACTTTTCATGCAAATTCAAGAATCTGAGGTTCTCTCACTAAATATTTCTATCAAATTTTACATTGCCCGTTTCAAGCAAGCTTTGAAAAGATTTTTAAGTCTTTAAAATCTCTGAAGGTAAGCCCGACTTAAATGCCTAGATATGAATATGGCATCACATCTTCTAGTGTCTCTGTTGAATGCTTTTAACATAAAACATGCCTGGTATCAACATTTTACCTTATATCTGAAGTCTTTCTGTAATTATTCTGCAGACTCTTAACGTAAACTATGTTGAATGTGCCTCCTGCACACTCAATCCTACACTTAACATCATACAACTAAAGACTCCCTACTGATAGCACTAACACATAAAAGTGTCAAGAACGGGATAGCTAGGATTTCCCTTTCCTTTTTTTCCAATTTAGGTTTTGATGAAAAATGTGCGGTCTCCTCTTGGTCTGTGAAGCATGTATTCTGCTCGATTGCCCTACTAGACAATTTTACTGGAGTCTAGAGAAAGAGATCGAGACAATTCATGCTAAGGAGTCTAGTTAAAGGCCATGTGTCTTATTTAAGGACACAGAACAGCACTGCAGAGGGAAACTTAACTGCTTCTCTTTTCAAATGTATCTCCCAGCAGACTTTGTCTGTTGTTATAAGATTATCATTTTTTGTTAGACAAGTTACTGTGACAGTGAGAAAATTCAGATCCAAAACTGATGATCATACTGAAGGCAAGTGATATTTTTAAAAGCTTTCCACATCTGAAATTTTGAATAAGTGCTGTAGCCTTCAAGCATTATAATTATCTAGATTTTCTAATGACTGACTTTACTTACAAATATAAAAATCCACTTCCTTTACTAATTTGAGATTGAACTCCTAGGTATTCTGTCTTCACTTTTAACTTGCTCTGAAACAGGTTTGTAACTGTATATAGCTTTGGATCAAGCAGTATATCACCTGATTGTGACAACTGAAATACAAAAAAGCAGGCAATGACCATTTCATATCTTTCATTTTTTTACAGGTAGCATCTACTGAATACCCTAGAAGAATTCAGCCATATTACAAACTGAAGATTTACAATGTAGTTATTTTTAAGATCAACACACAATAGCACTATGATGAACAACTGAGGAACACATAATAAAAAGAAAACATCCATAAAGAAAGAAGTTTGCATAATCAGAATGCAAATATTTGACATACAACTTACAGAACAAATTGAGATCTATAGTTCTGTTCTCTTCAGAAACAATTTAAACAGTACATTTCACTTACAGTTACAAATCATTCCATTAAAAACATTCTGATAAATACCTTTCCCTGGGATATCAGTATTCCCCGTAATGTGTCAAACCCAACTGAAGGTCCTTGGCCAGTTTCATCAAGTCTTCCTTCAAGATCAAACATTGGAATGCAAGGACAGAAGAGTTCAGAAATGTGATGCAACAGCAGAAGCCTGTTTCTCAATGAAATGATGGAAATTTCCTGTAGATGATTGTACTCCATAGGGACCTATGATAAGATAATGATAACCACATGTAATTTAGAAATATTTTATACTTTATTTTATTAAACAGAAGAACAATTTATAAGATTTGTAGGTAAATTTGTATTAGAAATTCAGATATTTGCTTATTCATACTGTCAAAACTTAATACACAGAGTTCAATCATTTATAAATGATACTAACACTATCCATCTAAACTGAAACAAGTACTAGAAACATGACAGTTCTACTATTACTGCTATTCCATAATTTACAATTACCTTTATCCATAAACAGACACATTTTACATCCTGTCATCACTACACCCAGGCATTACAGCTGAAAGATCAAATATCCAAAAAACAATCTTCTCAACATAAAGAAAGCAATGAAAAACTCCCTTTGAAGGCATAAGAATTTCATAGCTGGAATACAGAATTAAAATTCTTGTGAATTTGCAAAATGAGTAACTGTTCTGCATTGGATTAACATCTGAATGAAGAGTCTTTCTCACCTCAGAAAACTGGATTCCTTCTTTGGAAATACTGAAGTAAAAAAAAGTAACTGGCTCAAACTCAAAGCCAAATCAAAGCACACTTAGCTTACTGAGGGATTTAGAAAGGAAATACATCTACTGAAAGATCACCAATAAGCATACTAAATATGCTTAAAATCTGAATGCAATAAGCCAAAAATACTACCTGTGTAGGGAGCTTGCCAGCATTAGCAGGTTTACTGGTTGACCAAGCTAAAGTATGTGCTGAGCCACAGGCAACTCTGTTGATCTTTTTACCCTGAAGTGCTGCAACCAAGCGTGGTCTTTGGATGGCATTAGTTGTTCCATCTCCAAGCTGCCCTTCATCATTATCTCCCCACGTATACACTTCCCCTAAACCAATAAAAAGAATTAATTGTTCTGAAGCTAAGATAGAAGCTTTTTCATCTTTTTTTTTTAATTAACATTCATAAATCTTTTAACCAAATGAGGCCTTGGATTGTAATCAAGATTTCTAGGACTGATGGCCATCCTGAAATCCACTATTTACCACAGATAAATCCTGTATGTTCCAGAACAGAAGGAAATAGTGAAGCAGAGTAATAACAGATACACCAGAAACAGCCTGTATTTGATAGTTTCACAGCAAAAAAAGCTGATATTAAAAAAAAAAATTAGAAAAGGCTTAACATTTTGCATGACATTTAAAAGATCCTATAATAGGTTGCATTACTAGATAGGGCATTAAAATGGGTGCTTACTTTTGCAAGATAATTGGAAAATACTTTTAAAATAGCAACCTTGTTTCTGAGCATTCAATTTTCTGCAGCTATATCCTATTTCACTAGCACCTGTACAACACTCAGTTATTGTGCAGACTTGTTAATTAAATGTGGGAGTGAGTCTGCTACAAAGAATATTCAGTATCTCAACCTGCTCTGTAAGCAGCAGTATTGTTTGTGCAGTGCTTCATTTAGCAAGTTAAACACCTCAGCAGACTCAGAAGAACTTGTAAAATAGAAGTCAAATCCATTCATTCTACTGCTTGACCAATCTGTAATTACTTTTAGAGATCTATATTGTCCACTAGTATTTATGTAACTTAAACTCTATTTTTTATTAATTAAAAACCTCCAGATGGTTTTATCTGATCATAAAAAAAATATCAACATGCTTGCTTCTCAAGAAATATGCAACATCTGCAAGCACAAAGTATCTCCATGCACACAGAGGACCAGCATTTTAGCAAGGACAACCTCACTAAATTTTGAAAATTAAAGTTTTGCTTTTTTCAAATTCAGAACTGAGAACTAAGTAAATTATTTGATTTTTATACCATCTTCAGTGCAGCAAACACAGTGCAAAGACCCAGTCGCAATTGCAATGACTTTCTTTCCTTGCAGTCCTTGCACTTGTCGTGGTCTTCTAACGTGGTCATCAGATCCATGGCCTAACCGGTGATAATCTCCTTTACCCCTGCACAGAGAAAAGGTAAAACATTTCAAAACCAAGTTTTAACTGGGAAAAAAAAAACAAATTACAAGACTGTGTCTGATATTTGGCCACTAGACTTATTTATAAACAGTCCAATACCAGAATACTCTCCAATATTCAACATCAATGATCTCTAATTCATATGACATAGATGTGATTCTGCTGATACAGTAAGAATCCTTAAACCTCCAATCAGCTGCTCCTACTTATTCTGTGTAGGTTCTTGCATCACTTTTGCAGAGGTTTGTTTGCTTTTTTTTCCTCTTAAGAGAGTCAAGTATTAGAAGCATGAATCTGCAAAAACAGTATTTTTATTGACCTCAGAGACTGGAAATTTGTCATGTAAGGATATCTCTAATGCCATGCAAACAAGGGAGCAGAAGGATGTTGGGAAGGTATTTTGTTTAGTCTTTTGAAGCACTTAAGTCTAGTAATTTAAACTACAAAATTTGGAATGGTAGACAAAGATTAAAATCAAACTCTCAGACTACAGTCACCACAAGCTAGACATAATTTTGATAACGTACAAGAATGTTATTTATGATATCATCTTCCACCCCGCATGACACTTCAGGCTTATACTTCTACTAACCTCCTTGGAAATTCTGCATCTTGCAGTGGTCAATGCCTAGAATGACAACTCTGTGCTTAGGTATCCAAGACAAAATACTTTGATTTTTTCATTCAAATAGCACTATAAAGTATTCCTAAAAGCAGTAGATTTTACTACTAATCAAGCCAGAGGAACACAAAGAAGTTTTTGATGGAGGGATGGAATCAAAACAGTGTAACATCAATACCTGTTGCAGACAAGATTACATCTAACACTGTCAAAATAACTGACACAAAAGATTTACCATGTATATACTGCTCCAGATTTTGTAAGAGCCACAGAAAATTGTGATCCACATTCTACTTTAACCACTCCAAGGCCTGTGAGGGAATCAATCTAGGAAAATAACACCAAATGAAACCAAAGTTAATCAAGAAGGCTTAATTTCATAGACTGCACTGTCTTAAGTAAAATACAATGTGCAAGTGTGTCTGTATGTATAACAGATAAATTAAAATATAGAACATTTAGCAGAATTCCACTCCTTTAATCTTTCTACCATTTACTACCTAGACATTAAAATAAAGCTCAGATTTGGCAAACTGTTGAAGACCATCTTTCGTATGTTTTTGCCAATACTTACTCAGCAATTGCTCCTTAATAGAAACAGTAAAGGTCTGTCTCCAAATGCTCAGCAGTAATTATCCCTAGCTCATATGGCATGGATGTGATTCTGCCAACATAGTAAAAATATTTAAACCTCCAGTACACTCTTCCTATTTATTCTGTGTAGGTCCATATTCCACTTTACCAGCAATCCTAAAGGACTGATGATTGATGAAACACAAACAAGCTATTTTCATATTGCATTACATCATGCAATAAAAAACTATTATTTGGGACAGCCTGGTTGGTATACTTGGTCCATTTGGAAACAAAATAAGGACACCTGCATCCAGGTAATAAAGTGTGATTCTAAACAAAGAATCTAAAATTCACTGTGTGTAGGCATACATGGTGACACTTACAAACATTTCTCAAACACCAACAACATTCACCTTCATAACAAGTGCTGTAATTGAAATTAGATGGCTACACGGATTTCCTTTGTAACACATGAAGAAATTTCAAGTCAATCACGCATTCACATGAAAGATTTAATATAAAGTAAGATTACTTTTTAATCAATTGATATTATTTCCTGAAATTAAGTTATGACTTCAACAGTATTATGGAAATTCAGTAACACAATGAAATATGAAGATTTCTTGGCAAAATCTAATGTTTTGACAGGAACCAAAATTAAAATGAGAAATATTGTTGGAACTAGCAATGTTGTCCAAAGATAAAAACCTTCAAATGCAGTTTAACAGTCAGCACAAAATTTAAAGACTCATCATCATAGCCTACAAAATTTGTCCTTAACCATCAGAAGAATCCTGATGTCCCAGGATGGGTAGAAGTTTGCACATATTGAAAATCTGTCTTCAGTGTTCTTCATCAACCCCATGATTTCTAAAACAATGAAAAAATTACTTTCCACTACCTTCATTGGTACTTTACAGCCATCACTGCCTCCTCTGCCAAGTTTTCCATAATCTCCATCACCCCAGGACCAGACTGTATCGTCATCAGTCAGGCACAACGTTTGTGCATCTCCACTGCCACAGGCTATGTCAATCACACGGTAGCCCTGAAGAGCTTCCACCTGTAAAGAAATCACCCAGTTTTGTTCACAATAGAAGACTCAATCATTTAGTTTCAGAAAAGACGACAAACCAAACTTGGAGAGGTGCTTCACTGGAACTGCAAGTCTGAAACACAACAGGAAGCAGCAAATAAAGGCAAGTCTAAGGGTTTTGCTCTTTTCAAACCAGCAAAATGAAAACTATGAATTTAAAGTATTGGATTATTATTTTTAATTGGTGAACTAGTTAATTTTTTTGATCTAAGTAGTCAGGGAAAACAATTCATGCAAAACACATCACGTTATCACAGACTATATTCTGTTAAAATACTTTCAGACTCCGGGTGAGTATTGTATACATTAACAAAAAAATTAATCTTATTTTCAAATACTCTTTTACTAGTACACACTTTTCTAGCACTTGCATCACAATGCGAATTTAATCAATTTCTGTTGAAATGCTGCCATCTAGTGATGAAGTATGGGATTTGGATTCACAAAGTAAAAGGAAGGTGACCCACATCTAACACATTCTCCCCATTCTCACTCCTACTTGAAACAGGTAGTACAATCAATCAAAGCAGCATGGAACTTCACATACTTCAACACACCTACAGATTATCTATTATTATGCTAACCAAGAACATGGAGGGGGGAAAGATGTATAAAGGATGTATAGGAAAGGTGAGTAGACCTTGGTTTTTCGGGGGTAGAAGAACAAGAACATCTGGATACAGGCGATAAGGTCCCAGAGTGGACTAAGAATGTATGATACCTCATCCCACACATTCAAACACTGAAAAAAGTTGATGCTTTTGTGAATAGAAATATATGCACAGAGTTATGAATAAAAATGAGAAACTAACATTCAGTTTGATTCAACTAATGTAATCTTATCCTTTGCTGTATTTTCAGCAAAATGGGTAGCAAAATGAACTCTCATTTCAATTGCAGAGCAGTTTTCTTCATGCCACTATTCTAACTTAAAGCTCTTGCAGTCTAGTTCACAGAAGTACAACATTTTGAATTACAACTCATCAGCTGATCAGTATACTCACTCTTTCTACATTCAGTACTGTCCAAGTTCTCAGATGTACCACTTAAGAATCAAATCAAAATTGCTATTTTCTTTGTCAATAATTGCTTAACTCAAATTTATTTAGCTAGTAGTAAATAAATACTTCTTAATTACTTAGGTTAAATTCTTATTAGCTTTGTATATACTTCAGTAACATCTCAGTATTCAATCATGAGAGTGAAATTATGATGTCAGGTTTGCAAATGACTAAGTGGCTATCGCCATAATCACTGATGTATTTTCCAGGAAGTAAACAATGAGGGGACCTAGTAGACAAGGAGCTCACTTGTTACTTTCAGTGCAAACTACTCTTTTGAAGGGGTGGAATTACTGGGTGGCAGGGTGTTTGATTTGGGATTTTCTTTAAATTTTCTCTAAAACAAACTCCTTAAAAGCTGTTTAGTGACCTCTAAAGCAACTGCTGATTTCNCTTTAACCAGTTCTTGATCCAAGAATTCTTGATCTTTATACGCAAAAATGCAAATGTTAAAAATCAGAAGGTAAGAACTGGATTAAGACTGTACAGAACTTCAAAGGTTTCTTACCAGTTTAGGTTTTAGTTGGTCCTCACTATCTCCATGCCCAAGGCGTCCATATCTTCCCTTTCCCCATGTGAAAAGGTCTCCTGCAGCTGTAATACATGCACTGTGTGCTCCCCCAGCAGCAATGTCAACCACTTCTATGCCTCTCAGAGATTCAATTACACGAGGACGATCACAAGGGCTGAAATGAAAATATTTGTCTTGACAAAACTTGCAGAATAGACCATTCACATTCACCAGTGTAAGGAGAGAGATTTTTAAAACGAGTACAAGGACACCTAAAATAACTAAGTATTTGCTTTTGCTCCAGATTAATATCCTAAAGCTTTATCTTTCATTAGACATTCAAAAATATTTTAAAGGCCTACAAAAGCTAGAAATATTTTCCCATATGTTATACTACAGCATTACAAGTAAGCCGAAAATACAAAACCATTTCCGTTGAAATCTAGTCAAAGTTAAGCATTCACTTTGGAAAAACCATTCCAATTTAAGATACCTTATCAAAATTTCTATCATAAAATGTACTGTTGCCTCCCATAGAATTCATTATTCCTCTTTCTTTTTGGATCAGAACATTGTCATCTTTAACACAACAGAACTTCTCCTTTAATGTAGTCAACAATGCGTATGGAGATCAGAGGCAAAATGGCAGTTTTGTCCCTAAAGCGCAATACACATCCCAAAGGAAAGACACTGGAATTTAGCATCCACGGATGTGTTAGAAAACAAGATCTAATTACAGAAATCTGAATAAAAGTTTATCTGAAAAGTATTTTGTGGTTCATTCAGTGTACATTTCCACATCACCACTTAATGCTGACATCTACATACAGGCAGGACTCATACAACACTTCAAATACACAGCAATTATAATAAGTACTCATTAACATTTTTAAAAATAACATTTTAAAGGTTTTTTTACCTTCTGTTTCCATGACCAAGTTTACCATCTTCTGCTTCACCCCAAGAATAAACTTCTCCTTCAGAGGACAATGCTAAACAGTGCTTCCCTCCCGAGTTCACTGCCACTTTCTTTATAAACACATGTTGAATGGATTCGAGTAAAGTTGGAGTAGAAACTGACTCTGTTCCTCCAATTCCAAGCCTACCACCTGCTCCATATCCAGTGGCATACAGCTTTAAAGTGAAGAGTAAAATAAAGTTTTGTTTGCCTCTTGAAGAATATTCACTAGAAAAGAATTCTTAATAAATGTATACTACACTACAGTTAAAGGAAAGTCTGAAAAAGCAGTTTCTTACACGTCTCTATACCAGTTTTATGTGATAACATTACAAAAACATCTACCACCTCTAGGTCTCTTTTAAGCAGCATTATTCCAGTTTTTTTCTCTTCTGTGGAACATACACACCTAAACACAGTTGCTTCTTCTCCTCTCAACCAATAAATGCAGTTTTAAGTACTGCTTTTCACTCTCTTTTCATCTATCTGAAAATAATTCCTCTCAACAGAATGATTCGTAGATTCATAGAATGTGTTGAAGTGACCTTGAAGATCATCTAGTTCAAACCTCCCCTGCCATGGGCAGGGACACTTCCCACTAGACCAGGTTGCCCACCCAACCTGGCTAGGCAAAATCATTAATCTGTCCTTTATCCTTTGCCGAGTCATTAACAAGGACGATACTGACTGCTGAGCACAAAATCACTACACTATGTCTCTAGATGAATGTAACCTTTACAAAAAGCTCCAGCTACAATTCTTGATTACATCCTTAACACAAAGCTGCCTTCTGTATCGAAATAAAGACCTTTTCAAATTCATGAAGTGACATTTTTCTCCTATACCTTACACTAAATCTCTGCATGGTGCTCCTTTTCACTCAGGATTTAAGCATCTGTTAATTAGATCCTCCAGTATTTAACTTACAGGCACATAGCCAACCGTGAACAATCACAGATTCCAGTTACACCTCTCCCCTGCCAGAGACACATAATCACCATCACATTTTACTGTCTGTCCTGTTTTCTGGGACTCTGTGAGCATGTTACTAGTATCCAGCTTTGTTTTCCAAAATCTAATGAGAGTTTTAAATTGAAAACTAAAATACATGTCTTATTGCATGCCTTTAATGCTATAGTACTCTGAATTCCTAGACTGCACTGGCAGAGTTGGTATAGTTGAGTACCTTTAAAAACAAAAAACAACAACAAAAACAATAAAAATCTGTGCTATACACATTATTTTTTATTTAGCCAAGCCAATTTTGATGGAGGATTAAGTATTTCAAGGGAGTCAAACAATCATTTTTTGTATCCTTACTTTCCCATCAGCTGTCACTGCAAACAGAGTCTGTTCACCACCAATTAACTGCACTGGTCTAAGGGTGGCCAGAGCTTCACATGGAGTTGGAACTTTGACTTTTGCCCCTTCAATCCCACCAAGTTGTCCTCGGTGATTATGACCCCAACCATAAATAGTTCCACTGCCTCCAGCTGAAAGTGTCCAATCATCAGGTCGTCTGCAGAAAATGCAAAACAAACTGTATTTTAAAAGAGCTTTCTAAAAAGTCACACAAAAATGCAGTTTACCACTGTACAACGAAGCATCACAGGACCAAACCAATGACAGCTGAAAGAAATAACCTGTTCATCCACTGCACAAGTTGCTCGTCCTGTTCTCTCTTAAAGACATCGTGGCACTCATGAAGAACATCCATATTTTCATTATCTGCCATTAATTCTCGTATTTTCTTTGCCACCTGTAAAATATTTTGGATTAAACAACATTATTGAAACTATCAGTTACTCCCATCACAGTTGACATAAAATACTTCAAACTCAGTCTATCTTTTTAAATTAAACACTTTTGTATGTTCCATATTCTTGCAGTACCTCATCAAGGAAAAGGCGAGGTAATGGTGTCCTTTTATCAAGAGCCACAGCAACCCTGGATGCCATACAGTATCTCCTGAACCAGGCCCATTTGTGCGTCTCTGCACAGCAAGGGAGAGCATCCAACTCCAGATCACAAGCAAGAGCCACAAGCACCTGCAGGTAATCAAAAAACATTTTAGAAGCGTATCAAAAAGGTGTAATAAAAAGTAATATGCATTTGATGTAGTTGAACAGCTCATAGCCAGCAGGGTCTGAACAGTCTCAAAAACAATGTGAAGTGCAAGGGACATTAAGAGTCATCTTCACTACCATCATTGATGAGGCAGTATCAAGTGTACTCACACTATCTCACATAGTTATATATCTAACTTCTTCCTCCAATCCAGAAATTTTCACAAACTTCCTTTGAAAAACACTCCTAGATTAATTAACTTTTCTATATCAAATAACGCGTGCTGAACTTTCTACCTTCCATTTCTAAACTGTCTCCTTTCTACAATTAAATCAATTTTCAATTGAAGTCGATTCAATTTCAAATCAATGTTATTGATGAAGATTGTGAAAAATGGATTACTTCTTCCCTGTATAAACTTTTACGTATTTTAAGAATTTCTTTTCCTTAAGATAGGTAAGTCCTCTTAGTTTAACTTTTTACTATGTGGAAGGCTTTTTCAACCTTTTCTTCTTGTTGATATGCTCAAGACTTCCTCAGCTTATTTTTACTTTGAAGTACAGGGTCCAAAACTGAATAGCCTTCCTTTTAAAACATCCTTATTTGTTCCTACTACAAGTAAATAAAACCTTCAGAGTATTTAAATAAATATAGACAACACTTTTATTAGGACAACTCAGAAATCACTTATCAAAAGTGGAGTCTACTATACTTCCAAGATGTTTTTCTGACCTACCTACCTCTGCCTAGCTAGGTACTCCTTATTCTCTATTTGTATATTTGGTTCTCCTTTTACAAGTAATATTCCAATTTTGTCAGTAAATGTTTCTGATGTAGGACTAGGTGAGTTTACCATGTCTCACAACAAAATCCAGATCTATATTAATTAATTCTTTACTGATTGTACTCCATTACCTTAAAGAAAGGGCTGTGGAGCAATTGTTTGCCACCTCTCACAATGGGGTCTTCATAATCAAACTGTCGCTGCAGAGCTTCTGGAAGACCTTTAACTAAAGCAGCTAAAGCACTCCCTGTGAAACTCTAAATAAACCACAGAACCAGAAGGTTAGTCTTTGTGCGTATTACAAAAAGTACATTATTTAGATAACAATGACAAAACATTATTAAATGACTTCCCAAACTACAGTTAGCTATGTATCATTTCCATCCATTTTCTCATGCAAAAAGTATTTCTACCACTTTCTGGCAATTCCAAAACCACATCTATACAGTATTGGAATCAGCCACTTTTCTAAAATGGAATACCTTTACAGACTTGCAGACCTCTGCAAGAAGGCTATCATTTGCATATTTCTTATTTTGCCATTAACAAAAAAACCGCTTTACATCAGGGCTTGCAGTTTAATGCTTCACATGTATCTTTAAGTGAAAAATATGAAGAGAAGAGCACCACTGCCTTCTTACCAAAGCTCGAGTTTCTCCATCATTATCCCCTAGAATCCGGTTGATGTTAATAGACTGGCCAAACTCTGTTGTGAGCAGTTTCCGTAGTCTCTGCAAGGCCCACATTCTGTGGCCAGCAGCTAAGGAACAAAACCAGACAAAGAAAATAATTACTTAAAACAATCATTTTCACTTCAAACAAACAGGCTCAATTTTAAGACTACACCTACCTAAGGCACTCAGTTGAGCACAAGCTGCAAGAGAAGCTGCCAAGCGAGGAACTATACTCCTGTTGGAAGCAAAATTTAAACGAAAATCCAACAAACATGTAACCAAATCCATTGAGGGACATGAAAGAATGCAACGATCTGAGAGAAGGTCCTTAGGGCCTGCGAGAAACAAAAAGTAAAAACAACAACAAAAGATTTGTTCTCAGACTGAAATAAGAACAGAACATAGGCAGGATTTAGCTGACCTAACACAGCAATCTAGAGTCACAGTCTGCATCTCAGTTGGTCCATTCCACCTCCCCTTGAAGGGACTGGGAGAGGCACTTTCATGACATAATTCATCTAATTTCAAAACAGATGCATTAAAAAAAGAATTTCAGATGAACTGTGTCTCAAAAGTACCTTTATTGATAAAAAGGTAAACTAGAGTGACTACAAAGTATTTTTGTCTCTTCCCAATGTACAGATGCAACTCTCAAGACTGTTGAAAATGTTTCCTCTATATGAATGAAAATATTTTCTCAGTATGAATGTTAATTAACTACTCAACTTTGGCATGTAAATATCATGCAATAAATGCAACTGTAAGAAACAAACAAGTAAATCTACTCTCATCCTTCTGTAAATGTCATATATGACACCTTACCTGCAGCTGGCATGATGGGGTAAACAGTGAATCGCCATCCCCATCCATTGACAGAGCCATCACTGATGAACTTCCACTTCAGTTCATCCCCTGGAATTCGCAATTCACTAGACCAATCTGACCACTCACGACCTGTTACAGTAGGTAACATGAACATATTAATCTATACTGTCTGAGCCAACACAAGCCACTTCTCAAAAGCAATTTCCCTCCATGGTTATATATTACATTATAATCATCACATAAATGCATTCAAGAAAAAGAAAAAAAGCTATGTCAAGCACATGGACATAACGATATTACACTAACAAAACTTAGGTCTGAAACTGTTCAAGTAGCACTGCTAACAGACACCCTCAGTATTTCTAATACCACAGTCAAAAGACAATGAGGTCTTGCTAAAATCCAACTATTCTCCAATAATCCTTCCGTATTACAAAAATATGTAACATATAATAAATTAAGCTTTACAGTTTTTTCCAACTAAGAATCCAATCTTAATGTACCGGAAATATCTCAATAATAAAACACATGCACGTATTAAACAGTTTGGAGAAAAATGGGTCAACATAAAAGCCCACATTATGACTGCTCAGAAATGTTAAGCACAGGCAGTAACTACTGAGACCCTTGAACATAATGTAATGTATGAATAGGTTCAATGTAAAGTTTGATGAGATTAAAAATATTTCTCTAAAATCTACTGCAAAATAATAATGCTTAAAACTGAAATCAGATAATAGGATAAAAGGTGTGAAGATTTCATGTAGTGTCACATACATAGGCCAAAGCAGAAAACAGAAAGAGAGCGCCTAGATATTATTTTGGGCATCCGACAGCAGAAGAGCATTTGTCTTGACTGTATGAAAGCTCAAATTTCTCTAAGTAGTACTTGAAACAGCAAAAAAAAAACCCCTAACAGAAGTATTTCTCTTGCAATTGTGTTCCAATTTGTTAAAACATACTTCGATTATACAGAAATTCACACATGCTGGCAGGGGTGCTAAGCACTGGTTTTTTACACTGTAACTGCTCTTAGGAAGAGCATGACAACACGCCCTTCTGAGAGATTCTCTCAGCTATTCAAAGATGCAAGACCGCTCTTACGTGTCTGTGTCTAGATCCTACATCTTTTTTAGTTTAGAACAGAATATCAATTTACATGGGTTTTCCTCTTTTTCTACTAGCATATGCCTCACAATAAGTCCGCCACGGACAGCGGTACATTTCATTCAGCATTTAACAGTAAATCACCGAGACATTTTTGAAAAGCACTGGTTCTCATGACCTGATCGGACGGAAACAATTCTGTTGACACCATCCATTATGGTGAGTGGATCATGACGCCGCTCTGTAGAACACTGGCGATCAAATTCTACCCTCAGTCCCTCAGCACCTAAACAGCAACAAAGAATTTATACATTTCTACAGAGCAATCAATACCATGAACAAACACAGTATTTTAGAAATCCACACAAAATCAAACAGTTGCTTGGAAGCCATAGCACTCATTAATGAAAATAACTGCCTTTGGGTTAATGACATTATTTGTCTGCAAATTCTTCTCTTTGGAAGGCTTACATCATAGCAAGCTCATATGCGTAGGGGCTAGCAGACAGAAGACTATATTCAGAACATTCCAAACTAAAGTTGCAAACAAGACAAGAACTGCCTATTTACAGAAAAGGCAAATAGCTCTTTGTTGCCTGTACCTTTGGATAAGCACTAGATAACATACTGCAAGAAGCACTAAATGAAAAGACAGCATTAAAACAAAGAAGTATTTCCCTAGAAGATACGTGTTCAACTATTGACCCTGAAAAAGACTCAGTCCTTCTCAGTTTCATAACTGAACAGAAAACAGCAATGATATACAGCTGCAGTCACAGCCAGTGAACCCAAAAATGCTATTTCACAGGGTCAAGGTGCTGATGCAGTATGTAAGTATCTTAAGAAATACTTTATTGTAGCAACAGGACACATAACATGACTTAAATTCTACTACATGGTCTTGCAAGCTACGGAAGAGTTTTATGCATGCAGGCTTGAAGTTAACTGAATTTTAGTAACATAACTCTAATTCTATACCTGGTATTTTAACTGTGCCACTAGAAGATGTATCGTCAGTATAAGGATGGCTGCTTTCTACCACAACTGGTTGCGAAGAGAGGCGACCACTTTGTGAATCAGTTGCCACATCTTCTAGTTCAGTAACACACAGCTCCAACAACATATCAGCAACCTAAGAAAAGAAAAACATACTTTATGAAAAGAAAGTTTGGGTAGTCCAAGAAATCTAAGCCAACTACCATTCTTCTCAAATTTTAAATAAATAAATAGGTAAATCACTTGTTTTCTGAATCCTGATTCATAAACCACCATAATTCATTCAAAAAATACTCTTTTTGGTGCTGCTAAAGCTAGAAAACACTCCTAAAATTAAGAGCAAATCAACTTAAGTTTCCAGTAAATAAATAACACAAATAATCATTTTCCCTTACAGAAAAAATTAATTGTAAAATCTAAACTGTAAAAGCATAGGCCAAGAGATTAAGGAAAAGTGTAAATATCCCCACTTATTCAGCATTGGTGCAGCCTCACCCCAAGCACTGTGTGCAGTTCTGGGCCCCAACATTTAAGGACATGAAGGGCCTTGAATGCATCCAGAGGAGGGCAACACAGCTGGTGAAAGGGCTGGAAGGAATGTCCTATAGGGAGTGGCTGAGGACTTTGGGCTTGTCTAGTTTGGAGATGAGGTGGCTGAGGGGCGACCTCACTGCTCTCTACAGCTTCCGGAGGAGGGGAAATGGAGACAGAGGTGATGAGCTCTTCTCCCTGGTATCCAGGGACAGGATGTGTGGGAATGGCTCAAAGCTTCATAAGGGCAGGTTCAGATTTGACATTAGGAAGCATTTCTTTACTGGGAGGGTGGTCAAACACTGGAACAGGCTCCCTAGAAATGTGGTCGATGTCTGAAGCCTGTCCATGTTTATGAAACATTTGGACAATGCCTTTAAAAACATGCTTCAACTTGGTCAGCCCTGAATTGGTCAGGCAGTTAACTAGGTGACAGTTGTCCCTTCCAACTGAAATAGTCTATTCTATTCTAAATATTTAACCAGTACGTAATATTGCAAAACAATGTTTAGAGAGAAAATTCCAATGGTACACATTTGTAAAGAGCAGTTTCAAATAAAAATTCTGACTCTCTAGGAAAAAAGAAAAAAAAATGAAACCACAATAGCCACGCACAAACACACACACAAAGTTGTTCAGCTACTCACTATTAATGCTAGAAGAAACAAAAACCAGGATTAATCTGTAAATGCATATATAGCATGCATTTAATTGGAGTGGGAGGGAGACAAACACATCTCAAACCCAAAACAGGGGCATACACAGCTGATCATTATGAGGAATTTGAAAATTTTTTTGGGAAAAAAAATAAATAAAAAGTAACAATTTGAAAAATACCACTCAATTGCTTCTACATGAACAGCATCAGTTCAGCTGGCTTATTCAGATAGAGATACCATAAGACTTCATTGTTTAAAACTGCGGCTGTCTTCTTATCTTTACCATTAATAAATAAATAAAATATATCTCAAGTCAATGCACAGTCCTTAGCAAAGTCATTATCTATCTTTTTGCTTATTTAAGCCAAGTTTAATAAAAGAACACAAAAATCAGCTTTGCATAATCACTTCTGATGTTTCAAAGCAGTCTGAATACTTTTGTAAATAGCTAGAAAATTCAATGCATCCAACATAAACATTTAAAATTAAGAAAAATTACTACATTGTTAATAATATATTAACAGCATTTTTAGTTTGCAATAATGACTGCATCAATTTGAGGAATAAATTCAGATGCAAAACTAAACCAACACGGAAGTTTTAAAACTAACATTCCATAGATCCAGGAAACAGGGCTTGGTTTAATTCAGCTTCAACCCCACCATCACAGCCACTTGCACAATACACACATACAGTTCATTAAGCTTCTATTTTAATGTCTCATTGCAGCATGACAAATCGAGGCAATAGTCTATTACTGACATTTGTAGTGCATGCATATATTCATGTAATATTTCCACTAAAATCATTATGGGTCACATGTACTCAAGTTCAACTCAAATTTTAATGTTATTCTCATCATGCTGAACTGCACTTCAAATACAAGAAAATATTCTAGTAAGCTACTAATAAAAAGGACATTGTTAAAATGCAACAGAACCAAAATCTGACCTGTGGGTAAGCTGTGCCCATACCAGACAGCACAGCCGAAAGAACATCTCTTCCCTTTTCACCTGCTCGGTTGGACACAGCAAGCTTTAGCAGGTCAACCATAACTCGCGTGTCATCTGGTACTAGGAGACTAGTAAATTCATCCAAGTACTGCGGTTCTGGGCCAGATACTTTACTTTGACTTTCTACATCCTACAAAACAAATTGCACAAGTATTTAGACAGAGAAGGTGAAAGATGTCTTTCACTAAATCTGAACAAGTTAACTTGTCTGAAGAAGTTTAAAGATCGTTTAAAACACAATATGGAAATCTGGGATTACATGGTCATGAAATTAACCTATTATTAAACACATTTCTCAAGTGAAAAAGCTTTCCTAAAACTAACCTCCCTTAACTTCAGACAAAAAAACAAAAAGCAAATAAATAAAATAAATCCCTTTGCCTTCGGATAGATTTTTTAAAAAATGCAGTCTATAGACAATAGAACAATTTTAAAAGCACAAAAAGAGAAAAACTGCTCGATAAAAGCACAGAAAGGACTTAAATGTTAAGGAAGGCATTGACAACATTACTTCTTTGGTTTTTGTCATGGTTTCTGCAATGATACTGGCAGCTCCAGGATCATCTGTGACTGGAATAAAAGGACGGGAAGAGGCAGCAGCAGCTGAGGGAGTTACAGCAGACGGTGTCACAGCATCTTCTGAAGAAACAACCTAGCCAAAACAAATAAAAACAAAAGCTGCAACAAGATACTGTAAAACCTCTAAGAGTCTAATTCTGTATTAGAACGGCTTATATTGAAAGACAGTAGCAATTTAAGAAAAATTTAAAACCAGATTCACTCCCTATATTTTTGGCTTCTATTTTATGTTCCTAGCATGGCAAACCAGCCAACAAACACTTCCCTCAGTGCCAGCTGCTACAAAAACATACAATAAAACACCAGTGCATGCAGTAAAGTCTACAAATGTAGAAAACAAGCCCCAACAATACATGTCAAATTAATAGCTTGTTAAAGAAAGTATTTCTTCAGAAGTAAGCCTTTTCTCTGCTTCTGTTCTGTTAGCAGCTGGGAATCAACAGAGTAGAATTCCATTCAGACCTTCCTGTCTACATTGGTTGATATAAGTTTACAATTATATTTCATGAAGTAATTGTCAAATATCCCCTTAGTCTGGTGTTTTTGTTTCTTTTGGTTTTTGTGAGGTTTTTTTGCTTTGTTTTTTTGTTTGTTTTGTTTTTTAAACATCACACCTGTAAAATGAATTTAATACCCGGTTAAATGGTTAATATTTTCATGTTAATTCTAAAATAGTACTAGAAATCATCACAACTGCATTTAAATGACACAGTGCATTCTGAAAGTTCAAAGCTGATTTCACACTGAAATTTTTGTTTTTCCAAATCTGGCATACACAGAGTACCCACTCCTGAAATTAGACCTTGAAAGATCTCTTTAATCTCTGCTATTATCAAACTAGACAGGAAAATAATTTCCAGTTTTACTGTTAAAACGTTGTTGGAAAAAGTAATTTGACACTTTACCTCCCCTCTCCTTTCCTGCCATGGGTTTGGGCTCAGCCTCTCTTCTATATCTCCTACAAGCATGCATTCATCTCCACTTGCAGGGCTTCCTGAAGAAGCAGCATCTGATGGGGGGGCTGGTGATGAAGAGGGACATTCTACTGGTGCAATCATACTTGCAGGCATCAGCGCTCCAACAACTGCATCTCTGAAACAATTTATGACAGATTAACATAAACCTAATTGTATTTCCTTGCTGAACTTAGACTACTCTCTAAATTCCAGAGCTTGGAAACCTTTCCTTCTTTAATTAAGACAAGCTAATACAATTTTTTCTATCTCTATTCTGCTTTGAGACTGATGCTTAAAAACTGTGTTTTAAGGTTACTATTTTACACAAATTCCACTTTACAGATTTCAGCATAAATATTCTGTTCTCTACCAACAACAAGGAGGGCACTGTAGTTTTATTGTTTTTTCCACCCTGCCCCCTGCTGCTTTCTCCACATCGTCTGCCATTATTTACTTACACTCTTTCAACATTATTTACTTAAGTATTCCTATATAAACAATTTTTTCACTGGGCACTAGGAGCTTCTGTAAAGAAAACATAACAGCATAAAGCTAACATCAACATCAAAAGAATTTAAATGAAGCTTAAGCCTATCCTGAGGAGTCCAAACTTGTTAAGCAATTTATATCTGACTCAAGAGATCCTAACAAGTGGTAAGCTATGTCACCTTTTGGTGTGCAAAAGACAAGAATGTTTGCATGCCTACCTGGCATACATGATTTGTAATGCCATCAATATATGAGATAATGCCTGCTGTTTGGCAACATTCCCATCAAGTGACAGGAGAATCTTTGCAAGGGAAGGGCGATTCGGCTTGGAACTGTTTGCCCCACTAATTTTGTTACTGGCAGCAGAAGAATCTGCATCTGAAGGAACACCTGGAGTGAGGGGGGGGAAAGAAAGAGAAGGCAAGCATTTTTAAATGGTGCAATATATAACTGGAACCAATTTATCTAATTTCTTGTTAAATAAGAAAGATGACTGTAAAAATAACTACAGTAGACTCTTAAACTGCCTACAGTTACAACACTGAGGTCAATACTAAGGCTTTTTTCAGCAAGGGCTTTCATAAAATAACCTTCCACCTTGTTACTCATGAAGATTACGGTAATACAAATACAAAAAATCTGGTGATCAGCATCTAAAATAAGTTTTTCTTATATAGAAATTTCACAAATCGCAAGAAAATTTATTAGGTACTCTTAAAACACTAATCAAATATTCTGTATCTGTAGTTCTTGGTCTTCTTTAGAAACATTGCCTTGTTCATGATAAAGCTTAATTAGCAAAATATTTGATGCTTTTATATTCAAGCCAAAACATTGCTGGTTTGCCTAATTCTTAAATCACCTACCTTAGAAGCAAAAAAGTCATAATAACAATAGGTTATAATCCTATTGTAAGACCACCAATATTACAGTAGCAACCATCTACCATTACCTCCATAAACCTTTATCTCAAAGACAAAGTCTTTGGGGCATTTGATAAAGCATGTTGCATTATAATTTCACGAGAATTACAAAAGTTCCAACTAATGCTACTTTTGAACAAGTCCTTCACAACTTCTGCTTTCAGGAAGAAGTGACCATGTGCGTGTGCCCGTGTGTGTTTTTTGTTGCTGTTTTGTGATTTTTTTAAAAAGTCTGTTTTCTTTTTGCACTCTATCACTTATTAAACCACACACACAACTAACTCTCCAACAGCATGAAAAAAAAATAACGTAAGGTAATAAATACTAACCAAGATAAGAAGCACCTAAAGGGTCCCTCGCTGTCTGGAAAAGTACTGGTTCATGAACAGATGGTGTAGCTACATCCACTGTTGTCCATGCTACACTGTGGGAAGACCCACAAGCAACCCGAGTGATTTTTTGGCCTTCCAAGCCCTGGACGAGAGTGGGCTTTCTATTGACTGTAGTAGTTCCATTGCCTTGCTGCCCATGGTCATTGTCACCCCAAGCATAAACCTGCCAGTAAATATTTCCACATATTACTTTGCTTCACTAGTTGCCTCATTTAATCGTTTTCTTAAAAATTCCTACAAAGGAATCTTAGTGATTTGCACTATTAATCTAGAACACTTTAGTAAACCTATCACTATGACTTGTTTTTTCCCTGTTAAATAATTCAGGCATTATCACACATTAAAAGAAAGAAAAAAAATAATCAAAGCAGTACTTTATCAGATGATTAATAAATTACTGCCAATTCATAAATCATCGGTTGATTCATAAATTATTCAATGTTCACAGTAGACAATAACTTAGAAGAATTAGTTGCATAGTAATTACACTGGGGGTGTGAACCAATACTATGATAATAACGCCAGATTACAGCAGAAAAATCCAGAATACTGTGACTGCTTCTGCATTTCAGTGAGAAGCACGAAATTAATTGTGAGATAACACAAACTAGGAAAACATTACAAAACCTACTACGGCAACATTTAAACTTCAATAATAATATGAAAGCTAATACACTTTAAATTGCAATCATGCTTATATTTATTCAGAACTTTAATAAGCAAATAAATACCAGTAGAAATTTTTATTTCATTTAATCAGCACTGATGCTATTACACTTTTCTTCCTCAACAGTTTAGTTTATTCCTTTCTGGATCAAGGAAAAAGGGGAAGGGAGGGTGATGCACAACGTACCTGTCCAGTGTCAGTAACTGCTAGACAGTGGAGTGCACCTACAGCCACGTGCACAATCTTTTTACCCCTCAGTCCTTCCACAACTTGTGGCTTTCGTACATGCACATCCGTGCCGTGGCCTAGCCTGAAGTAGTCACCCTTACCCCTACAACAGATAGCAAACATAAAATTCAAAACAATTACATGCAGCTTCCAAAATAAAAATACTTCATTTATCACTGGGATTAAACACAAGCAACAACTAGCAAATTCTTCAAATCTGAATTGCAAAGGCCTAAAAGCGAGGGCAATCACAGTTCTGTGACTCCATAACTTTTTACTTCAGTATAGAACAGGCATCATTATGACCATTTTTTTTGTATGTAGTGCAACTGTGATTACATTGAATTTCCTCTGTTGCAGAAATACGGCAATTATAATACTTACAAAATGGATGTGTTTTGATAGACTTGCCTAGATTTCTATTACTGAGGAGAAGCCTAACAATAGTAAACTCTTTTACACATTTACTCGCATGAAAAAAATAGACAGGAACGAAAACGTTTTCAGAATTGAAACTTTTCACAGTGCTGCAAGCCGCAATATAAGTTCAACCTTCCATAACTTATTTTTTTTCTAAAATTGCACTAAAAATATACCATATGCAAAAGGAATGTGAACACCTTAAAATGCCTCTAAGAATGTCAGTAAAGAAGAATAAAACCCTGATATTTCTTTCACTGTGCTTCTAGTAACCTTTCACTCAGTTCTGCTGCTCCCCACCACCACCACCCATTTTTCTCAAGAAAGGTTGTGTTATGCTGGAGGTGGATATGATATTTAGTACTGTTGCCCACCTAAACTTATAAGACAGAAGTTGCTATTTTTCCATCAAATCAGTACAAATTCAAGAAGATCAAAGTTTAGAAATAACTCAGCCATCCCTAAAACGCAGACATGCACAGCTGAAACAGACCCAAAAAATCTCCTTGTAGACCTGCAATGTCATGAAATAGCTTTAGATTTTGACTAGATGTAACAGTGTTAAGACAAACTGAGGGAAGGAAGGAAGGAACAAGAATTTTGCAGAGTTCTTAAAGACTGACAAATTCCCTTTTCTCTTAATCCTTTCATCACTACAAAAAAAAATTTAAAAGAGGGGAAAAAGAAAGAGAAATACGGTTTCCAGTGGCCATTCTGAGAAACAACATCTGCTAAAAGCTTTTCTTACTTTTAAGAATAGAAGTAACTTATAAAAGCAGAAATTTTGTAGATTTCTCTTCATATCAATTTCTGACAAATAACACAACAAAAATTTTACATCATCTTAGCTTTGATATACACCAAACAGGTCATAGTCTTACTACACAAGGATGGGGTAAGACCTTGATCTGGATAGAGCTCTGAAGTTGATCTGCCACATAGTAAGTTCTCGGTTTTTACAGAAAGGTTTATAAACTCAAGAAGCCAGGTCTGTGTTCAAAACAAAGCAGAAGCAAGCAGAAGAAAAATTAAAAGGGTTTCTGAACTCTCAGTGATCGTCTCTCACCAGTTCTTGCTTTGAGACATCACTATTGACAACCCAGTGACTTTCTGAGCAGCAATGAGCACTGTAGAGACCCCGTGTTTCCGAGGAAGTTGTTCCTATCTCCTCTGAACTTTAGCTTACCTCCTTACTCTACTACACATTTACACTCTCAGTCTCTGCTTTAGCTGTAGGCTACATACTCCAAACTACAATTCCCAAGTTCTCTTTTTCCCATTCCACTTCAAAGTCTTGAATTAACATTCCTCTACAGGCTCCATTGCTCCCAAGAGAGAGAATGATCTTCCCCTTCCTCCACTAATTCAGTAAGACCCAGGAATTCCAATAGAGTAAAACATACACTTGAGCTTACTACAAGACAGTGTTACAGTAATTGAACGGATCACAGCTTGTCTCGAAGAGCTGCCAATTTAAAAGACAAAGCACATAGACAAGGCACAGTTGGAGTTAAGGCAGTCAAACAGCAATAAGTAAAACACATACTTAGCAATTGCTTTGTCAATATTTTCTGGTAAATGTAACATACCATGTCCATACCACTCCTGACTTGGTCAGTGCCAATGAGAACTGTGCGCCACACTCAATCTGACAAACGCCTTGGCCATTCAGTCTTTCAATGTTCTGAGGAATGTTGCATCCTTCACTTCCTCCTCGGCCCAGTTTTCCAAAATCACCATCACCCCAAGAAAATACCAAACCTAACAAACACCAAACTGCAGGTCAAACAATGAACACAGTATTCCCACTCACTAGAAAGCTTCTGCAACAAGGTATTCCTACCTTCATCTGTCAAAGCAAGAGTCTGAGCATCTCTGCTTCCACAAGCAACCTGAATGACTCTGTGGCCAAGGAGCACTTTAACCTACGAAACAAAAAAGTAAGCAAGATGTTTCAAATAAATTATGTTACAAAACCTTACAGACATCTTCAAGCTCTTATGACTGATCTTATTCATTGAGCCCAGCCTGAGCATGCCATTTAACAAAGGTTTAGCAAGCCTTGCTCACTCAGAAGCCAGTATCGCTCAATGACAGAAGTAGCTTCCCAGCTACGTATCAAAGTAGATGCAGAACATGAGTGTTCAAAACAGCACTAGCCTTTCCACATCACTTCCCAAGGAAGACTGGATCTTTTTGGCCTTTCTGAAATAGATTGCCTGTTACTAGAGGTATGTATACCAAAACCTAATTTAGCTCACTCCTTATGACCATCTTCATATTGTTTTCAAGGGTTTGGGCTTTACTTTAGCTTTATTTTATCACTTATTAAACAAGCAAACAAATACATCTGGATTTTATTAGAGACAAGAAACATTTACTTTACCATCTTAGGCTTCAACTGTGTGGTATTATCTCCATGCCCTAGCCTTCCATATTCTCCAAGACCCCATGTATACAGTTCACCACTAGAGGTAATGGCAGCACTGTGGGAACTGCCACAAGCAATATCACGGATGCGTTTGGTTTTCAATGCTTCTATCAATCTGGGTTTATCACAGTTCCTAGAGAAAATGATTAAGGAATTCATTGCATTAATTATGAAGGAGCTGCACAATATACTCCAGCCTTCATAATCCAAAATATTTTGTCTAATAACTAACACACACACGTAACCCTATGAACATTTATTTGTTGTCATATATTAACCACCTGAGTTGGGCACTGTAAGTTTTAATGCATTCTGAGCTGATCTTGATAATAAATCAGAATGACAAACAAAAGATTTCCTTATGGGCTATGTTAATAGGTTGGGTTTTTTTCTTTCAAAAAAATCAGTCTGCAGTGCATGAAAAGAAAATACCCAACACAATTCAAATTTTCCTCAAAGCTGTCCTGTGGAGGATTAAACTATGCATTACTGAAAAGTGTAAGAAATTTATTTCTGGCTAACAAGTTTGTGAACAGGTGTCTAAAGAACAGGGCTACAACATACTCTAACAGGCTTACATTATGAACTGCGACAGCTCAGGAATGTGAAACTGCTGTGGTTTTACACCTCAAGGCACCTATGTAGCCCTTACCTTACAAAAGTAACCAAAAATCTTGTCAAAAGTGTGTCATTTCATCAATGACATTCAAAAACACTATTAAAGACTTTATCCACTAAGTATATTTCCAAGTATTATATTAATTGATGCCTCTTTTTTAAATGACTGAAGACAGCTACAAAGGCTGCACCCATAAAGTGACATACACTGCTGAGAAAATCTTTCCACAACACAATTTTTTATTCCCATTGTACTCAAAATCTTGTCACTGTCAATAGTGGCAGTCAGCTGTGTTACAACATGCAACACAAACATCCTCTTACTGAAATACAGACAAAGTTGGTATTCTTACATTCGACTGAAGTGACCAAGTTTTCCATCATCACCTTCACCCCATGAAAATACCTTTCCATCAACAGTTAATGCCATAGCATGCCGGCCACCTACAAGTATAAACATAAATTTAAATTTTCAAGCAAGCAGCAGGTCTAGCAAAAATCTCAGAAATTTATAATGTAATTGTTCAAGCCTTTCAACCCAATGTATATTATTTATTTCCTTCAGAGTAGGTTTCCTGGCATATTAAAGAAATATTAACTCGATCTGCTATTTCCAATGCTACAAGAAAAAAAGAAAAACCAAACCCTCCAGTTAGCAATGTTCAAATATGAAAACACTTTCTTTGCATCAGACTGAAAAACTACTCAGAAGTTACCAAATTTAACTTCCAGCAAGTAAGAAACTGTGTATGGTCTAAATTCATAGATTTTAATAAGAGAACCATTAGATTTAATCTGACATTTTATGCAAAACATAGAATTTAATAACCAGCACTTACTTTAAAAAAATTTAAAACTATCAGATACACTGGGGCATCACAGCAACTCCAAATTTCAGCAACTCCAAAGCAACTCTTTCCAGGCTTAATGTTACATTTGTGCATGTAAGAATAGCAGTAGTCAGTACCTGAGTGAACAGCCACCTTCTTTACCACATAGTTACTCAGAGCTGTAATCTGGCGGGGAATAGGCACAGTTCCACTAGATATTCCTAAACCCAGCCTTCCATTTGTGGCTTCTCCACAGGCATATACTTTACCCTCCACAGTCACTAAAATGAAAAAAAAAAAGTTTGAAACATCACTAGTGTTTCACAGCTAGCAATCTGTTTCTGCTTTGTAATTGTCTTTGTTTTAAACTTATATTACCTGCAAAAAGGCTTTTGGAACCTCCAGCTACTTGTACAACATTCAAGGCAGATAGAGTTTCAGAAAAGGAAGGGACCTTTATCTAGAGCAGACAGGAAATAAAGATCATTACAATACACTTTACAGCTTTATACCTTAAAAGAGCAGCTATTCTTAAATGATAAACAAGTTCATCTAGCAGGTGGGGTTTTTTCTTTTTTCAAAATATATGAAACTCCCCATACTATTCAGACACTTCACACATACCAGTTAATATATACCAGGCAAAAGACAGAGACCAAGAAAGAGTATTAAATACTGAAGCCATGATAAATACAAAACCTAAGAAAAAAATGCAATGTGGTATAAACAAGGAATGCCCTTCCAGTAATTTTTTCTTGAGAAAACCGAACTGTTTTCGAGAAAGGCACAAGAGCAAAATAAATTACTTAAAAGTGTTCACCAACACACTTCAAATCAGAATATGGGAACACAAAACCACAACTGAGTTTTTCCAGTAGCAAAATGCTTTAGCAATCTGGATTAGAGATCAACTCTGAGCGGGGGTGGAGTGTGGAAAGACCGAAGAGAGAGACCAGGAAACCTATTTTCTCCATTATTGCAAGTAAATCTCTGATCAATCTGTATATACACACACACAAAAATAAACATCAGCAATCCATTTTCAAGTGTTTTAAACCAACATACATTCACACCTGGCATGACCCCTTATATAATAAGAGTATTTAGTTATTTTTATGCAGCTAAAAAAATAAATTTTCTAGCAGATTTCTTTATTACAGTATATAGGAAGAAGTTTCAAGGGCCTTTGAAAAGCTTTAAAGTAGCTTTTAAATTACTATCCTAATTAATAAATTGATGCATTTAACAATATTCAATTAACAATACCTGTTACAACCTCAAATATGAAGTGTATAAGTTCACGCTAGCACGTTTTTTTCCACTCAAGAGTTTAATATTTATAGAATTAGTTCATGTTTATAGAGGTATCTGACATTTTTTTTATCCCCTCGCTTCTTCCATTTAACTGTCCTATAGTTCTTCCATCTTCTAGGTGGGGGAAGCACTCCAGTCAAAGAGAGCTATAATTCTGCCTTCAATACATTTGGAGCCAGAATGAACTGAAATCTGCACGTCTGCACTGAGCCTCAATGGCTCTACACATGAATAAAATACAGGATGGTGAATACAGCAACTATTAACTTTGTTTCTTGAAAGGCACTCTACACATACAATAGTATACATTTTATTTACAACATAAAGAAATGCTCAACATGCTTTTCACACTCGTGATATCTAAAATTGAATAAATATTTGCCATGTATCTCCTATCTTGTATCAAAAGCTATGTACAAATGGCTGCACACAGGGGTAAAATTCCTTTTGTATTACATTGAATTGTAATCAAGTTACACCAATGAAAAGATGAGAATTCAACTTTTTTTTTCCAATTACTGCACCAGCTCCAGATAAAAGCAGTACATAGAAAAATTTACCAATATCTTCATTTCATGCATGCAAACTCAAAAGAAACAGAACATCTAGAGAGTGCAACACATTTTTAGAACAATTAGTTTGTTATCATCTTCATCATTTGCTTAAGTGGCTGCTAAAACAAAAAAACTCAGCAGACATGTCTTAACAGTAAAAAAACATTACCACTACTCCTTGTAGCTTTTGATAATAAACTGTAAAATTCTGATGAAATCTGAATTAGTTTTGAGTTGTGTGACACTTGCACATTTTATTTTTAGCTGGTTTTGTTTTGTACAGAAGTATGAAATCAACAAACATACCTTGGAACCTTTTAGCCCTCCCAATTGGTCTTTGTCATTCAGACCCCAAACAAAAACTTTGGTTCTTATTGTAGCTGCCGATTCGAGCCCAGCTGCCTTCTTTCTAACAAGACTGAACATATTGAGAAAAAAAACCAAGTCAGTTTAGCAACCAGCATGCTATAGCATACTCTCTTTTACTGTATTTACTGATCTTGCAGTCTGGAGTAGTTTCAGTACTCAAGTTACATCACCAGTTAATCGGTGGCTATAACAAATAAAAACCCCCAAAAAATCCCAGAATGTTTTGCTGAGCAGTGGTGAATATATACTTGCCATAATTCAATATAAACACACCAAGTTTTTAGCCAGGTTTTCATCTGCCAGGTGTACTTGAGTACAGGAGTACTACAAATTGCTACCACCTTACCAGTGTGGTATTCTTAAAGAAATCATTTATCAACAAATAACCTACTCACAATTCTGACAAACTGAGATACTGGTTTCTCTTTACTACCATTCAACCTAATTAAGTTGTTGTTCTTAGAATAATCTCCTGATCGGAATATACAGGGTTCTTCATCATTTCCCCCCCTATCCCTGAAGTTTCCTACCTCCCAGTGTTAGCTTTATCATCATCCTCCTCCTCATTATCAGAAGCAAGGAAAGGGACTGCAGCCAAATCTTCATCCTCTGCACGTATACGTCCCAGTATGCTGAGGCCATGTATTTTGCAATCAATCCCAGAGCTTCTGCACTGCTTGATTGCAATCTCAATATACCTGTGGTACTAAGGAGAAAAAACGACATTGCCATCTTTTGAGTCTTATGTAACTTTTTATAAAACATAGGAAAGAATTGGAACTTCAGCTTGACTTTGTCCCCTTAAAATGAATCCTTAAATATTTGGCTTTTCAGCCCTACATAATACTTTAAGATAAACATATGGCCTTGTTAATTTGAGAATTATTCCACTTCCAATCTTCTAAAAATTCAGTGTGCATTCTTCCTTGCTACTACTGAAAAAGACTGTAGCAACTATCCAAAATAAGCTTTATCACTCATCAGAAGTATCCACAAATTTCAGTTTATTGGGATGTCAGTTCATCGGTATATTGATTTACAAAGAAACTAAAAGATCCTTACTACTGTGATTATGGTAAAACTTATCAGGATAATTAACCTTCATAAACTGCCAAAAATAGTGCTAATTTAGAAGAAAAGTAAAATACCATGCTTTAATAATCACAACAGTGCTTTTCATCCATCTCTTGCAGCAAAATATTTTTCTGTTGCATGCAAGAGCAATTCTCACACAAATGCCACTTACTTCTGTACAATCACTGAGAAGAGGCACTGTGGTATCTGTAGGATTTATATTGATTGTCTTCAGCTCTATAAGGTTATTTAAGGAATTTCCCCCTAGAAAACAAAACATGGAAAGAAAAACATTTCAAGATAGGGTGTTTCTTTCCTAAACAGGCACTATGCACGTTACAAAGATGACAATGTTAACTGAAACCAGATAAATACCTACTGTTGAACGTATGAAAAAGACTGTATTTTTCAGACTTCTCAGAGAGCATACACATACCTGAAACTACAACTAAAGAGGGCATGTAACTGCTGTCTGCAGGATCCACTATCATCTTTAGTCTGTGAACGAGAACATCTGGAAAAATCTCCAAGCGAATCCAGTGCTAGGGGAAACGCATAAAAATTCATTTTCAGATGGCATTGTTAGGACCACTATACAGTTAACAATACTAAATGTGTGATGTTTTTGAAGAAAGCATGAAAAACATTTACGAATGGTGCACAATAGCTGCAATGCACAGGAACTGGCCACAGGAAAATGACCTTGTCAACTTCTCAACTGTCCAAACTTCCAAAATACAAGAGAAACAGTTGCAGCAAATTATTTATTTCACCCAAGAACAGCACCACTTCTCTGACTGAGAAAGCACAATACCACCATTGGAGGTCAAGAAATGGGACATAACATAAATCTTTGACTGGTTACAGTCCGCAGACAACCTGAAGGAAGGGTACTTGGGGATATTCTCACAGCATGACCACAACAGAGCACCTAAAACCACTGGAGAGAAACCCAGCTGCAAATCCCAGTGCCTAGACTTGTCACAAAGCAGGGCTGTAGGCCAAAAAATCTGGTAAACCATAAACTAAGGAACAATGGTTATATGTTTTTTTCAATTATCCGGATACAGGAGCTGAATGTACATTCAGCAAGTTTGCTGATGGCTCTAAGCTAGGAGCAGCTGTGGACTCCCTCGAGGGTAGAGAGGCCTTACAAAGAGATCTGGGTAGTCTAGAAAGCTGAGCAATCACCAACCATATGAAATTTAACACAAGCAAGTGCTGGATTCTCCACTTAGGATGTGGTAATCCTGCTTATACATACAAACTGGGGGACGAGAGGCTGGAGCGCAGCTCTGCAAGAAGAGACCTGGGGCTTTAGGTCAATACCAAGTTGAATACAAGTCAGTGTGCCCTGGAAGCCAAAGGGCCAACCTTGTCCTGGGGTGCATCAAGCACAGCATTGCTAGCCAGTTGAGGGAGGCAACTCTCCCACTCTACACTGCCCTAGTGCAATCCCTCTTGAGTACTGTGTGCAGTTTTGGGCGCTTCAATATAAGGAGATCAAACTATTAGAATGTGTCCAGAGGAAGGTGACCAAGATGGTGAAAGGTCTCAAGGGCAAGACTTATGAGGTCATTTGGTTTGTTCAGCTTGGAGAAGGGAAGGACAAAGCTGAATGATCTCATCAACACCTACAACTTCCTCCAGGGAGGCAGTGGAAGGAGAGGTGATGACATCCTCTTTCTGCTGACAGCGATAGGACAAAAGGAAATGGAATGAATTTATGCCAGGGGAAGTTCAGATTGGACATGATGAAAAGGCTCTTTGCTGAGAGGGTTGTTGGTCACTGGAACAGGCTCCCCGAAGAAGCGGTCAGGGCACCAAGCCTGTCAGAGTTCAAGGAGCATCTGGACAATGCTCTTAGTCTTATGGCTTAGTTTTAGGTAGTCCTGCAAGAAGCAGGAAGTTGGACTCAATGATCCTCATGGGTCCCTTTCAACTCGAACATCCCTTTCAACTTCTGTGATTGTACGCAAGTCAGGGACTGCTTCAAGGCAGTCCCTGTTGTTGTTGCTTCAAATTGCAACAAACTGCTTAAGTAAAATATAATCAATGTGATTATTAAGAACAATTGTCATCAGTTATTACACCGAGAAGGCAATTGTAGCCATACAACCAACTACAGAATAGAATAATTACCTTGTATTTCAAAAGTCACACAAGTTCCTTATAATTCACATGAAATAATTAGAAAGATGAGGCACAGCTTTTAAAAACAAGCACATTTACTATGAAGAAACATAGTTTTGCACTTCAGATGTCCGTTTTTACTGCTGTTCCATCTTATATGAAGGTAACAAATATATTTCACTAAAGGTAAATGCTTATCCTCTTAAGAAGTATGCCAGAATAAACCAGTTACAGCTTAAAGTTACCTTTCCTTGTGAGCCAGAAGACTGCCAGCACTGTTCACTACCATCAATAAGACGTGAAGCCTGATTCACAGAGGATGATACATTCAAATTCTTAACTATTCTTGACCAATCATCCAGTAACATTCCCCTCTGGCTACTGTGCCGTCTCTTCAGCTGCTTTCCAGAACGTCCACAAAACACCGGAGACTGACCTGTGTGGTTAAATGAAACATTAAGCATGGACCTCTCAAAGAAAGTTTCCTTTAATAAACCCATAATTAATGTGAAAGGAAATGAAACAAATCGAAGATTTCAGGTATGTAGCCTACCAGTAGAATACAGAAGCATATCACATAGGCATGGTAATACTACTCATGCTTAGAGGGCATAGCTCAAGATTTATATTTTCTTGTAACGAGATTCAAGCACTTTATCTGACTACAACTTTTCATGCCTGTCATTTGGGATAGTCACACTTCTTATTCTTACATTTGCAATTGGCTTGTACCCATACATCAAGTATAAATTAGTAAAAAATAAACATTAAACAATTAAGGAAAAACATTCCTGAGGAGAGTAAAAGACACTAATTCCTAAAATCGAATGATAAAACATTACAGGGGTATGCAGTCTTTAAACTGACAGAATCCTTAAAAGACTAACATTCTTGACCAAACACCCACTTGAAAAAGTCCTTCCTTTTGAAATGTCAATCAAAATTTATGATGATACATACTTCAAAATATGGGCCCACAGCACATGAATTTTGTACACCACCATAGCATATGAAAAATATGCAACCAACTCTCAACAGAAATCCCTTACAGGAGAATCAACATAGCTGAGTTACAACACTCAAAAATTCCAAATCTCATTCAAGAATGAGGTGATTTAGCGAGTTCTTAATTCCCTCCCTGGAAAAACCTACTTCTGCTTTCCCCTCACTGATCTTTGTAGTTTCTAGAAAGCCTGACTAAAAGAAGAGTATAACTTCCCTACCCTATCCAGGGCAAGAGGAAGGATTACATATTCATACCATACCATCTGTGCAACCATATTAACTGATTTCTGGAAAGTCTTTCTTGCCCTTTAGACAAACCACCACACTACATGCAATGCATGTTCCTGATTTCTATCAGAGAATCAGTTTTGTCCATTTTCCAAACCAATTAGACTGACTACATTGTAAATATGAAGTTTAGTCCAGAAGCCAGCATCACCATGCAAATACTAGGGACCAGATTGATTTTTAGACAAGTAGAGAAAAAAGAAATAAAGGCAACTGTCAGGTAAGCTTTGCATAATAACGTAAAACCCAAAAGTTTTGGAGTTCTTGCCCTAGAAACAAGCAAAGAATAATCCGATTTTGAGTCTTTCAAAAGGCTTCACTTTCCTACCACACCTCCCTGGAGTCTCCACATCATGGAGAAAATAAGGCAACAGCCATCACACATTGACAGCAAAACTGCTGAAGAGCAACTGAGGTGTAAGAATGTATCTTCAATATTTCAAGCTGCACCTGCTGTCATGAGGATTCCATTCGCCTACATTTAGGCTGATAGCAAAAGGCAGGAAGATTAAAGAATTATACATTTTATTCTTGGTGTGGCTGAAAACACAGTTCTCACATGAAGAGTTACTGTCTACCCATATTTTTAAAACATTTTTAAAGCTACAAAGAAAGCTTAAGGGTTGATGTTTTGGTGTAGTCCACCACATGCAATTGTAGCAGTGCTGTGATCTGCTAAACATGTTTTGTTGTCTGAAGGATCAGTTTGAACACTGATTTCATTATGTTAAGCAGCTGAAATTTAAAACTCTTTAAAAAAACAAATTCAATGCATTTCAAATTAATCTAAGAAACACTTAGATTCTGAAACTTACCAGGTTCATTTATTCTGCCAAAAGTATGTCGAGTGTTATGCTTCCTGGTTTTAAAGCAGGTTTCACAAAAGTCAAAATCATCACAGTTCCTGCATTTGAATCTAGGCCCATTGATAGGAAACATCTGACAGCCATCACACCTTATTTCACAGAAGAACAACAAGTAAATATATTTCTAGCAGTCTTCATTGTACAAGTTAGTTGCAACATGAGTCAAGAGAATGAAATCAAGACAATAAGGCTAAATGATAACCCTAACCCATATACATTATGAAAAATGTAAATCATCACTTACGTGACTCCAGGATGAATGCTGGGGACCAGTTCCATTTCTGACAACAAGCCAGTCCAATGAGACTGTTGAGGAAAGTCTACAATGACATCTTTTCCATTGGCACTAAAAGCTGTGACAAAAATATGTAGAAAACACAATGTGTTACAAATCTCTATAAAATAAAGCAGAAAGTGTCCAGTGCAGCATCAGAGCAGACACACGTAACAAAAGTTACCTTTGAAAGTAATTTGGGGTTTTTTTTAGTGGCTAACCAGATAGTCTGGAAAGGCCCAGAAATAAGAGTGTTCTAAAGCTTTTTTTAATAAATATATATTATTCTATTTAAATTCCTTGACTCTGAATTTTTAATTTTTTTTTTTTAAGCAGTTCCCAAAGAGAGACAGTACTCTTAAGCACAAATATAGTATGACCAAAATCTGTACCTCTTCAAAGAAACTCTGCCCCACAGATTACTTCCATAATATCCCTTACAGCTTGACACTAGTGCATCCCACTTTCTCCTCACTTTCATATGAAGTCTTCAAATTAAATTTTCTTCTTAAAGGAAAACCATTTGTGGTTCATTCAAAGTATAAATGCAAACTACAACAGGAAACTGCACAGAATCTTAAGGACCTTTACTATATGTGAATGGAATGGCTCAAAAAGCAGATGAATGCACAAACAAAATAGGCTACCAACAGTACATCTATAGATTTGTCACCGACATCAAATGAATTCTATACTCTTATCACCAGGAAATATTCTACAAAACGGTGTGACTTGTGTGTCTAGAAGATTGTCCTTAAACACTGAGGAAAGTCTCAGTGGTTTTCAGTTTTATTACCTCCCCATGCCCCATTTTGAACATTCATTACCTTTGACAACTCCCACACTTCGGTGAGTAACTGATCCCCATTTGTATTTGGGTGTGGTAACAGAGCTTTTCACACGCACTTTGTCACCTATCTTGATATGAGAGGCAGAACTCTGCGGTGGGAATCCTAGCAGTTGCAAGAATAAAAGCACAGTGAGTGAGTTTTAAAAAAGATCAAAATAAAAAATATCTCCCTTAGTGTATGATTCCATTTTTTATTAAAAAGCAGTTAGCTGTGAACTTACCTAAAAGCTCAACATGGATATATCTGACCCAGTAGGTACCACCCTTTTGTTGCCAATCACACTGTACATTCAGGTCATGCAATCCATCTCGATCCAATTTAATAACTTTGCCTACATCTCCTTCACAAACCTCCTCATAGGTTCTGCAGCACCTAACCATCATCCCCACCTAGGAAAAAAGGACAACAGAATGCCTCATCTATGCAAAGACTTCTGCACTGGAAGGAAAGTAGTTTCCATATAGTTTTTCATTATACTAACCTGAATATTCTCCCTCACATACACAGCATAGTCATCATTACTTAAGAAATCAGCTCGTTTCTTATAGGTCTGACTCTCTGTTACAACAGCACCACTTGACTGAAAAAAAAAACAAAATAAGCATATATCAGTTACAAAATTTGCTTTCAATTCAATAAATAAAATTGTTAGCAAAGACTGAAGATAACCCAACAAAAACAAATACATATAATACCAAAGTCACATGTCAAAATGGGTAAAATCTTCAACAGGTCAACTCACTATAGGGCTAACATTCATGATCTACTTTACATTAAACTGAAGTTTAGTTTCCGAAGTGACTTGCCATGGAATGTAGCTCCAAGATTTCAAAATGCATGAAACAAGCTGCAAGTTACTTTCATGAAATCCGAGTGCTGAACAGAACAAAGAGGATTTGTGAATAATCTGCTTAGCCTTGCAGATAAACATTCACATTCCATTTCTTAGGCTGTTTGTTTGGTGAGGGGGACCTAAGTAGTGTAGCTAAAGTACACTACTAGTTTTCTTGTTATAGAATACAATGGGATTTCAAGTATTCCCTTAGAAAAAGAAGCTGATGAAAAAGATAAGATAGTAGTTATCAGAAACTATGCCTTTCAAGATTTGGTTAACTTAAAAAATTTCAGGAGACCTATTGCATTCCATCTGTAATAAGAACTCTCAGAAAACTTTTTTCTGTTTTGAGCATGACACGTTTTCTCATTTGAGGCAATTATGTAGCAGTTTCGCACTGCATTACCAATAAAGATATCAGAACTCAATGTCAAGTTAATTTCGTTCAAAATATATCTAATTTCTTTCAATTACAAAAATCCCACATGTCCCACATCCCTAGAAAACTCAACATAACTCTTAAAAAGTAAACAGAACTACAGGACTAATTTCATTTTATTGGCAAATCCTTACTGAAACTTTTCCTGAAAGTCAACAGAAACCTAATACTAATTCACACTGAAGCTGTCATACTCAATAGGCACTGTAAAAGTCATTTTATCACCAAAAAGTGAAAATAGTTTTTAGAAGAAAAAAGTTATTTCACTAATATCTTTTGGTCTTTTATTCACTAATTATTCAGACATTCCTTGTAGCTAACATACATTTGTTTTTCAGACCAAAGGAAGGGAGACAGGAGAAAAAATAAAAATAACAAAATTATTAAACACAGTCATTTACAAGTATATACACTACAGCACTGACTGTTTTAGATAAAACTGAGATCAACTATCAGAAATACTTACAGCTACCACTAGTGAAACATCTACCTACATTCCACTCTTCCCCTCTGCATCTCATACATAAAGATTTATAGATTATTCTTTAGTTCTTTTATGACATGCCTTAGGAACACATGGCAAACGTGCTCCTTGTTATAGCATTGAAAGCTTGGGACCACAAGAACGTCCTTGTACTCTAACCAAGTTCACAATAGGAAAGAATTACAAAATTTGCAGCCAGCTAGCACAGCCTAGGTTTCAGTAAGTTGATACTTACCACAGGGCAAGCAGCTTCAGCTTCTTCCACCTCCTCTGCTATTTCTTCATCCGAATATTCATCAGAGATAGTATCGGTATCAGAGAGATCCGTAATTTGAACATCAGGGTGATCCAACAACCAGCCAACCAAGGCTTCCACTCCTAATAGAGAAGACAAACTCAGTCTGTCTCTAAGGGATTCTCCGACATTCTTAAGACAGCATCCAAAAAGAGAAGTAACAATTGCTCCCTTGTACAGAGCATTTTAATCTGCTCTTGATATTCTTTCTAACATCATTAATTTAACTGAATGAAATACCTGGTAATCCAGAAGCACTTCCAGAGGTTCCAGACAGAGATTTTAGTGCAAATTCTATGTTCTTCCTAGGAAATCCCATTTCCATAAGTTGAACTACAATGGGGAGGGGTGGAATTGGAGATTGCTTGCGTTTCTTCACTTTTGTGGGTCGGATATGTTGTACTGTGATGGGTGTTGTAGCTTCACTAGAGCTGCAGTCTTCAAACAGTGGAGTTGAAGGATGTGTAGACTCTACAGCCAGATACTGGCATACTGCCAAAGCAGCAGCCTAAATGAGAACAAATAAATCAGTGCAGGTAAAACAAGCGTGTTTAGTATGTTTTTTGTGTGTGAGCCTGAAATTAAAGGTTATTTACCAAAAAGGGTCCATTGTCACTTTTTTTCTTTTTTTTAAACATATAGCTTAATAAGTTTATGTGTTTTTCCAATCTACAAAAGGGCAAGAGGGAACTACAGACCTGTCAGTATAATCTCAGTTCCTGGAAAAATTACGGAGAAGATTCTACTGAAAGGCATTTAAAGAATAATGCAATCATCAGGCACAGCCAACATGCGTTCACAAAGGGAAAATCCTGTTTAACTAATTGGATATCCTGCCTCATGGATGAAAGGAAGGCGGTGGATGCAGGTTTTATGGATTTTAGTAAGGCTTTTGATACTGTCCCTCACAGCACGGTTCTGGACAAGTTGTCCAACTATGGGATGAGCAGGATCATGGTGCACTGGGTAAAGAAATGGCTAAAGGGAAGAGCTCAAAGCGTGTAGTGAGTGGGGCTACATCTGGCTCATGACTGGTCACCAGCGGTGTTCCTCAGGGTTCAATTCCAAGGTCAGTTCTGTTCAATATATTTATCAGTGACCTGGATTCGTGAGTTCAATGTAATACTAGCAAGTTTGCTGATGATACCAAACTGGGAGGTGCTGTTAATTCTCTTGAAGGACAAGAGGCCTTGCAGAGGGATCTAGATAAAGCATTGGGCTATAATTAGTGGGACGAAATTTAACAAGTCAAAATGCTAAATTCTGCTCCTAGGACAAAGTAATGCCAGGCACAAGTATAAACTGAAAGAGGAGTGACTGGAGAGCAGCCCTGCAGAAAGGGGTCTGGGGGTGTTGGTTGACAGCAGGCTCAGTGTGACCCTGCAGTGTGTCCTGGCAGCCAAGAGGGCAAACCCCATCCTGGGGTGGATCAACCACAGCATAACCAGCCAGCCACAAGAGGTGATTATCCCACTGTACTCAGCGTTGGTGCAGCCTCAGCCCAAGCACTGTGTGCAGTTCTGGGCCCCAACATTTAAAGGATATGGAAGTCCTTGAATAACTCCAGAGGAGGGCAACACAGCTGGTGAAAGGGCTGGAAAGAATGTCCTATGGGGAGTGGCTGAGGACTTTGGGCTTATCTAGTTCAGAGAAAAGGAAACTGAGCGGTGGTCTCACTGCTCTGTACAGTTTCCTGAGGAGGGGAAGTGGAGAGGGAGGTGCTGAGCTCCTCCCTCCCTGGTATCCAGGGACAGGACGCGAGGGAATGGCTCAAAGATGGATAAGGGCAGGTTCAGATTTGACATGAGGAAGCACTTCTCTATCAAGAGGGTGGTCAAATATCAGAACAGGCTTCCTAGAGAGATGTTTGATGTCCCAAGACTGTCAGCATTTAAAAGGCATTTGGACAATGCCCTTAAAAATATGCTTTAACTTGGTCAGCCCTGACTGGTCAGACAGTTGGACTAGATGATCACTGTAGGCCCCTTCCAATTGAAATAGTCTATTCTGTCTGGAACATGAGTTAGAAAGAATTACTTATCAGGTTGTTTAATTAACAGGAAACAGACTCTACCTCAAGCTCTTGTTTGTCAAATATTGCTTTCACAGGTGATGGTTGTGTAGCAGCTGTCAAAAGTTGCTGTAAAAGAATCATGGGAGGCTGAGGTCCTTCAGGAGACATATCTCCTATGTCGGGAGAGGCAACTGCTCCATCCTCTTGAAACAAAAACATATTTTAACCAAAACCATGTAATATAAGTAAAATCAGGAGACTGATTCTGGGGCCTATCGGTTGATCAAACATTGTTCTTTCTCCCGTATTTCTACTCCACAGGAAATCAGGCATTTAAGATTAAATCATGTGTGCCACAACCTCCATACAAAAAAGCAAATGAGAATTTTGTAGATAAACAATAGTTTTACTAAAATACATCTAGAACATATCTAGCAGAAACTGCTCAGTGGACAGCTAATTTGCACAAGTATCTTCTGAATTCACCCTGTTACAATTATACAGCGGTCCTTCCAGAATAAACCACTTCCTACAGACAACCCACAATCTCATTGTTTCCCATGGTGCATACTTTCTGGATTGTGTCATTCCTCACTTTAGCACACCTCTTAGGAAGAGATCCCTATACATATTCATTGCCTCTTCAAAAGAGTACACCTTTTTTGAATCAATTGTCTCTCAATTCCGCACCTTTTACACAGAGATTTTGCATTCTTGTTAGCATAAACATTTATGTAGCCTAGATCTTTGTTGTGGCTATCTCAGGAAAATGTCCTCGCTCGTCATTCAACTCCAACAAAAAGCAGTTCTCATATTTGAAACAATAACAAAACTGTTACTAGTCCTCATGTACTTCTGCTGTTCTAGTTAAAAAAAAGTTGTGTGGGCTTTTTTTTCCTTAAAAACAGATGGTAGAAGTAAAACCATGTTTCATTCACAGGAAAAAACTGATGATTTTGTTGACTTAAAATTTGGCAACTGATAAAAACCCCCAAAAATATAAAAATAAATAGAATACATTTAGAGACATTACATGCTTCACAGCTGCCCAAATAATTAATAGCTATCCTGAAAGCTGACAGAGCTATTTTCCTTCGTTCTTTATATGTAGAATGAACGCATATAAAGAATTAATTCAAAATAGTAAAATTACAATTCCTTAAACTCCTTTTATAATTATGCTTAAGATGCTGTATCCCGGTACTTGTTTAACTAAAAACTGCAAAAGATTCGAAGTGAAAGGAAAAGCCAATTGAGAATTCATACATCAAGCTCTGAAGCAGAAAAAGAAGCCACTGCAAAAACCCCACAAATTTTTTACAATTCTTTACAAAACTTGCTAACTACAGAAAATTTACAAATCTAGCTAACTCAAATATTTTAAGCTTCAAGCATTTGATTCACTTACTCTCTAAAACATAAGTCAAAAAGTCAAAATGCTTTGAATATGAGGTTAAAAAAGTTCTGCATTTTAGTTTTTAATTTTTTGTCTTTAGAAGGCAAACCTAATTTCTATCCTCTAACTGCAACTAGTAAGGGTTATAGTCACATACCCTACTCTACCACCTAAACAAACAGCAGCACACTCAGGTTGCATTTCAGAATACCTGCAGGATTTAATGCACTCTCCTGAACAGCTGGCTGAGATAAGATCTGCCTTAGCGTATCCTGGTGAGAAAGTAGAGCTCGGCCTGCTTTCAGTATGTACAGTTTTAATTGCTGGCATCGCAGTAGATCCAAATCCACTTGACCTATCAGAAACATTAAGCAGTCATTAGCACTAGGAATATCTTATTGCAGAAGAAAGGCTATCATTCATGACTTCAGTCCAAAAATCAGTTTGCATCCTAACTCACTGTGTGAAAGCTTGTGAAATACTGATGATATGAGGTAGTTTGAACAGCACTTGAACAAAAAGTCTGCATACATTCTATGACCTGTGATGCTAGAAACACCACCTTCCTACTTTTCATACTGTGGACAATCATGCAGCTGATACACAGCACAGTAAGTGCAGTTAAGATACTACATGCACCCAGTAATTTAAAACAATTCAATACAAAAGTCCAAACCCAAACTGTATTTACATTTTCTCAAAGTAAAAGGAGTATTCCAGTGGTCTCATAAGTACATACTATTTAATGCTGACTTAGGAAAAAGGTAAGGTTCCAGAAAACCTTTTTTCTTACATACATTCACTGTTACCAATATTTTTCCCCAGAGTACATTCAGCTATTCAAAAACAAAACAAAAATCAACCAAAAAAAACCCCGCAACTGTACCTGAAAGGCCCTGAATGGGACACTTCATTCTTTGTTTTTCTGTTTTACTTCCAGCCAGATTTACTAGTTGAGCCCAAATGGATAGCATAGGTTCAGTGAAAGGCAAGTTGTTCACATTAAAAGCCACAACTGGAAGCTAGACAGTGGGATAACAACCAGACAAAACAAGAAAAAAACAAACCACAGATAAGCATTTTCCAAAATTTTACAGAAATATTCAAAAATTTCAACGGTTATTAACTCAAGAAGAGAAAAAAGTAGCATTTGCCTTACTGCTCTTGAACATGAACAACTGGAGAGAATTTCTATTCACGACATAGCTCCTAAGCCTGCATTTGTACCACACAGTTGCAGGTCTACTTGGTGAAAAACCAAGAGAGCAAGGAAGAGCTGCAGTCCCTGAAGCAGACCAGACACTTTGATGGCGCTTTCACTAAAGCCATATTCAACCAACTAAGATGAAAACACCCAAGACGTTCTACATTAGTCAGCAAATCAAGTTAAATACAAATAAATAAGCTCCTCTCATGTAAGACCTATCAATCACACTGTCATAACTTGGGTTTTTACCTCAAGTCAAAGGACTTCAGCTCAAATCCCTTCTCCTTTCACCTCCTCAACAAATGAGGATGGCCATTAATGGCTCTACAGAGGTTCGCACGAGCACCATCTCAGATTTGCATTCAGAGCACTGCATATGTTGAACGTCAATATATTTACCCAGTGAAGAACAAGTAATTTCTTTGCACCATATCAAAGTGTTTAACCATACTATCCCCTGTATTAAAGTCTCAATAAAACAAACTTACTGGTTTTAGTTGATTCAGAGGGCACACTCTACATGTACGCATATCATAGAACTGCACAGTGATTTTCCCTTTCGGCGTGATGCGTGTCACTGTGCCTTCTCCAAATTCATCATGAACTACTTGACCACCCAGTCTCAAGCGACTGTCTATGCCACCAATCACTGCTAACACTGCCATTAGGCCTCCCACCTCTGGATTCTCAGTGTCAGGAAAGTAGTCATCCAACATAACCTAACAAAGAACAGTAAAATTACCTGTAGGGAGAACACACATACTTCTATCTGCTTTAAACTACAAAGTTAATTACACATACTTAAATTTAAAAATTACAACATATAAAAATATATATATAAAAATACAGAAAAATGGTTTCAAAATTAAGCTTAATATTGTTTACAAACATTCAGTATTTATAATTTCAAAATAAGTAATTGCTATAAAAATGAGCTTATTTTAAAACGTGGAAACTACCCCTTCTGACTGTTTTCCTGCAAAGATGTGGGTGATGGAGGTTAGCTGAGAGTTGATGTACTTGTTTATGAGTCCATTCCACTGGCTGAGCGAATGGAGTGTCCTCAGCAGTGCCACTATCTCTTCTGCTAAAGTACTACTGTGAGTGGCAGTTAGAGATGCTTGGGGCCTGGATTTTCTCCTTCTCAGAGTAGATTCTGGAAAGACAAAGCAATTGCAGAACAGTTATCAATTTAACACACACATTTTCTATACATAAAAATAAGCCACTGAGGGGAAATTCCTCTACCTCTGAGTAGTGGGATATCTGAAGAACAAGTACTAAGCAGGCTGCCTAAAAATCCAAACAGTTTTTCCACAAGAAATTTCATGTCTCTTGACCTTTCGTTTTTATCCCAGGATGGAAGTACTGCCTTCAATAAATGTACAGCAAGGATCTAAAAGTAACAAAATTAGAGTTATTCCAGTAGAAATCGTCAAATATTAAAGAAATTCTCAAACTTACTAGGTACAGAAGACAGACATTTTAAAAGTTAGCCTTTCTTTGTAGTTTTCTCAAATGCTGATTTCTTTTTGGCTGTGGAAATTACAGAGCTACTGATCTGTTCAGTGTGCTAAGGAATATTTTACAAGAAGCTGTGCCATATCAAAGTCAGTAACAATTTTATTGGCACATTGTATTAGTGAATCCAACCTCTTCAATACTCAGGACATACAACACACCCACACACACAGGGAAACAAGTCAAATTACTAAAACACACAGGAAAATAGGAATACAGAATGGGAAGGTTCGTTCAGATCCCAAACTTGGAACTTTGTACTAAGACGTATTTCAGCATGAAAGTTTCCAAGTGTTCTGCAATGAAGGTATGGTAATTCAAAATCAAGAGATATAAAGCTGGATGATACAAGAGGGCCTCCAACACAGTACAGAAGGAACAGGCTGGCATCTCTAAACCTAGACGCTTGGTGCAGCACTGACAAGGAACATGGGAAGGCACAGCACTGCAGCATCAAAGAGCAGGTGGGGTTGCACATTCTGAACAGGGGTATTTCAGATCTTGAGCTTCCTCATCTTCTACCCAGAAGACCAATACAAGTGACCAGTAAGAACGGACATCTCTCTTCTTGGAAACCTCTGCCAATAAACACATCTTTCTGAAACTTCAAGGTCCCATCATCTTCTTGTTATTAAATTAAGATGCTCATACATAAGAAAAAGTCATTTCTCTGCCTGAACAGCACAGGTGACTAATGCATTAAGTCCTAGACAATGACAGAAGTCTCATCATACTAAAAATACTAGCAAGAATTTGCCGGATGATCACACAAAAATGCGCAGGCCTTTATGACACAGAGCTTTAGTTCAAAAATGCTGATGCCTTATTAAGGAAAAGATTAAGAAGAACTTTTGATCCCCGAGCCTAAAAACTTGGAAGAGTTATTTCATAATAAGGTTGCTTTTCAATGCAATGAAATAGGCACTACAAGATGCTATGGAAAGGTAAAAGAAAATAAAAACAAACAAAAAAGAAAATGAAGAAAAAAGAAAAGGTGAAAGGGGACAAGGGAAGTACAATACCAAAATAAGATGCATAGATGCAGCTTCTTAAGAGAGACTGTACTTAAAACAGTAATAACTGTTTACCATGGAAGGAGGGACAGTACACAATACAGAGTTTGGTAGCTTTAAAACTAAATTGCACATTTTTCCTAACCATGTTTAGTGTTCTTTTCTTTGGTGTTCTTTTCTATATCCAACTTCTAGGAAACATTATATGGGAGTTTCTGGAATACATTTTTGGAACACTTGTTTTGGCCTCTCATCTGTACAAAACTTCCAGGCTTTCAAGAGAACAAGGTAGTCTGCAGTGTCTGAAGGCTCAAAAACTTATATTTAGGATTCATTGTAAATACACATCTCTAAGACGACATATATTTTTTCCAATTAATTAAAAACTGATTTAAGGATATTTCCCAACTGTTTTTTAAAATACACTTTTTTTAAAAAAAAGAGACAACTGAAGTCTACTAAATTCATTGCCTATCAAAGTAATTTGGAAATACACACATTACCTGTCTCTGTAGTGAAGCAGCAGTGAAAGATTCATGCCCCTCAACAATTTTCATTAGCAAAGTTATCCACTGAGATGTACTAAGAGTGCTGCACATCTGAGGCATGAGTGCTATACTTCGAATGAATCCCAACGTGCACCAACTCCTATGCTGCTCTTTATAAACTAATTTATTTGGCAAGGAAGCTAAAAACAAAAAGATATATACATATAACAGTTGACTTTTCCAGTAGCTACATAATTCTCTCTATATATGGGGTTTTTTTGGACAAATCATAACACTGAGCTACTCCACTGTCTTTACATGAACAATTAACTTCATTTTTAGAGCGTGTAATTAATTTAATTAAATATGCCTTTTAAAAAATCCTTATCCTTATACTGTTTCCTCATTTCAAAGTAGATAACAATATTATTTCTGAAATTACAAAGCAGCTATGGAAATTAATATGAAATACCTAGTCATACTGTTCTCTCCAAAGAGAAAAAGACTGCTAGGAAATTCATTGTCTAAGCCAACCATACATATCCTGATGCTCTGTATCTCATGCATTTCTTCTGCTTTTACTGCTTATGTTCTAAGAATGCTCAAGATCACTTATGTTGCTTTTGCTAACAATTAAGACTTTTAAAGCTCTGAAAATGCATTTTCTAGCCTTTGGCCTTAAAGGATTTAAAACTAGTTAACAGAAGATTTACAAAGTTACAAGACAACAAAGCACAAAACAGAAGCACATAGCTTAACCAGAATGTTTCTATGTAACATACCTGATTTATCCATCGTTCCACTCTCCACAAGCATACGGAGTAGACCACACAAAGTCCTAGTAGCATCACTTTGCATGACTTCAGCATGGACACCAGCAGAAAGACACAGTGTCTGCAAGAGGTTCACAGTACTCGTCAGCATCATGGAGGTAGGGTGGAGATTCCTTTCAACTTGTTCCGCTTCTGAAGGAGGGACAAAAGGCAAAGGAATACATTAATACCAAGTTAATCTATTTCATGAAGAGTTCTAAAACAAACACAATGTGAGAAATCTGTTGCAAATATTTTCTTCAAGATGATATGACATGAAGATTCTTTATTTCCAAGTGTAAGGGCAAAACATAAATAAGGCATTTTGTGCAGATATTTTCAAGTTATTCTCTAGCAGTATACAACTTAAAAGTAATCCCAAATGCAGTGCCGAGAATAAGGAAGCAGTGTGACTACATGTATAATTACACCATATAAAAAACACACTTTAGAATGGTATTAACATATGCTAAAATATATACCTCCTGATATCTGTAACTGCAGCTATTTCAGTTTGACAATACTGTTTTCTTTCACCCATGAACACGCAACAAATGTGATACCATCCTTTCTATCCTCCTTTCTCACGGTAAAGCTATCTTAAGAAAAGATTCTAGTCAGAAATGTATACCTATTCAATTAGTCTTTGATGACAGATTTTTTTCCTGTGCAAGAAGCTTTTTCATACAAGATAGAAAATATGGAATTCAACTAAGACCCATCTTCATTTTTATTTAAAAAATTGTTTTGGTTTTTTTTTTACCAGAATCATCCTCAGTGTCCGAATCCTCTGTTGTGGACTGTGTTGCTGGTGGTGGCTCAGCTAGTTTGAGATCATATTTTCCCTCCTTCCCCATTCTGTAAGAATTTGTACTTCCAGTGTCCCACTGCACTCTAATCCAGCCATCTTCTCCTAATTCCCCAATCACACGGCCCAAGCCTGGAGGGGGTCCATCCTGACAGAAAAGGGAGGCTCAAGTTACACAATCAATGAACAACAGTAACTCACATCCCAAGTTCATAAAATAATAATGCAACTACCCTTTTTTGTTGCTAACCTAATGGTTAGGTAGCAAACATTCAAGAATGTTTCAAAATCCAGCATGAAGTTAGAAAGCACTTCACAATCTCCAAAAGCAAGCTGCAACAACAGTCATGTTTAGTTCTATTTTACTATGTACTACCTAAGTGTCATCCCACACCTAGTTGGAAGTGTATAATATTGGAGAAAAAATAAGTGATCCAATTTCCTGTTAAACCATGAATTAAAACAGTCTCACTAAAAAAAGAATTTGCATCTCCAAAAATGAAGTTAAACAAATAATCAATATATTTTATGTTAATTCTCCAAGTCTTTGAAACGTATAATGACCTTTCAAGTTTTAACATAACATGCCCAGACAGTCTACTGAACAGCGACTTTAGATTTTAACACACCAAAATTCGTATGAAAGAAGTTGTACCTGATCACCCCATTTCCAGTCAACCCCTCTCACCACTCTGGTACCAATTTTCATCATGGCTGCCAGCTCTGGTCCAGAAACAGGGAGCTGAACCGGTGTAGTTTCCTTTCTTGATTCTTCTAGGACTGTGGCAGAAGCTCCACGAGAAGAGGCAATCATATCTTCTTCAATGTTGTCAGAACTAGGTCCTAAGAGGAAAGAAAAAATTTAAAACTAGCTGTAAGTTTTTATACTACCTTTGTTACACTTAAGTTTAATGCACATAAAGTTTGCAATATAAAAGCAGCAACAAATAGCAAAGCTGACTTAATAGGTAACACAGTCAGACAAGCTTTTAGAAAACTAGGATAACAGTTTTGAATGCACAAGGTTTTAAATACCTAATTTTGAACAAAAATAAGCGACAAATAGAGACATTATAATGACGAGTCCAGTGGCTGAATGGTTCTGCTAACAAATTTTTTGGAAAAACTTCTTGTGAACACTCCAGTTAAGTACAAGTTTTGAGAACAAATATTAGCTCTTATCTAAGAAAACCAAGAAAGAAAAAGCAGGAGAACTCGAATCATGGCAAAACACACCAGAGAACATCTTAAAACAGAATATAAAAAAGGAAGCTTCCAGGTTAAATATGCAGACTGGGAATAGTTTTAATAGGTAGAACAAATGAAACTGAATGAGTTGGGAGCAGGCAGTTTTTAAAATGTTTTCATTTTAAATTTTGCATGTTTAATTCATTTGTAATGTTTCCACCAAAATTACACTTATCACTCCTAAATTCTACACAGGATGGCCAAAATAAAGGCTTACAAGAAAAACTGTGAATGAGTAAGTGCTATAGTCAAACTTCCTTCATTCTCAATCATACTTATGTATGTGGTTTTTGTAGCAGAGGTAATGGTGTACAGAATTAAGTACTATCCTTAAGCAGCAAAGTCACTCTAGTTTGGGTACACCAGCAGGTAAAACACATAGGAGATTTATAAAGCATGTGCTTTCTTCCAAACAAGAAACCAAAAGGTCTCATACCTATCAGCCGCAGTGTTGTTTGCGTCAATGCTAGCATGCCAGAATTAAGTAGGAGGCTCAAGGTATTAGCACCGTGCTGCAGCGTCAACATGTTGAGCATGACCAACAGAAAACGTGCTTGTGGAATAGTCCCAAGACTTGGTCCTGCTGGATTCTCATTAGTAATTGTTTGTAGAGGAACAGGCTGCACACCTAATTCAAAAGAAATATTAATAACAAAGTCAGCTGACATTTGGGAGCTACAATAAAATAGGTTATGGATTTTTTTTTTGATGGTTTCAAATACTTTTTTTATTCCCTACTTGGCTTTAAGAACTTCAGTTTTTAAGTTCCAAGAAACCTTTTACCATTAAAATGGGAATTATAAAATGTTACTAATGACTAAACAATGACCTCTTGCTGGGATACCAGCAACACTCTCTCAAAGACTGAAAAGTGAGTTAATGGGTGGGGAGTGGAATGATGCAGGGATGGACAGGAAGTTGAAGTATTTCCCAGCACAAACGACAGGAACTGATTTTATGATCCCAAATATTTGGAACTTTAAAAAAATGCAACAGTATTAATTTAAGACTGTTTTCTCCCGAGCCACCATCAACAAAATGAAATTTACCTAGTTCTTTAAATTTTGCATTGGCATCTAGCAAGATGTTCCGGACATTCTGAATAGCCCATGCATACAACTTCCCAAAAGTTACTTCCAGCAGCATTCTGTTAAATGGTGGGATCAGATCAACATCCTTCAAGCAGTCGATAAGAGGTTCCCTTCACAGAAAATCAACAACAAAAGTAAGAATTTCTTTCTTACTGAAGAGCTGTGAAAGCAAAAACAACATAAAGTTTTACCCTATATTGGCTCCTTCTGGAATAAGCCTCTGCCATCCACAGAACATTGCATAATGCACAGATGGGAGAAGAAAATTTTTTGCTGCCAACTTCAGAATAGTATCTATTCCCTCTAGACGAACTTCTGCTCTTTCCAACTGCAAAAGAAAAATAAAAAACTGTTACACTTATGCAAACTGCTAATACATGCAAGTCCATTTTCATCCCTTTTACCTGTTTTAACAAACATTTTCTCATTTTTTCTACATCCACTGGCTCCTCTTTAAGAGCAAATTCAACAATGGTGTTGAGGAGAGCAGACTGTGGGTACAAGCCTTGCACATTTTGCTTCAGCCATTTGTATTTGTGGACACCTGTAACTGTACTCAGAAGTGGCTGCCACTTATCCTGCAAAACAGGAAGGTAGCATGTTAAAGCAAATTTTAAAATACTGAAAATGTAAATTATTTCATACAAAACCACATTCAAATTAAAAATACTAGGAGGAAAAATAAAAGGAAACTTCTTCAAAGCCAGGAAAGAGCTCAGTATTACTTGAAATTCATTACCTTGTTTGCAATCACTACATAAAATTTTAAATGCATTAATACTCAAAAAAGAGGAAGTAATCCAGCAAAACCTTTTATTTTGAAATTAAGTTTAATTTGAACACTTTTGAGATTACAAGTAATCTAAAAATTGGAGAAAGTTATCTTTACATATTCTAAATATGCAGTACACAAGCTTATTTTTAAGAATTATTCCAGGTTTCAGTAAAATAAGAAGCCATAGAGTTAGCCCAAACACCACTATCAGAATATTACGTGTCAATTTATAACAATCATGCTTTAGCTAGCATTTTTTCCTCTTGTTATTCTTATTGACAAGGTGGATTCAAAATCTGATATCCTACCTTGGGTGATTTGATTGGTATGGGCCTTTTATCTATTGGTACAGGACTGTGAGGTACCACACAAGATTCTTCTAAATCACTCTCTTCATTTCCAATTTTGGATTCTTCCACATCAGCAGATTCAGATTTTTTCGGCACTAGAAATAATAAAAAAACCCAACCTGATAACATTTTACAGTGTCACATTTTAGGTTTGCGTGATAACCTAAGTATCAAGAATGCTTAAGATCTACCTGTAATAAAATGGAAATGAACACTTGGTGAAGTCTACGTCCACCTTCTATCAAATTAGCTCTGCTAATATTTACAGTATGCTTTTATCTTTACAGATCAACTTCAAAAGTGCTTTGGTATTTGTTCACCACACTAATTTACTTCTAGTTAAACAGTTCTTTGACTACACTGCTTTAATAAAACACGATTTTTAATAAGGTGTCATTTCTAGTTAAACTTCATTAAAACCAATTCAGAGGAAGTGATATTGATGATCACTTTTAATATGCTGGAACAGAAAGAAGCATGCCTCACCTAAACTTGACTCTCTTGTCAGCCTGTTTTTGCTGGAGGAACTGACATGTAACTATCGATTTAGAAAACTTCATGAAAATGCATCAGAAAGCAAATGGCATTGATACTTTAGCTAACAAAGAGTCTCCAATATAGAGCAGCAAACCTTAGAACGAGATTGATTTTCATTTTTTCAAAGGAAATGCAACATTAATGCTGCCTTACCTCTTTTTTTCCTTTTTTCTCTAATTATTTTCTGAGCTACCCTCCGCCATCGAGGCAAGGAACTCAGAAGTTTAAATTTAGACATTATAGAGAGATCATTGCAAACTGCAGGACGTAGTTCGTTGAATAAGAATCTCAAACGTTCAATGACGGGAGCACAAACTTCCTTGTAAGAACGTCCTTGTTCTTGATGGGTCTAGAAAAGGCATTGAAAGATTAGGCTACTGTTTAATATACAATAAAATGAATGATACTAAACTTTAATAAAACACTTCATATGAAAAATAATCTAAACTTCAGCAGATAAGAGGCTTACCTTAATCAGTGAGCATTTTGCTTGGTAGACAACACGACACACATCCACTACAGATTTTGGTAAGGTTTTGTGCTTTACCTGGTCAACTCCAAGGGTACCAGGATGAACAAGAGACAGTGCTACGTGACCTTAATGGGAAAAGACAACCTCTGAATATGCATCTCCAAAATCACCACATCAGAGTTTAAACTGGTCAAAAATTTATTATGAGACAGCTATACCACAATCCTACCTACCCAAATCTTCATGCTTTAGAAGACAACATAATAACAAGCGTCCTACTTCTTCCACAGGATGCTCAGGAGGGAATGTGATTGGTGTTGTTAAGTGACACTGTTTACAGTATCTCTCTATTTGACACAAGAAGTCCTACAAAAACACACAATAGTCTCTATTGAACTGTTTTGAAATACAACCAAAGGACCCAAAATAGTGCAGCCAGCATCAAATAACACTAAATAACCTACGTAATCTGAACCAACGTTCTGAGATACACCATGCAGTATGCACTGTTTAATACACAGCAATTACAACTCAATCCTGCAAAGGATACACTGTATAATCATTCTCATCTGATTAGCAATATGGCTCAAGGAACAAAGCTACCGCTTTTATCTCTTCCTGAAACAACCAAGTCACCTAAAACAATTTTTAATTGTCTTCTCCTGACTGGTCATTGTAGCCATCCTATCCTCCCAAGGACTTACTTAGGTTTTTTCAATAAATGAACTGAACTCAAAGGCTTAGAAAATCTGAAGGTCAATGTCTCTTCCAACCTTGATGGTTCTATGGTATTACAGAAGACAGTGATCAATGCAAGACTTAGGAGTTTTCATAATATCCACAATTCCAACTAGGTGAAACTGGAACCCCCAAGGCACAAAGGGACTTTAAGACAAAGGCATACATACACTTGACATATAAAATGCGTTTGCACTTTGACAAAGAAAATTCTATCTTAGTTCAACTGGAGGTGAGCAGGGTCTGTCAATAGTACTAAAACTTGACATGGAAAGTAATACATTATTAATATTTTTTTTGTAAGCATACATTTAAATTTTTTAGTTCTTCCACTTAAAAATTCAAAAGAAAAAACTGTAGTGTTATGATATTAAGTGAAATACACAAATTTTATCCATTAGTAGTATCCAACCAATCCTTTCACAAAAATTAATTCTGACATAACTTTGATGGTTTTGTTATAAAACTTTTGGAAGAATTTTCACCAACAAAACTGCTTCAGGCCACCACTGTCTCCCTTCAGCAACATGAAGAGAACCACTAAGGGCTTACCTTCACAGTGTGATCCTGAATATTATTATCTGCAATAGCCTGGAGGAAAGGTTGTGAATGGTCACTCAAGGTTATTCGATGTGTATACAGTTTCGATTTATTTGGGGTAGTGTTACCAGGTGAACTGCAGTGGTCTTCATCTTTTTCCTCATTGTAACTGTAATGAATCTGACTAGTTTGCAAGCCTCCAGAAAAGATAGATGACTTCAACCATTCTAAAAAAAAGAAGAGAAAGCACAGATGTATATTCTGGTGAAAGATTAAGCTATCAAGACTCAACAATTCCCTCAAATAAAATGCATACATAGCTCAAACAGAAGGTTTAGCAGCTCTTCCATTTGATGAAACTTTTTCACAGGAAAAGAAAGCAGTTAAAGAACAATCAAGTAACAGGGCAGACATCACCTGTTCAGAGATAATAGGGCCTTCAGTAGTTTTCTATGATTAATATTGAATTATATCCTCTATTCACCAAATTAAGATACCCAACAAGACAGAATCCAACACCAGATGCTTCCGTCACTCTTAATTGAACACAGATTCATGAGATAACTTGTGCTATACAGTCTCTCTTCCAACATTCTCTCCATCTTGTATATTACAAAATTCTGGATATTTAAATGTTCAAAATTACCTAATCCTCATTTAAATCTTGCTGAATTATTGGACCTTGATCAGTGATAATTCTTAAGAATAAAGAACTTCAGAAGACAGCAAAACTAGAGGTACAGCTAATTTATTTGGCCTGTGTCTTTATTCTTGCATGCTTTGACGAGTATTTATCACTTATTTAAGATCAAAACCAAGTTCTGCTTACTGGCACATTCAACTTCCAGCGGAGAAAGTGGTGTGCTCATTGCCAGGTAGGAAGCGTGCAGTCCAAGGAGAAGACCCAAATTCCTTTCTGTGTCTATCAGAGGTGATGACAAAGTACTGAGATCTGGTGTTGTAATCACTTCCTGGTCAGGCTAATTCAAAGAAATGGGAGTTGAAAGCTAGAATCGCGATCCAACAAAAAATTTTGAAAGCAAAACAAGACTTTACTTTGGAAAGTGTGTATCCATTAATATGCAACATTTTTACCTCCATATACTGGCCAACACAGAACGCATGCATTGACTCCCGCGTGTCCTCAAATTGCAAAGCAGCTTCCAAAGCAACAACTGGATCCTCACCTGCAAACTGAGCTAGTGAAAGAATGAGGTAGTCAGTATACTATCCAAAAACCTGTTTATGCCCATCTCATTTTGAAACAGAAGTAATTTGTGTCTTTAATTCAGGAGTTGTTTCTCACCAAGTATGCTACTGCCAGTTAAAGACTGAGTTTGAAAATCCTTTATATCATACACTTTCCCATCAATCACTGTCCAAAATCCTCCATCTTTGTTGTGGTTCTCTAGATCAGCTTTACGTATAAGTGTCACCTCCTCGTTATTTCTGCAACTCTGGCCAGTAAAAAATGAACCTAGAGGTATAAAACAAAATAGAGAATTTGTCAACAGAAAAACAGGAAGTTTTTTTCTGAACATTCTTGTAATAGTTACCTAACCAAATTCTTCACTTCTGTTCAAAAGCTGCTTCTCTCTTGAAATGCCTTAAAGTCAAAATGGCCACTAATATGTTCCTGTCTACATACTACGCAATTAAATTGCCTCAATGCTGCATTCTTCTGTGTGCTAACCTCCAATGTCATACTGTTAAAGACTTAGCATTGCTCAACTCTACAGCTGTTTTGTTTGGAGGTGGAGCAGAACAACCAGTGTTCTGGCAAACCACTGTTCTAGTTGGTTCTCCTCAAAATTACTTCAGTTTTCTGCCTGCAAGGTTTTGGCTGTATATTTAATTTCAGTCTAAATCCATATTTTTTTAAATAAAAGAAGGGAGTTTACATACAAGTTAGAATTCTCCCCATCTATGCAATGGTAAACTATTTCAAACTAAAGCAACATCAGAGTAATGCTTGCACACATGCATCTTCATCTCAGTTTGCTCTATTAGATCAGTAACACAATTTACACCCAGTTTTTGATGTCCTAAATACACTACTGTCTAGCAGTGGGACGTTTAGCTCTCTTGGGTTATGCCAAACGTTCTTCCCTCCCTCACCAGTAAAACATTCACAGTCAGAGATGCACATTTTCTGCTTCTCTTTTCACTCCAGAGACAGTCCGTATTATGAAGTGCCCTGGGAAAAGAAAACTTCCTTATTTCAAAGCTTTCGCATTACTCTCTCTTTATGTTACGGATGGAATTTAGTAACAAAACATACTACTCATTCCTTTCACTGCAACTTTTCATACTCACAGTGATGTGAGCTACTTCTTAAACTTATATTTGTCCTCTCCTTAATCCTACCTCTATACATAACTTCCTTAATAATTTATGGACAGAAATAAACACTGCCATGTAACTGCCATATGGATTGGTTAATAAAAATTTTTACCATGAATTAGAATTCCCTTCCTCAGAGTAGTTAATGAATAGTCACAATTTTTATATAGCTACTTTATGAAAACATAAATAAGTAGTCCAGGTGCTACTAGTACATACCCATTATTCCTGGCCATGCCAAATCCTCATTGTCATCCCTTTCCTTGCCAGGGGCTAAATGGTTAAATCTGTCTAGATGTTCTAGCAAGCCAGCCAACAGAGGGATAGCACCAGCTTCCTGCATTAATCCAGCATTTTTACTGAGGAGTAGCACTACAGAAACCACCAATTCTGGAAGAAGAATGCCTAAAACACAAAAGACAATCACATTTAATTCAAGACCTACATTTATAGCATCATGGAAGTAAATCACCAATCAATACACTCTGCCTTCTACTACTGCTTTAGTATAAAGCTTTTGCATTCCCCATCAAATCTGCCCTGCTCCTCTCACATCAATCTAAAGATTAAATTGACCCTTTTTTAATCACTTAGAACTTTCCAGAACATCCACAATAAAACGTCTAATTTTGTGGAAGGGGAGGAAAGGAGGACAACAAAGCAAAACCTACCTGTTAAATCTCCATCCACAACACGGGATACTTCTGCAAAATGTCTATGACTGGTAGAAGCAATGCTGGTTGCCACAGGAAGTATATCACCAATATGTGTGCACAGAAGAGCAGTGTATTTCTTCAGTAAAGAGCCAACACCTAAGAGGTCAGGACCTGTTAAAAAAAAAAAAGGCAGAGCACAGAAAAACATCACAATTATATTTAAGAAACAGATTTCAAAAGCTGTCAGTCTTTTGAAATACAGCCACTCAGTATTAGCCCTGAATTGAGAAATCATGCCTTTTTAAAACTTTTAAAAAAAAGTTTTAAAAGTTTAAAAGAGTTAAAACTAAAGCAAAGTTCTAAAAAACTTATTATCTAGATCCTGTTGCCTTTCAAAGAGAATTTTTCCTTTATAGAAACCAATTTATAGAAACTACTTTCAAACACTTTTCAGGCAGACTCGGCAACTAGGCTGATAATGAGATGATAAATTGAAATAAGAAACTGTTATGCTGTAAGAGAGGTAATACAGACGTGCTTGGGGATTTGGTTTGGTTTTTGTTTGGTTTTTTTCCCCCCAGTAACTTACTGTATGTATTAGGGACCTGCCCAACACAATCTTCTGGGTAAAGTTTACTAACAAGTAGACGCTGAAAACGGAGCAACAAGTCCAGAGAAGCAGATCTCTCTCTGCTACAATGTTCATTGTCCATGCAGGAAGAAATGCGACGAGCAACATCTTTTAGTTTGGCTATCGTCTGTGCAGCGATGTTCCTAATCGGTACAAAAGTATTGTAAAGTGCTTAAAGGGAGCTGATAGGAAAGACAGTCCACAGAAACATGGATTAAGCTTTTGCCAGAATTACACACAAATAAATACATAAGAAACATATGCAATGTTTCTTTGTAGGATGTTTCTTCTTTGCACTACAGTATCCAAAAATATCAATGGGTTTTGTGTTTCAAGGCATTTTAACAGGATTCATAAAACACATCAATTTTGTATTTTTTTGTCTTCACTACAAAAAACAATCTGTCAATTTTCACTGAAAGGCTGCAGCAAAGAAAGTCATAACACTATGTAGTTCAAGAGAGTCTCAGTACTGATTAAATTGCCTCGTTACCATCACAATTAAGTGAAAAAGCACAATACATTTCTTAGTAATATCACAATTACTTCCTGCTACATATGCTACTTATTAAATACTGCTGCAGTTGATATAAAGAAGCTTTGTTTTCAGCACCCTATTGGTCATGCATTCACAATTCTTTCTCAGTGTGAAGAATTTAAAGTTTAGGTTTCTTCCCCACTTACGGCCCCAGCTACAGTCTCCTTTAGGCAAAAAAAATCAGTTCTAAATAAATTTGTGCTGATTCTCGCACTTTGTAAGGAGAGGCTTTTGAATATTTGTCCTATATTTGTTACACAGATCTCCAGAGTACAGGTAGATGTATCAAAATCCATAAAAGCAAGGCAGTAAGTCTTTCTAAAATCAGGAAATTAAGCATGGAACTTCACTCCTTAGCAAATATAAAACAGCAAAAAAAAACCAAGCCAGAAGAATGTTTAATATTTGGAATTCTGAGGAGATAAAATGCTAGCGGAAAACTATCTGCCAACCAAAATTAGTCACCCTTTAGTTGACTAAACATCTCAACAGACCTTCTGTACAAAAACAAAAGACAAATTCGAAGCAATTACCTTAGTAACTGCTGAATTAACTGAACTAATGGTAAACTTTGTTTTCCTGCAGATTCATAGATTCCAGTATTAATAATGTCTTTGTCCAGAGGAGTCCTGCTCCTATGAAGTGTTGATGCATTTGCTTCTTGTTCATCAATTTCTTTTTCTTTCTGTGCTTCTTTTTTTGCTTCAATATCCTAAAAAAAGTAAATCAAGGTAAAGAAAATGTACAAACTGCCACTGTGATCATGAAACATTTTATTAACAAGTAATCATGATAACAAGATCAACTTATTTTTAATCTATGCCAGAAATGAAACAATTCCTACCAGACAAATTTGTATTGTATATTCTGTAACAACCACGTGGGCACATTTTTTAAAAAATAACTATAATATAAAAAGAAAGAGGGGCGGTGAAGGCAAACAAGAGTAGAGAAACTCCAAATTCAATTACCATCAAACCAAGCAAACAAATGATTCCTGTTTAAACATACAAGTACCTGCTGCACAGTTCACAACTGAAGGCATGTTTAGTCTACTTATAAAAGTAACAAATCCACTATAGAACAACCTGGGTTAGATTTGCTACTGAGCTATAGTCATTCAGAACTCCATGGAAACAAATTCAACCAGGTTTCAGACAATGTAAATTAACCTGTGCAGATCTGCATGCTGCCACCTAGATCAATTTCAGCATATATCTGAAGCTGGGTCAAGCATCTCTGACCTACGCTGTAAACAAGTTTCCCAGGGCACGTTTATGTTAAGAAACAAGAGGTCCTGCATGCCTTTAAATACAACAGAAAATGCTAATGCTAGTCTACGCATTAAAGGAAAACCTATTACACACATTTCCTCTGCATCATAAACCTACCCATTACATTACCACACAGTGAAGAGAAAGCAAGAAGAAAATAAACTAGGAAGAATTAAACAAATGAAAAGGCAAGGGGAAAGTACTTTTTTTTTTTTTGACAGCCATACATAAATATGTTAATTCAAAGCACTCTGTGCAAAGGAAGTCCCATCTCTGAGAGGCTAATGGACAAGACTGTATATATAGAATGTATCTTTCATCCTTTGTATAACCAGTCAGCATCTGTTAAACTTTCAAACCAGTCTGAAACAGAACCTATGGAAACTTGGGATGCTGCAAAGAACTCATTCATCTTGTCTTCATAGGTAATAAGGCTGAAATTTCTGCTGACGAGATAAGGATGACACATAAAGGAAGTGAAGAAGTCAAGAATCCCGCAGAAAGATACAAAGCACTTTGTAAAATTATGCTCCTATTACAGAGCTTTATCATGAAGTCTGTTACCGTTGTTAAAATCATCACTGTGGGCAACGAAACACTCTGCTAAAAAGGAGTATATAATTCATGCTACCATAAAATCACTGACTCAGCTTTCAGGTCCAAAGAGGATAACATCAATCCACAAACTTCAGACAACATTGGATACATTTTCTTCATCTGTTTATATGGAACTGCAAAGCTCTTGAAACGTACCTGAATTTCTGCAGTAATAGCAGCATTTAGTGCAGACTCTAAGCCTCCATCAGCCATCAGGCTGCCCACCAAGAGGTCAATCATAAACCTACGACCTGGGCTTACATTCATTTCATTTCCTGAAACTAAGAATGGAATAAGCTATTAATGAACCAGAAATGCAGGCACAAAACCAACAGGTTTAAATCTTAGGACCAACCTGCACTGGGTAAGAGCGCTGAGAGTGCCCTAGCCCGCTCCTCCGCTGTTGGCAGTAACACAGACCATCCACTCTGCAGCACCGCTTGAGCAGCCGATTGCACAGTATTAAGAACACCAGCATTACTTGCTAATGTTACCACTGTCTGCTTCAGGCTATTGAGCAGCATACTGCCCAAACCTAAACCGAGGCATTCCGGATCCACCTGATGACTAATGGCAGCATGAAGCTGAAAAAAAAAAAAGGAGGAAAAAAACCCACAAGTTTTAATTAAGAAATGTGAAATTGAAAAAAAAAAAAGTCATCCATTCTGGAGCAACTGAGTAAGTTCACTGACCAAGACACAAACTTTCATCTGTAAATCTGTAAAATTAAAAAGAAATGCTGGCTTGCCCAAGCATATACTGAACCTAAATTAATACTCAAAGATTATGAACTATATTTAACTATATCACCTAAAACTCTGAACTCAAATAACCTAAAGAATAATCTAAACTGTTCCTATTTTGTTACAGTATGCTAGCAAAAGTAGCACATTTTCAGTGAGTGTCAGATACTTTCTAAAGAGGACATTCACTATTAAAAATGCTATTTAAAATTCTTAGAAATGCTTAAAACCTCTGAGGGTATGGACTTACTGATTGAGTATACAAGGCTTAATCCATGTACATTTTATAGTTCATTTTTAAAGCTGTTGAGAAAAAACAACCAATAGTTGCCAAATTTCAAAGAGTAGAAAGTGATATTGTACTTATTTCACTTTTAAAATCAATAAAAATATTTTAAAACACATTAAATCCACTGTTTTCATCCACACAATCTACTGAAACATTTAATTTAATGACTGCTCAATGTGTAAGAAACTGAAGGTACCTGAAGCCTTAGAAGGTTTAATGTTGCCACAGCCATACACTCCTTTTCCTGAGGAGGAGGCCAGTCAGAGGAGCCATCCATTCCCTCTGTCACTTGTCTTAGTAAAAGATCAAGCTGCTCAAATGTCATGGGGCAAACATCCACCACAAAAGGCACCCGCAAGCCGATTGACCATTCTGAACACGATGACCAAGCAAAACTCTGTAAATGGAAACAATAGACAAAGTACTACAGCTACTTACCAAATATAAGATGACACTGATTATAGACAGGAGTGTACAGCTGTCATCTGCCTTCAAACAGTAATAGAAGATGCAGAAATAATATCAGCACATCTGTTGAAGAGAACCCTCCACTTGCTTCCTTGTAAACATATACAAAACCCTACCAATCCCAGAAAAGAACTCTCTTATCAAACTTTCCAAAGTGCTGCTACGCCAGTCCAGATACCTCACTATCTTTGCTGCAGGAAACATTCTGCTTGACAACCCTTCAATTGCTGTACCAGACAAAAAAAAACAGAGAAATAGCTGCTTCTCAGAATAGCCAACAAGGGAAAGCCAATCATCCCCTTTCAGCAGAGGAATTGCACGAGGTTTGTTTTTTCCAAGCCTTCATTTATTCAGAATAAGAAATAAGAAAAAGTCATGCAAACACAAAAAGAGGGACTGGGATTAGTGTACAGAACTAGTCTCAGTGAGAGACAAAGACATACTGTAATTAACAATTCAAAAATAAAACTTACCTGAGCAGGCCCACAAGCAATTCCAACAATATGCTTTGTGTCTAATCCGGGGAGAGCTGCGGGCTCTGGTTTGGTGATCCGCAAAGTATCAAAATGTTGACACTGATCATTGCTCCCCCAGCTATGCACTTCACAATCTTCAGTCAGTGCTAAACAATGGGTAGATCCAGCTGCCACATCTATCACTTTTTTTCCTGACAGGAAAGTCAAACATTGAAAATATAACTTAAAAATTACAATCACTAACACAAAAATACAAGAGGTAAAGAAAACAGTGCTAAATACAACCATACTTAACTATGAACACATTACGGATGTTTAGAGTCTCACCTTTGCCTTAGCAGTGGATTGGAAGAATACAGCAAAAGAAAAACCAAGGAAATATTTAAAGATTCTTAAGAGACAGCTTAAGTACAAAAGTTAACAAGTTTTAAAAAAAAATCTTCTATTCTGTATCCCTTCCACTTAGCTACTTTGTCAGGAAATGTTTATTAAAATATCACCCCATCTATGAACACAGACTGTAAAGTTATATTGTGGTCACTACTTCAGAAGTTACTTTCAATTAGACCATTAACCTTATATAAACAACAATTTTAGGAAAGACAGAGCAATAAAAGAGGTTTCTTCCTCGTCCTCCAGTACAGAACTTCAAGTTTCTCACAATGCAAGAAATAATCTTCACTCTGTTACAAACTAGCCAGAAGTACTGGTATAAACACAAATTTAATGACATTTGTTGCCTGTGATTTTCATTTATCCCATTCACATGCTTTAATCTAAGCATATATATACATAAAATATATATTTATTTGCATGGCAATGTAAAAAATAAATGTTTTAAATATGTATTTCTCTGAACTTAATAAAAGAAAAGCAGTAAGAATAGAGATAACAAGTCAAGCAGCATATAAAGTAGTCATAACACAGTTGCCCTAAGTCTGCTCGAATTCTAAAGGAATTCTAAATGCAGAAGTGACGGGAAATGTGCACTATTGTGCTGGTTGCATTGCAAAAGGTGAAGTATGACAGAGGATATGATACCATCATTCTTAAAAGTTGAGATCATTAGTGTCTGGTAAAAGGCTCCAACAACAGTAAAAACAACTTTGGAATATTTCCAGCTGTGATAATTACCTTTCAAGCCTTCCAGCAGTTTGGGATACCGAACGTGTTCTTCCGTTCCATGCCCAAGTCTCTGATTGTCACCTTTTCCCCAGGTATAGACCTGGCCATCTTTGGTTAAAGCAATAGAAAACTGACTCCCACAGCGTACTTTCACAATGTCCAAATCTTGAAGTTTTTCTATCAACTTGGGAGTCTTGCAACCATCACTGCCTCCTCTTCCCAGCTTTCCATAATCTCCATCACCCCAAGACCACACTTGGCCTTTAAATCAAGAGAAAGAAGACATTGCAAAATACTGCATTGTTTTTCCATGTAATGAAGTTGCCTGTTTTGACAAGCAAGTTCTCAAAAAACTGAGATTCTATAATAAACACAATTTTCAAATTGTAATTTAACAATAACAGTTATGAATTAATTTATAATAGTTCATGATAGTAAGAAGGAAGAAAAATATTTGAGAGGTTTTCATGTTGATGAAACTAAATATAAAAAGCATAAGATGTAACATGCACTGAAAATTCATCTGTATACAAGAAGTCCTTAAAAACATATCAAGTATATATGCAAAAAGTATAAATGCACATATATATTTACTCTAACAGAATTTCAGCTTCAAATTCTTACAGAATCAAACCTCTAGAAATAAGCAAGACGTCTGCAGTATAAATATCTTCAGAATGAAAGGAAGAAAAAGGTAAGCTAACTTAAAGTGTTAAGTTATATTTTACTACTAACCATTTTCAGTAACTGCAAGAGTCTGAGCATCTCCACTCCCACAGGACACATCAATAACTTTGAGTCCTTTCAGCCCCGTGACCAGCACTGGGATGGTCTGATCTTCACTAGAACCTTCAAAACAAAGTAGTTCCATGAGAGGCAAAACCAAGCAGGCCTGGTAGGTTCTTCTATTTGATTGGTTGGTTTTGTTTTGTGGGGCGTTTTTTGGTGGGGGTTTTGTTTTGGTTTTTTTTAGTTGGTTGGTTTTGGGTGTTTTGCTGTGTGCAGATAAAGGGTGTTGGTTTGGTTTTGTTTCCAGATTTGAGCATCGTGACTAAGCTTTCATAAGGTTTCTTAGATATCAAATATGGATTTAACCCTTGAGATAGCCTTTGCTTCACAAGGAAGAGAACAGAGAACAATGTAGATTCTTCTCCATCCAACTATTTACTTTCACAGAACTCAAGAATTTAGTGGTTTTAAGACAATTCCACCCATACTTCAATTCATGCGAAACCTCGTTTCTCAAATCAGCTTTAGGTAAGTTGGATAAAAGATCATTTGAGGCAGGCACCAAACAATTCTTTGACAATTTACTTTAAGGTATCAAGTAACATACCATGACCAAGTCTGCCATAGTTTCCTCGTCCCCATGTATACAGCTCTCCTTCAGCAGTAATGGCTGCACTATAGGTGCTTCCACATGCAATATGAACAACATGTTTCCCAGCTTGCTTTCCAGATAAAGCAGATATCATCTTCGGTTCCTCCAGAGGGCTATATAAAGAGAAGGTGACACATTTCATAAAAGGTGATCTGATGAGCAGATAACAAAAGGTGTGACATACTTGTTAGAAAACAACTTCTGCAATTCTACCTGCAAACGTTATTGCTAGTCTGAAATATCAAGATATAAATAGAGCTATAAGCCAAAAGTTAAGCTTAGTTTGTTCAACAACATATAAACCATTGAAGGAATGTCTTTGATTTCTATTTCTAATTAAATTAATGAAGTATTTTAAAAGAATTTGTGTAATATAGAAAATATTCTCTTTAATTGCTATATCTAAACAATTAATTTCATGACACTGCTAACTCTTGTGTATTAACTCCCTTGCTTTATAGGGAATTCAGCACTGGGGGAAGACACGTAAAACCTCTAAAACATATTGATGTACAACCCCTGCAGAATACTCCTGTAGTAGACTACTCCTACACAAAAGCAGGACATTAATGTGATTGTTTAACACAGGGGAAAAAAAGGGAACAATATATATAACATGACTACAGGAAATGATGACTCCACTATGACATCTGAACCAATGCTCCTAGAGAAAATGTGTTGTGGATTCATAAAAGCAGGAATAAAAGGTCTACTAACAGTGCAGCTGCTGCTACACTCTCTATCTACAAGTATATGAGAAAGTAGCATTAGTTACATACACTGTATCACCATGGCCTAGTCTTCCACCATCTCCACAACCCCAAGAGAAAACTTCACCATTTGCTGACAGAGCAAGGTAGTGATGCCCATCTGAATGTGCTGCTATCTTCACAATATTTCTAGAAGCCAGACTCTGCACCAGCTGTGGTCCCTGGGAACAAAAACAAAAAACAATACACTTATAAAAGCTGCTTATATTTTCCATCACTTGTCTATATACAGAACAACAAGGCACAGTTTTCCTAAGGCTTTATCAAAACTGTACACTAAAATTAATGAAGTGAAGGTATAAAGAAATAAAAGATCAAATCTGCTATTTGAGTCTGACAAAAGCAATGCTCTGAAGTTATTTTGTTCCCATCCTTCTAAGATCTTCAGTATATACAAAAATGTTGTTTATCTTAATCTTACGCGCAACCTTAGTGACAAACGTTTCTGTCACAGTATAGTTTTGTTTCAGCAACTACACAGTTTAGGCACAGTGTTACATCACTGAACTAAAATCCATTTCGTATCTGCCAATTTCTACAGTTGTTACCAAGGCCAGCATACCAATGAGAGCAATTACTGTTGTGTTCATAACCTTTAGCCTAATAGGAATTACAGAAACCAGATGCATTTCAAAGATATCATAACCATTATCTCTGAAAGTTCAAAAACAACACAGAAGCTCACAACAATCAGCATGTCTCCATCTACTCTTCCAAGATACTGCAAATAATTCAAGGAGCAGACTTATGCTATGAAGTAATACAGAAGAGAACACATTTTAAAAAATACGTAAAGACTCTCACCAGAGTATCACTGTTGTACGCTTGTGTATAAACTCGTCCATTCCTAGACAATATTAGAAAACGTTTCTCTGCACAGGCGATCTGCACAACGCCAAGATTGGCAAGTCCTTCACACTGAATTGGACCGCTCACATTAGCATAGTATTTCCAACCTATTAAACCCCAAGCAATGACTTCTTGCAGAGATCCCTAAAAAATAAGAAAATTCTGTAAGTATTCTAAAAAACAGAACTTAGTAAAGCACATAGAATAGATTATTTTTTAAACCTTTATATGCCAAATGTACTCAAATCTGTGACAGTCATTACTGCCAGTGGTTAATAAAGCTTACCTATTAGAAGATACAAAAAATAAAGACTTGCATGCATCTTATTCAATATAGACTGCTACTGAGTAGTCTATAAATATTTACAGTAAGTGTTCAGAGATATTTCAAGTTGGGAAGGTTAGCATTTACTTTCTTTTTTTTTTCTTTTTTTTTTCTTTTAATACGGTAGACACTCAACATTTATAAATTCTGGCTTTGAGCATTTACTCCAATAAACAGAGGGAACACTTCACAATACAGCAGAATTAGCCATAGTATTGTGATAAGAAAGAATGGTCACAAACCATAGAATTATACACCAAGGCTGATGGAAAGAATGCTGATGTGATAAAAAATACCAAAGTAAGACAAACTTAGGCAACTCAAGGTTACCTTGTGAAAATCAAAAAGAAATTTGAAAAGTCTTGGGAATTGTTTTCCTTCCAAATTGAGGAAAAACTACTTACTGAATTTGACATCGCAAATAGTTACCTTTTGAGATGTAGGAGAGCTACACTGTGGAGGCATACATGGGGTGGCTAGACGATCTAAATGGGCCATGATCACTACAGCTGTTTGTCTCAGATCAATCGCTAGCTCATTGTCCTGTGGTAAAGTCAGATACCTCAGAAAACTTTCATTTGGACTTAGAGGGTAAGTCAGGAGCTAGAAAAGGAAAAAGATCGGTCAGAAGAACATTCAAGGTATTTCTATGCCACTACACATACAGATACACAATACATCAGACACGCCGAGTACCTGCACATGTTTAAGAGAAATTGAATTAACTCTGCACATCCTTCTTCTTACAGGAAAGTTACACACACACGTGTTGAGAAAATAAAGCCAGATTGTGAATATAATAGAAAGATACATGCATAATAAAACTGATTATGTTTTATCAACCTCAATAATATTCACATAGTTCAATTAACTTCAAAGACAACTAAATAAAAACAATCCAAATATGCACAAGTTAACTAGCCACATCTATAAGTTAGTTATCAAAAAAGCATTAATTCTGGAAAACAAAGCTTACCTCTAACCATGACTGACATTCTTCCTCCTATCTCAAGAAACTCAAATGTACACATGTAAACCAAACAATAGCCATGTATATACATCTTGCATGGAAAAAATAAAGTGCAGATTTACTACCAAAGTAAATCTAAATTTTGTTTGAATAATTTCATAATTACTTTAGCCAGTCAAATGAAATTGGTTGCCAATATAATGGCCCTTTCAAATAATCCAAGAGTAAGTACCTGAATCTCTTCCTCAGTATTGGGCGCATCTTTATTACATATTATGCTCTGAAATCTTTGTAACAAAGGCAGAAGGGGCGCACTTGTTCCCTGTGCAGATCGCTCATTATCTGTTTCCCTCGTTCCATTATCCCAAAGTTGAAGCAATAACATAACTGCAGACAACATTTGGCTGAAAGAGGAAGTTTACATCTTCTATTAGTAAGTTTTCCTAAAAACATTACTTTACGTTATCCATACAATTCACTTTCTACATTTTGAAATTTAGCAACATCAGATGTCACAGCTTTCCATTTTAAACAGATTATCAAAATATCAAAAATGGATTTTGCCATCTAGCTAACACAAGAGCTTGATCTCCACTGCATTACAGAAAGGTTCATATGCTTTGAACCACAATTATTACATTAAATGCAAACCCATGAAAACCGAAGACAGGCACTGCTCAGGCCATTCCATCAGATAGTGATAGTTAAAAATCAGAGTGTTCATGCTTCTCACCTTAGTGTACCCCTCTGCACTGCCAGTTCTAGCAATATAGCAAGTGCCAAGTGCTGGTCTTGTAACGGAATGTTTCCTGGCCCTTTGGTACTGGGAGCGCCATGCACATCTCTATTTAAATGTCAAACAATATACGTTAACTAAGAGAGTATTGGAAACAGTACATATTTGCTTACCAGAAGCATCTACAACAAATCAAGAACCACTAAACAAACAGAAAAATATAAAATTGGTGATATTTAGCAAAATTGGCAACTGAGAAGAAAAGCTGACATAGTCCACGTAAGATCAATTTTTGGAGTAGCAGCTAGGCTTTAAAATTGTCCCAAGCTTCACTATCTATTTTATAGCTCTTATTAAATCTGCTGAGAACATGAAAAACATTTTTCACAGGTGAAATTTTAATATACTTTATGATATTCATCATAAGGATGTAGTTCCAGTATTCAAAAGACAATTAATTCTTGGTAACTATAGTAAAATGGTAACTTTAAATCTCCTTAAATAACAGCAAAAAGAAGGCAGTGCTCTATGTCTAATATGAGTGCATTTTCCCTCTTAATGCACAGAAGTCTTGCATAATTTCACTGCACTAGAAAGGTACAGTTAAGTGTACACATGTATTTTATTACCACAGCACTCTTCATGTGGATACAGTTTACATTAGTGAAGCATTTTTTTACAGTTAAGTCTACATGTGGCCATTCAGAACACAAAAATTCAGATTTTTCTTAAACACTTAAACAAATTGTGTCACATTTAAAGAGTATCATTTCAACATTTCATGTATCTTTTGCTTGCTTCACGTATCAGCTGCTAAGAGATGAGAGTTTGCCATTTAACAGCTACTTCAGCAATGCTCAAAAAAGGAAACTTACCCAGTCACAACAGACCTTAGGAATTTAGTAGCTCTTTCCACCACTTCCAGCCATACGGAAGATACGGTCCCTTCATCAAAAAGGGATGCCTCTGGTAGAGCTCGTAGTGCATCAAGTGATTCCTGTAACAATTCACTGCAGAGGTCTGCGTCTTCACCTAAGGAACACAGTAATAAGTCATACTCCCATCTTTACAGAAGTTATACAAATTTTTGTATACAATATTTTGAGGATTTTTTTTTTAACCTCAAGCTCACAAGTTACTTAATAATATGCACAAAGTTCCCAATTTTCCCATGAACATTTTGACTGCTACACTTCTGAAGAACTATCTGCTTCACACTAAATACATCCAGAAAGGTGACACACAACCAAACCAGCTCGTCCCACAACGCGTCTGCTGAAGAAATCAAAAGAACTAGGACTGGCTGGACAAAGGGCAAGCTGAACAGCTGCTGTCTGAATGGGCAGTGCAGACTGAGATAAACAAGTAGGAGGTTAAGGCAAAGATGACAATTCTGCCAAGCTCTGCAATTTGACCATCACTGACAGGTACACAAACTAAACAAAAGCTTCATACTACTGCTCCAAACTCTTTTCTAAGCTGCTACTATCATGTGGTAACATATTGGAACAAGTCTGTCTGAAGAATAAATCTAACTTTTCAGAAACCTGGCATTAAAAGTATGTTCTCTTCATGAAATCCAAATTTGCCTTCCTAAGCACAGAAGTATCCCAGCATAACACAGCATTGGTATTGGCTTGGATGGCTTCAGTCAGCAACAGAACTGTTGGGCATAATACCACACAAACATAAAACACAACTACTCAAATCTTAACACTTATAAATGTATAGTTCTATGCAAATATTTAATATGCACACATGCTTTAATGAATCACCTGTCTTCTAATCAAAACCATATGCAATATGTTACAGAGTAGGCCTACCTGACCTCCAGGCTCTACGAAGAAATGCAAATGCAAATGAAAGTGCTGCTCGGGATCCAACTCTTGCAAGTCCTTCTACACCTTTGCCTCCAGGTCTTGGGCTAAATAGAATTACATATGCATAATCTTGATATAATTTACATAATTATAATAAATATTCATAATTATTTGTATAACTTATTTGACCCTTTAATTTAGCTATATGCATGAATATATAATTACATATTTTTGATTTTTAAATAATTATAATTGCTTCTTGAGAATGAAGGTGATCAACATCAAAATATCAACAATCAAAATCCAACTTGAGCTGCTTCAAAGAAAATTGATTCAACTCCCAGAACCAAAAAGCTTCAAACTGAAAAAATAAACCAGACTGGCATAACTGACTGCCATCAGAAAGGTGCCTATAGTTACTCAGAGTGTAATTATGATGGTACATTCAAAATACACAGGTGTAAGATACTTCATGTACTCACTATTTACTGAGGAAGTTTATACTTCTAACTGATTTGGACTGTATAAACTATGCTTATAGGCTATTTTTTAAAATCAGTTTTCAATTACTGATAATTCCATTTATTTTGTCATTTCTTATCTTTCCACTCAGGTGTCAGTGTTATGAATCTCTCTTTGCAGTTTCTGTACGGGTGTGTATAAGGAAGACAGATAGCATGAACTTTTGTTAATACCCACTAGACTCACACACATTCTGGTTAACTTTTCTTTTTATGCAAACAATAACATTAAATAAGCTTTCCTTTGTGATTAAGGACAGGAGATTCCCTACTGCTTCCCCTCAGAAAGTCACCAGCAACTCTGCTTTCTTTTTAATCTCACATCAAAAAAAAGTTAAACTGCTTCAGACTGTTTCGAGAAAGAAAAAAAAATTAAACTGGCATTTTTAGGAATCTGATAACTTAAAAATACCAGTGATCTTTATCATCAGAACTGGGGAAAAATAAAAAAATGCAGAGAACAGACTATTCAGAGAAAGATATTGTTGTCAGAACTCCAGTCCCATAATAACTAGTCATGGTATCTACTTACTGTCTCCTTTCATTTTTGAAGTTATAGACAATCTAAAAAACATTTCCCTGGCTGAACTGTTTGTTCTGTCAGGCAGCAACCTTGTTCAGCTACTGAATAGCTTCTGTAATGCCTCATCTGATACATTTTTCTGATTTAGGTCAATAACCTATCTAATCATAGAAAGCAATCAGCAGATTTCTTATTCAGTTAGTTCTCTGGAAACAGTTTCATAGAAGATGTATGATGACAGCATTTCTCATCCAAGCTAAGGAAAACTGTTCAACTGTTACGTATTTGTATTTTTAAATTTGCTATGTGCCTTAAATGAGCAAGTATTGACAAAAAATATATTAAGGTTATTAGAACCACGAAGCATCCATCAGCATAATTTCTGAAATAGGCCTCTCCATAATTTCTAGCTGAGTAGAAGAAAAGGAATACCTCAAAGAAGAGTATCTACAGCAATGCATTACAACAGAAACCCATCAGTTTGAATAGAGACACTATAACCAAGCAAAGGAGGAAAACTGTGTGGCAGATAACCCCACGTAAGACCATCTTCAAAAAAAGAGTTTCTTTACTGCTGATTGTTTCATAAGGAAGAAGAAATCACATTAAGCCCTCACGCACAGGTTTATAACTTTTCTATGACATTCTTAATGTATTAACTCGTTCATGCATGTGTCGTTACCTTTTCTTATCCACAGCAGGCAGCGGAATACTACCGCTTTTCCACTTAACTTTGACATTCTCCTGAAGAACTGTTCTGTTCAATGCAATGAAGTATCGTTCCAGGATAACTAGCCTCTGCTTTAGCCTCATAGCTGAAAGAGCTGTTGTAGCAGTTTGTGTGGCCAGAGTCTGCTGTTCCTTCACTAGTACATGAAGGCACTCCTTCAACTCATTCACGTCTGAGAACCAGAGAAAGATACCATTTTATGGGTGTTCTTCCTTGTTATATACAAGTATCAAGAAAAACCAAGACAAACTGAAAACTGTGAACTGACCAGAAGTCTGAACCTCAAAAACCCATTAGACTCCCTGTTTCCGCATTTAATGTATACATTTCTAATCCACAGTATTACAGAATCACAACCATACTTAACAGGTGTTTAAACAAAGGTTATAATCAAAACTGGGTTTGTGTGAACACATCTGAACCTTCATATTTCATGGCTGAAATTAAAACTTCGTAGGAAATTTATGCGTTTCAAAAAAACAAACTAGACAGCAAATTCTTATCATCAGACCTGAGAGAGAGACTTCTCTCAAATGCAGGCAACAACCTTGCAAGTCCCCACAAGGATATGCTTTCATTTTGCACTGATACACATTATCTTAAGTTGCTCAGAAGTTATAAAACTACTCTCAGAAGCTCTAGGATCACTGCCAAAAGCTGCTAAGCTTCTGAAACAAATAATGTCAGAAATTTAAGATTCTTGTAAGTACTAGTAGCAAATAAAAGACCTGATTTATGTACCCACACTAGAGAATTCATTCTTCACCAACCATAAAAAGCAGTCAACAGCCCGAAGTCCTAGTAATCTAATAACAGATGGTAACAAGTACACTGTCAACAAAAAAGAACACCAAAAAACCCCACCATACAACACTTTAAAATACAAATTTGGAAATCGAGCATTTTTACATTCTCTGTAGCTTTAATTCCTAGGACAAACATTGATGAAGTGCATTCTTAGAACGGTTCTTTTCTGTCCCTTTATTAACAGTCTGATCACTGGGTCACCCCACTCTGAATTACTGTTCTTGTCCTTAAGCCAATCACATTTGTCTCCTGGCTGCAACACAGAAGTACCTTTGTTTTAACTGACACCTGACTAAGGGGTACGAAAAAAGATATGTCTGCATATACATAAGAGTGTTTGTGAGAAGATGGATATAACCTTAAAAAAAAACAACCCACACCAAAAAACCCACACACAACAGAAAACCAACATTTTTTTTGGAACAGCTGCCTCAAAGCTATAGAAATTTAGACACACTTATGGTAGTCTCTAGAATAGAAAATTATATCTAATGAGGCATAACTTTCTTTGCAACTGTAACTGTGTGAAGTATTTCAAAGTTCTGTCCCCACTCTGCAACACATCTTTGCATACCCAGCAGAGAGTTCGTGGCCTTCTCTGCCACTAGATCACATTGCAGTCACTTACGGTTTGTTGTCAGCCATCACCCCAGCCTTTTTTCAACACTGCTACTCACATTTCACCATTTCATAATGTTTTATATTCTTTTCCTTAAGGCAATTTACAACTTCTCACCTGACTATGAGAAACAACTTATTTTTTCAAGGCTAAGAATAGATTAAAGTGTTCCTCGCAGTCTAGACCTTAAAAAAAAAACCAAAACAAAATCTAAAGCAATAGCAGCTATTATACACATTCACACCTTGACTCAAGCAACAAGAAATACAACAAAAAAAGCCACACTGTCCTTAATATTAGCCCTATAAAATTCCCCATAGAACTCTGTATCACAGTTGAAGATCAAGTGACATATAGACAGCTACTTCAGATCACAACTTAAAGTAACACATAAACAGATGCCTGCCAAAGGTATGTTTGGTTTGTTTGCTTTGGCTTTTATAATGTCTCTTAATGTTATGGTCATATAGAATTTTATTCAGAAGGTTTGATGTAAAGTAAAAACGTAACTTCCTTACTGCAGTTGTCAGTTAAGAAGCATTCTGCTCCAAAGTAAAGACTTCTACAAAATATAGAACTGCATGTTCAGAGACTGCTGCTGTTATCTTAAGCGTGCTTTAACCTTTATTCTGTAAGCAAAAATAGAAAAAACATCTTGCAGCACATGGCTTCTGCACTTCAGAATATAACAGAACATGGTCAACACTGACTTGCCAGTTTTATGATCCCTCCAAACAAACCATCACAAGAGATAAAAATCAGGTTTTTTTTTCTTCCCTTCCTGAACACTAAAGCTCTATCAACCTCTAAACAGCAGCAGGACACAACAATGAAGTAAGAAATGACCATATGCTCTGCTTCACAAAGAGGCTTTTCTCAACGCTGTTCTCTTTGGTAACTGATTTAATTTTGCAGATTCACTCCCCACATTATAGTCTCATGTATCTATCAGAGAAGTAAAGAAATAGCCAATGAGGAAAAGAGAAGGCACTGTAATTAATGCTTATGTTTGTGGAAGAGGAAGTCTATGTTTGGTGCTACAGAAATCAAGCACTAGGTGCCAGACTCAGCAGAGTCTATGAAGTAATACAGGGCTACGGCACTCATTGTTCCTTCCTGGCTGGCAAGTTACCCAAGTGTGGGCACTTATTTCTGAAAGCTGAAGAATTAGATGAAAAATTCATATTAATTTCAAAATAACAAGCTTATTAAACATACGTCACTGGGACTACCACAAAGAAACACTTAGGATAGGCAGAGACCACCTACAATCTTCCAGCAATTACTTTACAAGGAAGTTTCCCCAAGAGTCTACAACCTTTCAAACTACTTTTGAACAACTATAGTACTGCTGTTATCAGCATCCTAGCCATTCTGATACAACAGGTGACACAAACTACTCTATGAACTTTTAACACAAATGAAACAGAATCCTATGGAAGCACATACCATGTATGCACATCAAGCAGTCCCGGTTTTAAAGCTGGCCACCATATACACACACAACATTGCACAAAAAAGTTACATAGCTGCACCCACAAAATTAATTCCTAATGGTTCAGTAATACATACGGATGGTAACCTGTAAGATACTCAACATCCTACTCAATGATCTGATAAGACAACAGGCCCATTTGGCCAAAAGAAAAAATGTCACTGTAGGCTTTAAATACCTCAAAGGTTCAAATCTATTTTAACACAAAGACAGTCCATAGCTCCATGCACTACGCAATGCTTTACAAAACAAAGCCTCGCAATTGTACTTTCTAAAGCAAGGGATTTTAAAAGCAAGTTATTTTGCTTTCCAGTCAATGGAGTCAACATCAACATATACAGTGAAATTAAGACAATACAAAAACTAGAAAAGGAATCAACTAAAATTCTGTCTTCACTGTTTGTGAACAAGGAGCTGAAAAGAATTCAATTTTCAACTACTTATCCCTAAAAATCACAAAGTGCTCATATTCACAAACCAGTAATATGAAGAACTGTTCATTTACAATATACTACTTTCAAATACTTACAATATTGCATGCAAAATATTTTTTTTTCTAATGGAAAATACGATTTTGCTGCACTAAGACTCAAATTATATAAAAATTACCTGCAGGAAGCAAAAACTTAAGTTCACTGGATTGTTGTAATAGAAGTCTTTTCTTTCCTTATCCTCACCTTACCTTCACAATTTCAAATGGCTACAACTTTAGAAAAGTTTTCTACCAAAATTAAATAATTCCACTCTTAAATATTTTGTACATACTTTAGCATTTCAAGAATGCAAAAGTCAGTTCATATGCAAAGTGCAGTAAAGGCTGGAACAGGTTATAGTAGTCCCATCATTCGGACATCTCCAAACTGAACCAAGGACTGTTTTGTTTTATTTAAGACAATACAAAAACTAGATGAGATACATCCATACACTTCCTCACTTTAAATCTTCTCTTATTCCATAAGCAATTTTATCCTTTAAAAGATTCAGTTCATCTTTAGAAAGATCTATCTGGGAATCAACCAGATGAAATTTATTTCAATAAACCCTCAAGTCTGAACAACACTTATTACCGATGAACTCATAGACTAATGAGAGAACAGCTTATTAATAGTAACGATTCAAGTTTCAGCTGAGAAGGTTACAGGGAACTCTTTAAACAAAACTGTTCACATGCCACTATGCCAGCCCTTGATGCTAACCATCCCTTGCCATGCGTTGCTCCATCAGTTATTTCACGAAGGGTGGAGACACATGTAGGAGCTGGAGTCATACCACACAAGTTTAAATTCTCAAACTACCATTAGCAGAATACTTGTTAACTGACAACTACAGTCAGGTATGTTTCTGGCTGCAGCAGAGATAGGTGAGGCTTTTACCATCTTCTGTTAAAATTTATCACATCTCTCCCTCCCCTCAACAACTAACATAACTACATGCCTTCACTTCTTAATCCCTCATGCCAGAAGGTCTCTGCATTAAGAGGAAAAATACCCCTAGTGTTTAACCCAGACCATTTGACAGAACAGGGTTAAGTAATGATGTGTTATTTAGGTATGCCAGCAAAACTGAGGGGGCAAAACAAACAGCTGAAGACAGTAGCTTCTTAAACCATCCCAGCCACAGCCAGAACATTAACATGACATGAGTCTAAGACAGGTAGCCTGTCTGAAGGCATGTTTGCTCCTGTTTCAGCACCTCAAAAAAACAACCCACCATATACTAGATGGTTTCTTAACACTTGTATCATTAGTTCTTGTAAAGAACACCACAGGCTTCTAAGTGGTAAATTAAGGACCTTAAAAATGCCAATATCAAACTGAAAAGTTTCAAGGACTTTGGCTGAGTCACAAGTTTTACTGAAGGCAAATATAGATGATACTGTGTGGAAAGCTTTCAGGCGTAAAAACTCAAAACACATTTCAAACAGAACTTGGCAAGAATCTACTGTTATAATGAGCATACATTCCTGACCACAGTAGAACTAATGTGCTCTAATTTCCTAGGCGTTTTTGTATTTTGTCTCCTCTTTCCCCTTCCACTAGATGGTATTTCCACTGGACAAAGAGCAGATAGAGGATGCAGCTGGCTTGGCTTAGCAGGCACATAATGGACCTGCAAGCCATCTCCACAGAGCAAGTGGATTCAAAAGCTAGAGGGAAAGACAAAACACAATCACGTACACATTTCCTTCAGCAATGAAGCTAAATATGTTCCCAAAAGTATTTTATATCATCAAATAGTGTAATTATTAAAGGGTGTTCAGCTTTTATCCTTCTGTCTGCTCCCCTATTCAAAAGATGACCATCAGCAGACCTCACCTTATTAGTATTCAACAGAAGAAATAATGAACAGTTGCATGCACATTCAGAATGTATCTCATTAAGGCTGGGTGCTTAATTTTCAAAGTCTTATATTGTAAACGAAACCTGTTTAAATTAACACTCAAATACTCATGTACAGAACAAAATAGCAGGAAATGAGCCTCCTGTGTGTATGTAAGAATACACACACATACACACACACACATACCCCTTGAGCATAAACAGCAACCAAACAGGTACTTGGAGCTGGACAACAGCCTTCAGGCTGGGGGGAGCAGGCTAGGGAAACAAGGCAAGTTAAAATCTCTTTCAAGTGGTAACAAAGTAAAAGAAAAAACAGAGACAAAGAAATTCTGAGAAGAGAAATGTAAAACAGAGGAGGTCAAACTTCATCTTTTGACTGAACCATTCTTGTATCAGCATTTCTGAATCTAACCTTAAAAGTATTGATCAAGAAATTTTACTAAAGTAAAAAATGTCACAGTAAAGGAGGTTAAAAACAGTTTTTTCCAATGCCAGGATTGCTTTTAATTACTCATATACACAGTACAAATTTAGATTTAATTGTGTAAGTAATAGGCCTTACAGGATTAAAGCTCTGTGTATCTCCTCTCTCTCAAAGAAAACACAAAGAATCAGCTGCTGTTGATTAGCAACATGTATCTCAACAGTATTTCACAGAATTCACTTGGGTAATTTTAACCTGCCTCCTGAGGGACTGCCTCTAATGCATTTCTTAGTGCAATTAGCTATACAAGCCATACCAGAAAAACAAGATGCAGCACTGTCAACAAGAGTTCACAACCCACCTTTTCTGGCATAAAAATATAAGGGGGAGAACCAAAATTAAAAAAAAAAAAAAGACAAAAAACAACACACACTGCAGGGAAGAATTAAGTGTTTGGAATAACTGCAGTATGCAAAGAAGTTGCATGAAGCAAGATCCTCAGTGACAGAAAGATACAACCGGGGGGTATTTATGACACAATTCTTAAAACACACACCAGTGCTGGGGAAGACAAGTTAGGAACAATCACTCACTGCCTCTTCCAGTATAAGAAGAGAGCACTAGGTGAAACCAACAGACGTGAAAAATCAAGTCAAGGACTAGGAGGAGATAATATTCATGCAATAAGCAGCTGAATTACAAAGCTCCTTGATACATACAGCTCTAGGTGCTAAAAGTTCAGAATGTTCAAAAGGGACTAGACAAATTAATGGAAAAAAATCAACATCAAAAATATTAAAGCCTATTAAGTTACATCATGCACATACATGACCCATCAAATTAAAAGAAGGGTGGGTGTGAAATCCAAATACACATTCTCATTCCCCCATACCACCACATCTGGCTCAAAGTCTATAGACTACAGATAATGTAACATAAACATGAGACGTAAATATTCACTTGGCTACTGCTACTTATGCTGTTGCAGTCAGGACAACAGACCAGACTGTCCTCTGGTTTGACCCAGTATAGCCAACCTTAGGCATATCATGACTAAGAAAAAGAACTCATGAAATTAAACACTGATCTCTTTTCTGTAGGTTTTGAACAACTGCTTCAAGAGGTTTCCTCTTTATCTCTCCATATCCAGGACTGAACACCTGGACTTCTCTTCAGATCATGCAAGATGCTAAAAACACAAATATTTTCAGAAAAGAAAACTGATGAAAGCAGTAAATCAAGATTTTTAGGAAGAAACAGAAGAGTTGATTAATGAATGCACCACCTTGTAGGACTAGGATACAGGGAAGATGTTTTAAAGAAGCACTCATTGAAAATGAGAGCTGAATAGTTCAACACTGACATCAGTTAAGAGCTGAATATGAAATGGATGAACTCTAAGATGCAAGCGAGAAGAAAAACCACCTTAAAGTCAAATAATGACTTACCCATGTATTTATTGCTATCTTACGCATTTTTACAGTATTTGGCATAAGACCATTAAAAAAAAAAGCTATGACCTCTTTGCGCTGTTCTGGCAGAGTAGTGATCTCAGCATAAATCAGAACTAGGGAAAGCATTTTGCTTCCCTGAACTTGTGCCAGGATGACAAAACAAGGAGGAGGGGGGAGGCTGGGGGAGACAAAAAGTACGGCTTCTCAACACGTTTTACAAACAGGGGTCTTTCTGTGCTCTCAAAATCTCTCAGCTCTCATGGGGGAGGGATGTCACAAGGCCCACTGACCTGGATTAGCCTGTTGAAGTTCAATAGCATGATCTTCCACACTTAGAATGCTGTAATACAATCTTATTTTGCTAAAACACAGATACACACCAACATCTAGATACTATCTTCACAATCTAAGACTGTAAATCATTCATCTCAGTAGACATAGTTCAGGGTACTGAACTGGAACACAAGACATTAAACGCCTTCTCAGTTCTTTTTGTAAAATAACTCCAAGTTCACATCTCCAAATCACACCTTACTTCTAAAGGAATATAAAATATAAATGAATCATAGTCAGTCTTTAATTCTTGATCAGCAACAATTATTTAACAAACAGTCCTTCTTTTCAGAAGTTCCTTCATGCTTTTGACTGGCAAATGTTCATTTTATTTTTATGAAGGATGACAGAAAAAAAAGCTTAAAACACTTTTCCTCATTTTATGAAACACCTGTACAAAGTATCAAAATTTAAGTGATTCTCTGTATTTTTTTCAATATTAATTACCAAGCCAGAAAAACTAGGATGGCTCAAAAGGCAGCCATTAACTCTATTTCTGACCAATACAAAACAAAGTTACCTACAACCAAACACAAAAGCCACCTGTAAAACCTTTATTTATAAACTTTTATAAATAAACTGCAAGTATGTTTGTAGTTTTGTTAAAGGATTTGCGCATCACAAACTTCAAGCACATATGGTAACAGAGACCAAGGAATAGAAAACGATTACATAAAGTTTCTGTAAGTTATTTCTAAAATAAGTATATGTGCACCAATAAACAACTTATATATAAGCACTAAAAGTAAATACAAAAGAGTATTTCTGAAAACTCCAAACACACATACTTTTTTCTCAGTTTTTAAGAAATAATTGGAGGGTGAGCTTAAAGGTCATGTCTTGTCCCGAGACACCTTGGTCAGTTGGGAGAAATTTGGTAAGATACTTGGCATTTAGATTACCATTTTGTAAAATAATTTTATTTTACTTTTCAGAAACAACACTAAATAAAAATATAAAACAAAAATAATGTGACCTTCAGCTTATATCTCTTCAACACACGGAATTCTCGCTCCTGCTTCCACTGAAGTGTCAATTCTTTTCATTCCTCTTACAGTGCAAAATTCTGTCCCACTACTAGAGTGACAGCAAGTCCATCTGTCCTCCTGTCCTTAAGAAAAGGGAGCAAGCTGGCTGGCACAGAGCAGAGAACAACAAACTGGTAGCTGACCCGTGGTTCAACAGAAACAAATAGCAAACAGGGCTACACATATGCAGATTCTGGCACTGAAGAGACAATACTTTTCCCAGTGATCTTCGAGTGCTTCTGGGTGAAGGGAAAGGAAAAGGGACACAGTAGATGTCTCTGAAGTTTAATATGCCAACATCTGAATCACACAATTATCATACACCAGAACTGTAAAACAAACCACTGAAGTGAAGCTGCTTCTTATCTGCTGTTTTTAAATGCAATTTTAAACAATGAATTGCTGCTCCACAGTAATAAACAGCCATGATTGTCAACTGACTTCAATATCAAAATCGGTATTTGACAGAGCCATACATGAAGATGTGAACACACAAACCATTTTTCCACTGCGATCATAAGTAAGATTACCCTCAGCAAAGGTCAGGACAGACAGAAAATTGAACTAACCATTTTAACCTTCCTCCCATGATTCACTCAAACTTACCTAGCAAACCACAAAATCAAAAAGAAAAATCAGCTACTAAAACTTCATTGCCTGCAGAAAATTTAGGCTTCAGAAACTAAGCAATTTCTTTTTAATCTGTAACTGGAAAGAAATATTCTGAAGACATCATAACATTTCACTGTATAACTAACTCCATTTGTTACAAGTCAGTTTCTCATTCCTTCAAGCAGCATGAAAGGCACAAATTGACTCTTCAAGTCATGAGCCTAATTAAATCCGAAAGTAATTGTAGTGAATGCTTAACCTGAATCACAGTTAACCACTTGTCCAACTTACTCCACTAACCTAACAGATGCATCTGTCAAGCGAGTACATTTGATCCAAAAATACTTCCGGATGCTACGAAACTAGTGATCAATATAGAACACATAATGCATCAGTGAGAATGACCAAAACAACTGTAATACCTGGTTGTTTGCCCCACACCCAACTCTCAACAATTGATTTGGCCCTGTAAGTGGGCAGCGGAGCCTCCTCTTCATCTTTCTTTTCTTTGTCATTTTGTTCTTCTTTCTTTGATGCAGTTTGGCATTCAGTGCTATCATCTAAAGGGAAAAAAAAAAGGGGGGGGGAAGACCAGTTAAACTATGTCCCTCTTGAATTCAGTTCTAGATTAGAAAGGTAAAGGTGAAATGCACAGCCCACAAGTTGACAGCAATAGTGCCTATCATCACCAAGCATACAGAGTCAGGTGAAGTAGTACTGCACCATGTTAACTGTCACAGGTGCTAGATCTCATGTTACATTTCATAAGACAGTGACCTTACATGACAGTTGTCAACTACTTTCCTCACCCTGACCTTCTTCTCTAAAAATAACCCCTAAGATTTCTCAATTCCAACATTTTCAACTTACCCATGAAGAATTTAGTTCCAGCCATTTTCACCAGCCTCTTAAAAATGACTGCTCCTCCATTCCTACCTGCTAATTTAGTCTACAGAGACTCCCCCAACAAACATCCCAGCCACAACAAGCCAGCAAGTATTAGAATTTTGTCTTTTTTTTCCATTTCACCCCACGCACCCAAAACTATGTCTTTGCACCAGTGTATTTCAGAAGACAACAGTAAGCAAGAGGTTTAAAACCGCAGCCAGACACAGCACATCTGACTGCAGCCCTGCCCAGGCTCACCACGACCCTACTTGGGAGATTAAAGGCTCTCATTACGTCAGAACATACAAAATACATCTATCACAATGTACAAAAACATTCAACTATGCTTTCCATCTGGCCTCAAAAAAAATGAATGCCTAATCTGGTTGTAACTGGATCTGTGATTGCATCTTCATTAAAAATTTGTTAACTGTAGACAATAGCACCTCCCAAAAATGTACCTTAATTATACAAATTTTAAATTAAAACCAACATTTTCTAACCTATAACACACACTAGCACTCAGGAGGTGGCAGATGAAGACTGAAGAACAGGGAAAAAAAGGAGACATCACTGCAGTTATGGAGATATGGATTGAGCCGAGATTGTGAGCTAAGGAAGGGATAGCAAAGGTCACTTGGGAACAAGAAAAAGCAGTCTGGATATCCCACTTGTAAGTGGCAATCAAAGCAAGTATAACCATTTCTCTCAAACACCAAGGAACGACCAATAATCCAGTCATCATCAGTATGATAACTAATGCCCAAATTGTGACTGAATCGAGCTGTTTCTGTTCCAAGGCACAAGCAAACAATAAAGGCACAGATTCCATTACAGAGTTAAACCAGTGTCTAAGGACCCTGTTTAGCCTCAGTAGTTCAGAATATTCCCACAGTAACACCATAATCTCACTGTTTCTCCACTCACCCACACATCTAAAGACACACTCCACAGGGTCTGGGATTTTAGTTAGTGGGTAGAAGGGTGCTGTGCCAAGACACTACATTTCACAGGCAGCTGTAAAAGAACCTGTTACGCTTTCTAACAGATCCTTGGCAAGGGATGACAACGAAGGGCTATGAACTTCAGTCATTTTGCTCAAGTCATTTTGCAGTGCTCCTCACTGCAAATAGAGAAAGACCCAATCCAGACTGCAACTTAAGCTTTGTATAAACAACCTTGACACGCAAATCCACAAGGAGGATTAATTTTTTTCTCCCGTGATCTGTACAAGCAGAAAAGGAGAGCAATGAGAGAAGTGGGAAGGAGCTTACATTTCATATTTAATGAAGAAAATAACTGACACTACATAGTTTCCTCCAGCACCTGTTACAGAATGGTCTTGTGTAGCTCTTAAATGCCAATGAACTGAGAGAGTCAGGAAACCCTCAGCAGAAAGAAAAATCCTGCATCAGTTAGTTAGCTTCCCAACAGATGTTGCCATTCACAGGCAAAGAGTTACGCAGTGTGCTTTAGGCAAGGGATGTATTTTACAACCACTGTAACATATTTGGTATGAGTATTTGGTAGTCCCAGATCTAGGAAGTATATTTCAACTGCAATACAAAACACTAATTTGTTTTCTGTCTAAGAGCTTTTCTTTTATATATACACATACATCTATAAACTTCAATTGATAGTTGTTTGTAAAGGAAGACTGTATGCCTAACCATTTGTAAACCATTTCTACACAGCCTTCCAAGCGTAGAAGTCCAGGTGACAAATCTCCTAACCCTGATCAGAAATAAAGTTTCTTTTCTTCTCTGGTATATTATTTTTTAAAATGCGTTCTTTAAATTATTTGTCAAATATGCAATAAAGTACACTTATGAAGTCAAATTGTCCAGTGAGGTGACAACAGACCTCCTTCTGTCTTGCAAAGGGAGTACAGTAATCCACAGCTGAGTACTCAACGCCTGAGCCACTAGGTACAGCAAATAAAGAGTTGAGTTGGGGGAAACAGAAAGGAGGGAGATAAGAGAGGCCCTTTTTACTTTTAACAAGTTCTTTTGTACACAGGAAAGGAGGCTCAAAGCAGGAGCCAGCCTATACACTTACTCACTACTACAGTTTGATATGTACGTGGTCTGAACAGTAGCCACCATAGCCCATTCCCACCTACTGTTACCATAAAGATTTGGCTTCTGCCAGTCCGCCTGGAATTGCTTGTGGCATTTGGACTTTATTTGCAGGTACAACACTGAATGGGGTTTGTGGATTCAACGACACAAGACTGACAAACGTCCAGCCTTCAGGAAAGGGGGAACAGGAAGAGAAAAGGAAGCCCAGTGTTTACCAAAGGCAGGACAGAGGCATGAAGCTGACAATTTTATTTTTTTTTGCCCTGGAACTTAAAATAGCTAATTGAAACAGAAATTCCCACCTATATACAAGTCTGAGAAACCAAAAATTAAAAACAAAATAACACACACACACAAAAAGAAACCTGCATAGCTGACTAATGTGTCCCAAAACTTTACAGTAACGGTTTGGTAATTTAAAAATTTAGTAAGAATAACATTATTTAATACTTTTTATTAGTTTCAGTACATAGTTTCCAGTACACAAGATATTAATCTCATCCAAATTTCTTGAGGGCAGCCTGATTATCTTTTAAGTACATGCCATGCTCCAAGTGCACCTGTATTTGGACATCACTACTGTCACAGCTGTGTCCTCAGATGATACTTGAAAACATGCAAACACATTCTGCTGAACACACTTAAACACATTCTTCTGAAAGTGCCATGAAGAAAAAACAAAGGTTATACCTAACCAAATATTCTTGCTAACAGAGGAAAGAAATACACTACTTGCATATTCTTCCTAACAGAGGAAAGGAATGCTTTCCCCTATCAATCCCATGTTCTTCCAGCCTAGTGCCACTGTTGATATTCCCCGAGAGAATGAAGTGCCCCTTCCGAGCAGCCCAGTCAGCATCAGAGAGCTATAGCACTGGTGATGAAAAAGGGGTTACAATGGATCAGTAAAAATCAAAACTACTTAAAACAGCCTGAATAAAAAGGACTACTTACAGCAGTTGCTCTCCTTTACCTCCAAATCAGTCAACACAGCAGTAGAATCTGAATACTGAGGCTAAAATATATTCCTTTTAACATGAAAGCACTGAGTCTTATATAAATCTCATTGCTGGTATGTACTTTTACTTTGTCTCTTGAACTACATTTGTAGATCATTTATGCAAAAAAAAGTAACTACCAACTAAACAGACTGAAATACCCTTAGTTTCATGGAACTCAACTTGAGCTGCAAGTTCAGAGGTACAAACCAACCACCATTTTTTCTGGTTCCAAGACTAACTACTGCCTAGTACAATCAAACATACAATCTGATCAACACTGACTAAAAATAGCCTTGATCAGCTTTTTCTTCTCAAAGCTCAAGTGTAGTAAGCAAGGTTGTTATAACAATCCTGCAGGTCAGCACAGTGACATTTATGAAGGCTAACTTCACTGAAAGAGAATTCATACATTTATTCTGAGCTAAGAGCCTGAAAAAAGCTATATTCAAATTTCTGAACTACTGTAGCTTTTCAAGAAATAGGTGTTTTAGCAGTACCTTTGCAGAAGACAGACACTCCAGCTGTGAAAAGGAGCAGATGCAATCTGTGCTATGTAATACCTACACTGCAACCCTCCAAAGGAACAAAATGGCAGAACACTCACACTATTTAAGTCTAATTCGTGATTTATTATTTAAGAAAAATCACAATGCATCAGAAAACTGATGTATGTAGACTCAGTGCTGCTTTTAAGTATGTAAAAACAAAATGAGAGATTAGAGACAGCTGAAGTCGGGAACAAAGGAGTGAAGTTGAGCCTTGGAAAGAAGGGTGAGGGGAAGGTAGTGCTTTAATTTTTATCTTTGTTACTCACTATCCAACTATATCTTAATTGGCAATAAATTAATTTAATTTTCCCCAAGTCTGGTTTACCCATGACAGTAATTATTAAGAGATCTCCCTAGCTCCATCTCGACCCACGAGTTTTTTCATTTTATTTTCTCACTCTGTCTTCTCGAGGACGGGGAGTGAGCAAGCAGCTCGGTGGGCAGCTGGCTAAGGTCAACCAACCACAACACGGTACTGGAAACAAGTGGCAGTTAATTTTCCCAAAAGAAAAACAAAAAGAAAAACAGAACCACACACAGATATAAGAAAGCTTTTGAAAGCCTCATCATACCTTGGACCACTGACATTTTAAGGCAAAATAAAAGCCTTATTTCTACAGCAAACTGTCAGAATTTTGTATTTTTAAGTAACAGTATCCTGCAACCTTTAACACTTTAGAGCTTTTTGATCCTTCCATGTCATGTGTACATATATACATCTAACATTTTAAAGTAACTTCACATTATTATTATTATTATTAGTGTTCCAAGTGTGGATGAACACATGAAATCACAGACTACTGACCTGCTTACCACTTCTGTTTTTTTTACTTTATAGTGCTGTCTACATTTTGGATCAGAACTGACAGCTTGCATTTTCCTAGTTGATATTTCCGTGACTTCCCTGAAAACAAACACCAATTATACTATGACATCTTCCTGTAAGCTTTCTCAGAATCACTGAAAACACTACAGCACCATATCTAATAAAAATTCCAGTTCTCCATGGCTACTTTGCTGTAAATATATTGGAAGTATAGTTTTCTGTCAAAGACCAGCACAGGTACAATTCTAAAAACAATGTGTAAGCATCTGGCACAAAAAGATGAAATTGCATCAGTTTCATTTGTAAAGCAGGTATTTACTTTAATATACTGTCTTTATTATTATAGACATTTGTTATTTTTTTGCTACATGACAGCAGAGTACGTTGAGATGTTATACAACGACCATCACAACATCTCTATCAACAGCTCTCAGTGAATGGGAAAGCATTTTGCATGGCTCGTTTCGGGGATAACCCTCCACTGCATCAACTTTATGATGTCTTTTAGTAACATACATGAAACTAGACAATTCTATGAAAAAAGACATTACGCTACCTCTGCTCATTTCATGAGCAGCTGCTGTAGTAGCCCTTGTGATAACATCAGCTGCATTTTCATCCAAAGTCAACAATAATATTCAACTGGGCCAGCCTCAGAATAAGGACAAAAACACTTTCTAGCTCTGAAGCAGTCAGGAACATAATTCTAGTCCTTAGTACAGCACACAGCCTCCCACAATCTAGGAAGCTTATATTCTTGATAAAAATAACTTGTACACTCTCATAAACTAAGTATTTTAGCTTCTTTCCTGTAGAAATAACTTCCTCTAGTGAAAAAGACTTTATAATTCCCTTTCCCCTACTTTTTTAAAGACAACAATTCACAGGTACTTTTTTTTTTGTATCTCCATAAGGAATTAATCATTGCTAGTTTGGAATATCACATGTATCCAACAGGACAGTTCAGGAAGTAACAGAAGCTGAAATAATAGTTCACTGCTACCAAAGGCAGTATTTCCATCCTTCTCCTAGACAGAGCCTCATTTATTTGAGGGTCACATAAACTACTGACAAAACTTATCTATTTGGTGAGTCCATTTCAGAGAGCTTAGGAAACACCTGTCCTTTTTCCTTTTTTTGGCCAAGTTAGTTTTCTGTTCAGTAAGGAGTCAAAAGTACATCACAATCAGAAGAAAAAAAAGGCAAGAGCAGAATCACTCCATTCTGGCACAACCCATCACAAAACAAAATCCACCTCCACCAAAATAATCTCTAAATAGATGCATTACTCTGCCATTTGTACCATTAGCAGTGTTTGAACTGCTCTCAAGTACAATAAAAATAAAGCATTCTCAGTCTAATTGTGGACAGTTTTTTAGCTGACCTCTTAGTCACTGTACGAAGATTATAAACAAAATTAGACATAGCAGTATCAGCTTTACCTCATTCCTCAGTCCATTTCCTTTAAATAAAGGCTTCAGCTGTAAACACACCAGGCATACCAAAGGACACTACCAAGCCTCTCTCACAATAACATGCCTAGTTATGAAGGCAAAGGCTGGAACAGAGTTAAGTCTTCATTTGAAGGCTTAAGACGCTACCTTTCTGTACACTTAAGAAATCAGTTTCAACCATAATTCAAAACACAAACACCTGCAAGTTCTATACACAGGTGAATATAAACCAAAGTTGTGTGACAGCATAAAATCTGAACCCCATTCTCATCATCAAGATGATAAAAAAATGAACAAAGAAAAAAAATAAATTTAAAAATCCATACCTTTTCTTGGAGGTAGTTCACCACTTTGTGTTAGTTCTGTTCCAGGATATACAATCTCCCCATCTTTTACCATCTCATTCCACAAGCCACATAGTCCATCTCGTGTAAAAGCGAGCTGTTAAAAATAATACAGTACATATAGTTACACACAACAATTTTCTCTCAAGTCAACTCAAGCTAAGAAAATACACCAAATTTTCTATTTTGTCCCAGAAGAAAGAAAACACATATATCACTTCACTGGTATATTCATTGTGTGTGTGCATGATAGGGATTTAAATGATCTTCAGGATCTCTAATTCTCTAGCGCTACTATTTTCAGAATAAAAGCTCAAAATAGTAATGTTTAAATAGGCTCAAATACAGCAAAATGAATTCTCTTTCAGTGAAAAAGTCTCATCAAAAGTATGGATTTAGTCACCTCAGAATTATCGATACATTCAAGACAACATTGTGCAATAATCTGGGGGGCATGGAGTGGGGTGTCCTCTTCCCCTTCAGGAAAAGCTATCTAAACAAAGCCAAGCTGCATAAAGTCACAAAGTAGGGAAGTATGAAGAAAGTCACTACAGTCACCTCTCCAAACCAGCAACTGAAGAGGGGGGGACTCAACCAGAACACACCATCAAGGCACAAATTCAGAAATTTATTTAACCAGTTTAAGCAGGTCCTGCTGTGCAAAGCACTGCTCACAGCCCTCTCTTCCTTCCAGCTGCTACAACACTCCCTCTCACATGCCAGCTGATGCACCTGCGTGACTGTCTGCTGAATCACATTACGGAACCCATCAAGGCCAAAACCAGCTGTGCCTGCGGGAAGAGTGAAGAGCCAGGCCACCTCAGCCTCAGCATAGGTCAGTTCCCAAAGCACTGCGTGTGCAATAGAGCAATTACTTGCGATGGAACAAACAGCAGAGCTGTGATAGCTGGAAGTGCTCATGAAAGCACCGGCTGTAATGGGACTCTCCTAATGATTTATCAGTTTGGATCTCCCTTGAAGAATCCCAACAACCATGACTTGTCTTCTACTGATGTTGCTTTACAAAATGCTGCAAAACAGGTGTCAGCATCCCAAGCAAATTCCCTAATAACCAACCTACAATTTGCAACCATGCAGCATAAGGGAGAAGGGAAGTACCCGAAACTGAAAAACAGAACACCTTTTAGCATATCGAAGTGGTGCAGTGGAGACGTTAAAAAAAAGCCACACCACACTGCTAGAGGCTTACTTAGAAGCAACTTCGTGTTATATAACCAGTATTCAAATCCTAAGTGCTTTAACTGAGAAGCAATACAAGAATGTTACCACTGTAAAATACCTACCGTTATTGATAGAAGTCTGCTTATGCTTTACTTTGACCTCCTTTCTAAAGATATTTTAATGATTAAAGATTACAGGTTTTAAGAGTCACAACTACCAGCAGGAAAGTCATTTGCTGATCTAGCTAATCTCAGCTAATATGAAGAATGAAAGAAAAGCTGCATGTTTTGACACCACTGTAACATACTAAATTACCACAGTAGTTTCTTGACTTCATATTGCATACTTCAGCGATTCACTCCAACACATATTAATGATTTCAATCGGGTTTTTTTCAGCATAAAATATGAGCTGACATATTGTACATAGTTGTCACTTGCTGTTTTCTGACCTCAGGGGGATAACAGGGAAAAGAATCACACAGCATGAGCTAGATATTATTCAGCTTCTCTGCTATCCATCAGTTGGGCAGCACCAGAATCACACCGTGACCATGCTGTAATGAAAGGTAAAGTCCCTGTTCTTCAGAGTAGACAGCACGGAGTTTTTGAAAAGGTGCTTTGTTTTGCTAAATGCTTTATATTTGGCTTAATTTTTTTTAACATTGTAATAGTCTGAAGTTACATTTTAACAACTGGGAAAAAAAAAATTAAAATCTATCAACCATTCACCATCAGCTGAATTTCTTGCATTGTTCTACAGTCTGTAAAACTATTTAAAAAATAAATGGTGTTCACTTTCTCCTTCATCAGATGAGGTCCTATACATTAGTGGGGCAGTTAAGGAAATTATTTTTAGCTATTTTTGCAGGAAAAAAATTGTGAAACACAACAGTTTCACTATTTTTGGCTCATATGTCATAGAGGGTTTTTTTAAACATTCAGCCGCTGAATGCTAAGCTTACCTATGCTAAAATACAAGCTTAAAAAATAGTGAATGAGGGAACTGTGCAGATGGGTTGCATAAATTATGATTTTCATAAAGTTAAGATTTTTGTCTGTTAAACTGTCTTGTCATCTACTTTATTCTACATTCTCAGATCACCTTGGTGTGGAAAATGATTCTCACAGCCTTGAAGCTTACAATCTAAAGGCCTAGAGGCTTCAAATTCAAGGTTATTCCCAATAAAGCAATGCTGCATTTCAGAAAACTTACTACTTCTGTAAGCATTGCTGTAAAGTAGAATCAAGAATTGTTTTCCCCATTTTAATCTCTAACGCTTTCACATTGCACAAGCTTCACCCAAGTCTTCCAAGAAACTAAAAACTGCAAAAGTAAACAAAATTTCTTCTGCCTTGGGATTGGTGTTCAAATTCTTATCAAAGTAATTTTCTTGGTATGTCGCATAAAGATAGAGCAACCACCAAGATTATAGGTCAGAGGGAGTTCCTCCTCCTTCTCCTAGTATCTCATGTGGAAGCTTACACCATAAGCAGCCTTCAGATAAACAATTTTGCTTTTACTCAGGTTGCCATTAACATTTTGACAGTGGTATGTGTTGGAGGAACAGGAAAAGGAGATATGCTTCAAAGTAAAGGAACACTGGACTTATTTTGTAGTAATAAAGCAACCATTTGAAAGGACAATTAAGAAGCAATATTTACAACCAATTCATCTGTCATAACTGAGGACAACTCAATTCCAACTAGGATGAGTTCACTATTAATCTACCCAACATTGAATTGCCACTATGATAGCCAGAAGTGAAAGAAGTCTGAGTTTCTAAGTGATAAATTATTCATGCAATTTTGTTTTCATGATCCCAAAATTCTAAAACCATAATAGAAGCTTCACAACAACTTTAAGAGAAATATTTCCCTTAACTAACAGAACGGGGAGGAGTGGCTGATATGCCAGAGGGTCATGCTGCCATTCTGAGGGCCCTCAACAAGATGGAGAAATGGGCTGACAGGAACCTCATGACGTTCAAGAAGGGGAAGTGCAAAGTCCTGCACCTGAGGAGTAACAACACCAAGGCACAAGTACACACTGGGGGTAATTCAGCTGGAAAGCAGCTTTGCAGAAAAGAACCTGGGGGTCCTGATGGACGCCAAGTTGAACATAAGCCACCAATGTGCCCTTGCCACAAAGATGATTAATGGGTGTCCTGGGCTGCAGTAGGAGGAGTGTTGCCAGCAGGTCAAGGGAAGTAATCCCTCCCCTCCTTTCAGGCCACACCTGGAACACTGGGTCCAGTTCTGGGTTCCCCAGCACAAGACACGGACATACTGAAGACAGTTCAATGAAGGGTCACAAAGACAATCAAGGGATTGGAATATCTCTCCTATGTAAAAAGGCTGAGAGAGCTGGGACTGCTTAGCCTCAAGAACAAAAGGCTCAGGGGGGGCTTATCAATGTACAACCTGAAGGGAGGGTGTAAAGAAGATGAAGCTAAGCTCTGCTTAGTGGTGCTCAGCAGCAGTGGACACAACCTGAAACACAGAAGGCTCCCTCTGAACATCAGGAAACACTTTTTCACTGTGAGGGTGACCAAGCACTGGCACAGGTTGCCCAGGGAGGCTGTGGAATCTCCATCCTTGGAGATATTCAAAAGCCATTCGGACATGGTCTTGGGCAACAGGCTCTAAGTTGCCCTGTTTGAGCAGGGGAGTTGGATCAGATGAGCTCCAAAGGTACCTTCCAACCTCAACCGCTTCTGGTTCTGTGAAACTAGCAGTTGAATATAACACTGAGTCAACTGTATGGTATACAAGCCAAGTATCTGCTTTGACTACACAATCCTGCTTTTCTTTCTTTCTATAGTGTTTTAAGACTATCTTATCCAGCACAAGCACATACACCTTTCTCCTTTTGCTTCCATCGATACTCCTTGCATTGAGTCATTCATCTGAACGGAGTCTATGAACACATCCAAGTGCTAAGAAAGAAGAACTAGAACGTTGTTAAGAAGAAACTTGGAAAACATCTCTTTGGTTTCTATTTTCAAAAAAAATATTACTCTTCAAAATTATGGCTCTTCTTATACTCAATTGTTTAAAGAAAGTTCACGAGGCAAGCAATGGTGCAGTGCGAGAGAAGAAAAACACATTTGGTGTCTCCATTGTTTCTGATGTACTGGGGCTGCAAGTAGAAGAGTACCTACCTGTGTTTTGCTAAGTCTAACAGTCTCTCACTAGATTGCTTGATTTCTGTGGGCATTTCTCTCTCTAGTAATTTAGTAACTTCACTTGTGAATGTTTAAAGGGATGAACTCGACAAACTCAGTAAATTAACAAATTAGGAATAATTAAGCTTTCACTGAACTTTTGCAACTGGCAACAGTTCCAGAGATGCACACTTTGTACAAACCCCATAAGGATCCCAAGTCCCTGTGCTTGCCTACCACCTACCTACACACTGACTTCCTATGACCTAGAAAACAGCAACATCATGCTCCATCACCTCTTATCATTGCCTTACAACCTTGGCATGTATCCTTATCCTCCTACTCATTCCACCAAATCAAATGCCATTCCCCTTGCCCAAAATCTCCCTTCCTCTTCCCATGACATCTGACCTCCTCTCAGATAAGACAACAGCCACATATCCTCATCTCCTACACACCTCACCTTCACAAATCCCAACCCACTTCCACCATTGTGTCAAACGAGTCCAATACATGAGAAATGGTCTGTAATGGCCTCACTCTGAAAGTCCACAGAAAATTCCTTTTTAACATCCAAGGCAGAGGCAAACACAGCTGCAACATCACAAATATGCCTGTATCTGGAACTCAAGGACACTCTGAGAAGAAACAAGGGGGGAGTGCTGTGGGAAGCAAAGACAGAATTGCAGAACTGCGGGAAGCAAAGGTATAATTGCAAAAACAGATGTGTGAATAAACTTGCATGTGTGGCTTAGTGTCACAGTAGCCACTCCTCCTGGCTTAGGCTGGCCCCCTGAGTCAGGAGTGTGCACTTTTTTGGGGTAAAAAGTCTCGCTCATCGGGAGGTGGGAGAGAGGCAAGACAGACCACCAAGGACCACGTTGCCTCCACGGGGATGCCCCCTACAGTAAAGCCTGCCCCCCACTTCTCGCAGTGACTGCCAGAGCTGGCCTCTTGGTCATCGCTGGACCTCTGTTGGGGGTGGTAAGATAAACTCTAACCTTGTGTCATTTGTAACCTTGACTCTGTGTGTGTGTTATAATTAATAAAATCCTGACTTAGTACATGTTTTGCCTCCTCGTTCTCAAATTGGAATCCCCAAACTCTGGAACAACCATTCGTCACACATTCTCATCCCCAGACCACATCTTGTTCTCTGCACCCGTAAGGCATGTATCTCACTCACCAAAGTCATAGCTTCCACATAGACACAAGTCTCAGCCCTGCTCACTTATCCCAAGGCAAAAAAGCAAGGGCCTAAGCAGCCTTCAAAGTGAACTTCTACCCTACTGTGAACTAGGAAGCCCCCGGTCTAATCTTTTGCTAATCTAATCTCTGCAGTTAAACCATAATTTAGTCTGTCTGGCACAGCATTTTAATCAAGCCAAAGGGGTATCTAGTTTGGTTGCTGGCATATGCTGCTGCCACCTCCAACAGGGCTGGCAGCAAAATTCCCATCCATCTCCATCAACTCGGAAGAATAAGGCATTGGCATTAATGTTTCCTTACATTTCAAGAAAATTAGATCTTGCAAGCATAACTGGATAGGCTTCTAAGAATTCTCAAAGCACCACTACAAATTTGATTTTAGTAAGGTATTTTAAGAATAAGCAGCAGTTGTGATTTTGTTCTAAAGTCATCTGTTTAAGTCGGAGAAAGCTTACTCCATGTGGTGCAATAGATTCTTGATGTGTTTTCACAAACTCTCCTGCAGAAAGCATAGGGGCCTCTGTAAAAATTCACCTGAGCTCAAGAAAAATGAAGCTAAGAAAAGAAAACGACACAAAAGGCCAAAGACTCATTCAGGTAGGATTCCTGATTATGTAAATTGCACTGAAAATTCAGTAAAGTGACTTCATAATCACAAACTGTCATTATGGATTTAAAATAGAAGCTAGTTAAGTAATCTTCACATCAGAATTGCCAGCAGGAGGGAGCAGGAGGGAATCTGTTCTTCCATTCAGTTACTTCTGCATTAGCCATTGGCTGTACTTTAAAGACCACATTAAAAATACTTTTCTTCAGAAATAGATTTAAAAAAAAACAATTTTTTTCAGCCCTTTAATGGTGAAAAAAAAATCACAGAAGAGTAAGTCCTTTTCCAAGTCTCTCGGTTGTTCATGCTTTTTTGGATCCATTCAATTTGTGTTTCCTTTCTCATTGTTGTCTTCTTCAGTATTTTGTCCTAGCTTCCTTCCTTCCCTGCTGAAGCATGCCCTGAAACCACAGCTGCTTATCACACTTACACAAAGCACAGTGAAACACCATCAGATCTAAACATACTGCTCTAAAGCTCTAACAGCAAAGTCAGGAAAGTTCAGCAGCCCCACATTACTTCAACAGATTTAGGGTTAACCAGAAATGTCCACATAACCACAGTCTTTCATTTGCTGAAAAAATTTATTAACAGTTAATGGTAATATGCAAAGAAAAACTACACAATCCCCTCAAACTTAGAAGAGAAATTCTCTAACTTTCTCCATTTGCAGAACAGTAGTTCTGTCTGAGCCCAAGTAATTGCATAAACAACTAATGTAATTTCTCCAACATATCACTCCACATATGGTCCTTACCCCTCCCACTGGAAATCACTTGGGAGGGACAGCATTACTCCATTTTTTAAATAACTACAAAAAAAAACTATTGCAAACTTCCCTTCCTTTCAAAATGTAGTTCTCATTTGTAGTTTGCTATAAGAACTCCCACATAAGACCTTCATTTTTTTTTCCATCAGAAAACCAAAACTAAGAAGAAAATTAACAGGAAATCAACAAAACAGAAAACAACTTCCAGTAATTTCTTGTTTTTAATAGTCAAGACATCATTTATTTACATTACCTCCTTACAAGCAGAGACACCAATCTAGAAAAGTGGGATTTTCATGAAAATCAAAATGCTGAATTTAACTTTGAAGAGAAGGTAAAAAGATTTTAGACCAATGTAACTCTTACAAGGTGGCTGATTTTTAAAAGCTCACTCATCTCTGGCGCAAAATAAGATGACGGAATAGCCTGTCAAACATGGATTCAATGAAAACTGATGAAAATGCATCATATTCCTCCTGTAGAGCTCTTGCACCTTGACTGTTGCCTACAGTTTTTTTCCACACTACAGGAAAATGAAAGTTTTTCCCCCCTAGCCCCTGTTATCACGCACAATCACTCTCCACAGGATTCAGAATACACAGACCAAGCAACGCCGCTCGAACACATGCATGCATCCATTAGCTGACAGCAGTTCTAGTTTCTCCTTATTCAGCCACCACGTGAACTGAAGTTCTCTGTAGAAGGTTCTACATTAGTAGTACAGTACATCTATTTAATCAGAATTATTTAAGCACAGTTTGATTCAGGAAACTGGGTATCTAGGTTTAAGTCAACAATTTTAAACTTGCCTTCTGTTTGCATATTTTTATATTTTTCTATTTAACAAAAAAAGGATGTCTTCCTTGGAAACAGCCATTAAAACACAATCTCCCATTACACACAGATTTTGCTATAGATGTGATGGTTCCTACTGGTAACAGACATAAATAGGCAGGTGTTTTTAAATGTATTCATTCAAACCTAAAAAAATAAATTGGAAATTTAAGTGATACATTAACCTGGCTGTCAACTACATTGAACATGATCCATGAAAAAGTGGCCAGTACTAAAATCCACATTTTATAACTTGATAGGATTATTTTATTAAAGGTGATATTATACACGTATTATTTATATATGTAATATGAGAACATATTACATATTATAGTACTGATGTTACCTGATACGGAGCTGAGCTATCCTAATTTTTCAGCTGCTGTAACAGTTTGTGTTTTTTCAGACAACACAGAGTATCTTGATTTTGCTCCACCAGGAAATCTCGATTTTTAATAAAAGAAATGTTTCTAATCACTTCAAAATTATACTAGCAGCTATAAATCATGCAATAATAGGTCAATTAATCACAAAGTCTGCAAAAAGACATGGAACAGTTATGCAGTGCACTTGGATCTCTGTAGAGCATTTTGGCTTCCTATAATACTACTGATTAGTTTCAGATAAATGAATATAAGCAAAAATACATTGTCAAGATACAGTTCCATTAACTTTTCACACAAGTTAATCCTGCAGGCTAGCGGCTCACTGCTATTACAAAATGGCTTGTATCTTTGATATACTCTTAAGAACAGTAATAATGTGCACTGGCTTTGTCTCTAAACAGTAACATCCCAAAAATGAGTAACAGTATTTACACTTGGCCTAGATGCCAGCTGGAAAAGTGATGCACGCAGGTGATTAAACACAATCCATGATAAAATCCACATGTTATTTTCTTATTATATTAATACCACTATATTACAGACTTATTAATGCACACAGTATTATAATATCATGTATTACACTTAATGTAACATCAACTTGAGCTAAAGCAAAAAGGAATCTGATGATTTTCAGAGAGATTTCACTGGCTTAATTGTACAGTAACTGCCACAGCCATCAAGTCTAAAGATCAAACTCTCTGGCAACAGTCAGACTTTGGAGACTATTACTCACCAAACGAAACATTTCACTTCCCATTCTAGCTACACTTCCCAAATTTTGCAAAAACTTTATTTAAAAATACAAAAACAATTTTAAAAACTAATAAATCTCTGTTTGTCTCTTAAGGTAAGAATTCCCTGGTATAATTCTGTTTCTTCAGAGACTTTCACCTACCCACTCTTGGGACTGCTGTACAATGAAAAGTTAAAAACCTAACTGCAAAGTAAAGAGTTTCAGGGTCAACTCCTAACAATAATTTCTAGGCAAGCTGCTTTAATTCACATAAATTGGTGTGTCTTTCTTCAAACCTCTACTAAGTATTATGCTCATCTTTGAAATTCCTGTTGACAGTCTCTTGAACATCAATGAGGCCCTTTTATAGCTTGCCAGTAAAACACACACAGTAGGAAATCAGCATACTCAGTAGAACTTAAAGGATTAAGAGACAGGATTTATACCTATAAGGAATTTCACACACAGCTAGGTCATGCTAGTCAAGCAGTAGCGAAAATAGTCCACCACACAACAGAAAAATTTCCCAGAGCCCAAAACCCTTTACTTAACAGAAGACATGCACCGTTTAATACATTAAAAAGGAGCAATTTGGGACTCACACGCACACTTTTTAGAATACTGAACACATACATCCAGACCGAGTTCTGTGATGAGGACCTCTGTAATTCCAGAAACAGTTAACCTAATAAGAAAATTGTATTATACCCAGGAGGCCTGGCTAGTCTTCAGATTCCAGAGAAGTGATGTTTGCGTCCAGCAGATCACAAATAATTACTGTTCTCTTATTTCATTAATCTCATTATTTTGACTACAGCATGATTGGAAGAAGACAAAGGGAGCACCCTGGCAATTAGAGTCTAGCTTGTTATTACTCAAAGAACTCTTATTTATGAAAGAGCTTGTTCACAGAAATTTGTTACAAATTATGTTTTTATTAATAAAAGGAATTATTACAACACATTAACTACACAGCAGTTCCATAAAAGACAAGTATTTCATTGCAGTTATACAAACTCCGTTGAAAATAATCCTTAAATTTTGGATGGCAACTGAAACCCTCCTATCAAAAGTTTACATGAAAAGAAAAAAGAGACCTAGAATGAGAGGCAAAATCTGACAAATCACATGAACAGTCACATTTTGCACCCCATATAATACAGAAAAAAAAAATTGACAATGCATGGTCAGCAGCTGCTACGAAGACTTCCACTTTTCCAGCTAAAATTTTCCTCTACAATCACTGAAGCAACGTATTTGTTATCTAGAAGCCAGTTTGAAGGGAACAAAAAATATTTACGTATTTCTTAATATGCTTATGTTCAAATTGTTTTTATTACATTTATTTGCCACCATAGCCAAAACATTTATCTTTGGATCAAAATTTCTACTTTGGTAAGAATAAAAAATGAAAATACAACTAATCTAGCCAAATCAAGAGTAAGCCCTGTCATTTGATAGCATTTTCACACAAGACCTACTAAATAATGTAACCTCTAAGGCTGAATCTGTCACTTCTGATTCCAATTTAGCTTGTTTGATGTAAAATACTGGAGAAAGGATGCTTTTGAATCACAGTCGCTTGGGGAAAAGCCCTTGCCTAACCACAAGAACCATTCAGACAATCAGCATGTAATTTTGGGTAAAGTCACTCTGGATTCAATTTTTAAAATTTATTATTATTACTAATCTGTAACAAAGGAGCAACACTGACTGCCCCATCTCAACAAGAACTTCTGAGTTTTGAGCAGGAACTTGGAAAGGTTATTCAAAGTAAGGTGTCTATATGCAGTATCTGGGGTAAGGAAGAAGACAGGCAAGACAAGGACTCGCTATGGTTACCCATTTCACCTGAAACAAATGCAACTGACCCAACTCTATATTTTCCACTTAATTTTCAAACCTGAACTGAGAAAACATGACAGTATCCTCATCCCTGTATCACACAACTGTGATAAATAAACAGACCCTCTTCTAAGACAAAACAAAACTTCCACCAAACACCAGCTCATTTCAACAAAAAAAACCCCTTCATTTTAACCATTTATATTTGGCAAAAAGTTAACTCCCTTCAGAAAGGACAACATTTAAAGGAAGCCCACACCCATGATACAAACAACTACAGCAAAGCTAATCTGAATTCTTCAAAGTATAAACTAGATTTCCACCACCTTTCACTTCAGCTGCCAGACCCCATGCAGGCAAGAAGCTCACCGTGAGCCCAAAGGAAGAATGTGGAGCTGCAGCAGTAAGGCTGCATGTTCACCCGTGTGCACTCTGCAAACCTAACACACACATGCAGCTTGTTTCTAACTGGGCTGACAACAGGGATCTATATGCAGCTCAAAATGAGTTGCTTTTCCTTCAAGATTAGTTCTAAATCCGCAAAAAATCAGAAAACCCCACACACCCATGCCGAGGGCAGCGCTCTGCGTGCCAGCTATTTGGGCTAAAAGCATCCCTGGTCTGAGCCCGACAGGCCACACGACCAAGCCCTTACCTGTAAGTCTGTCTTCAACCATTTGGAGTCAAACCGAGCTTGGGCAGCCAGGCAGAAGGGCTCCGCAGCCATGGTTCCTGCCCCAGCCCCCTGTCCCTGCCGGCTGGGCAGCCCGACCTGCGGCAGAAGGAGAAGAGCATCACTGGGCACACGAAGCCGGCCCCGCACGGCTGTTTTGGGGCGGACTAGGGCGGTTTCCACTTCATCTTCGCAAATTCACGGCGAACCAGGGCCTCCCCCGGCACCGGGAGAGGAGCCCGCTCCCCTTCCCACCCAAGGCCTGCGGGAGGCGGCCCCCGCCCGCGGCCTAACGCGGCCCCCCCAGCCCCGCCTGAAACCATCCCTGGCCGCGGGTTACGCAAGCCAAGGGCCGGCACCAAGCGATCACCGGGGTCACTCCGGGCCTGGGCCGCGGCCGGGGGGGCGGGGAGGAGGTAC
>VZRW01000875.1:175285-206101 GCA_013398125.1 Aegotheles bennettii | reverse complement strand
GGGGCGAGGGGTGTGGGGGAGCCCTCACGGGTGGGTCTGGAATAGCAAAAAATCAGCCTCCTTGTGGGTATCTCCTTTGGGATTTAACAAAAGAGGGTGGGGGGGTTTCATAAAGTCCCTTTAGGGACCATCTGCAAACTGTACATTTCTTAACAAATAAAATTAACCAAAAAAGAAAGGTTTGAAGTGTTTGTGTGGTGAAGGGTCGGGCCTGAGCAGCTCGGGGGCGGGCAGCGGCAGAAAGAGCCTCGCACATCTTCCCTGCTTCCTCCAGATAAATGGGAAATCTGGTTCCCATGGACAAACACAGTCACCTACGTGTCTCGTCTTCTGGGCCTGTGGTCAAATCACTGTTATTATCCATTAAAGCCAAAAGTAAATGAATCGGAATGAGGGGCACGCTAAAACCAGGGGCTCGCGTTTTCTGGTCCACCTCTTACAACACCTGCACACAGCACAGAGTGCTCTGAAAATGGCCGGCTCGGGCAGGAGGCCTCTTGTTTGTTATAACTGTGGTGGAGAAGCCATGCCCGCTCCTACAAGAGAAGAGGCACCGTGAAGGTGTGGGATGCTGAGGAACAGAAGAGTGGCAGTTGCACATGGGATCCGTGTAAACCACAAAAGCCTGAAGGCAGTAGGATTGGCGGAATGAATGGTGCCCTCACCTCACCTCCCTGCAGTGCCAACTTGTAGCACTGTCAGGCAGGCCCAGAGGAGGTGGGGAAGAACAGACACTGGTTGAATAAAATAAAACTATCCCGGTAATCTAAAGCAGAACAGGCGGAAGGAAGAGAAGTATCACTGGACAATCCGGGCAGCACCGTATTTCTTTGTGTTTCACTTGTGACATAAGTTCTGACACATTTCACTTGTTCATAAGTACTGACAAGATCTGTCTCAAAAATTGAGGCAGTTGCATTCTCAGGTCACTAAATATAAAACCTTAAAAGCCAACAAACAAATAGCAAGAGTGAACTTTTGTTTTAGTCAAAAAGGACCAAAAATAAGCAAGCATATGTTTATATAAAAGCAGTATCTAATTCTACCTGCAGGTATTCCAGGTATAAGCATCAAATCTTTACTAATTAATAATTATCTTAAATGTGTTGAACTCTAGGGAATCCATTCTAGTTATAACAGTGGTGGAATGTGGGGCATTTTTTTCTCTCATTAGTGAATATCAGTAGTTGTTACGCATGCGAATGGGACACAAAACCATTTCTGTAAGAGCAGTGCCTAACTGTTCACTGCAGGACAATGCCTTTTTTGTTTGTAATTTTTTTCAAGAGCCATTTGTGTTGAGCTCTCCCACTGAGTTTGGAAGCCTTTGTGTATTATTATCCACAAAAAGCAAAATCCAGTCCACTCTGGGCTTAAAACAAGTCTCAAAGAATTTCCTGGCTTACTTCTCAGTGATAAAGGCTTTCCCAAAGAAAGTGAGAAACTTTTACAATTAGACTTTATTATTTTAATACTCTGAACTAAACTGTTGGCCAAAATTTCAGTTTTATGCAACTGAAAGTTCATGATGAGGCCCATTATTTCTTTATTATTTTATTTGTAAAGAATGCAAATGAGTCAATACGTATTATTATGCCACACCAGTGCTTTCTGCAGGGGGAAAGCAGGACAGGAAGAACACAGGAACATTCTCCTCTTTCCCACGTACACTAGTATTTCTAAATAGTCACAATGGCAATTCCTACTAGCCATTTGTATTACTGAATAAATATTATTTACCATAAGGAGAAGAATAACCAGACATGTTCAGAAACCCAAGCCTCTTGCAATCGGTATCCTAACCCTCTTTCCTCAAGCCTCCTCAGGACAACGAGACAAGATCTTCTGTCTCGGTGCACGGCTTTCTGCTCCTTTCTCACTTTCAGAAGTAACAATCCCGCCACTTCTTATCTTTTTCTCTAATATATCTCTGTTCCAACCCATATCCTTCACATTCATCTATACTTCCAAGGTGATTTCACTCCCACCTTCACTGGACAGTGCTACTTACCTGTTCTAGTTTGGAAACCGTATTGTTCCTCCATTAAACAGAATTAGGTTAACCTCTCCCTGCCTGATTTTAAATTATGAATGTTACTTAGGCCCAAGATTTCAACAAGTTCTTCTTTTATGACAATTTTTCTTTGCAAAAACAGTCTTGTGTGAATCACACTATGTTGCAGAGCTGACACAGCTCAGTTGCAGAGGTGGTGCTGGAAAAGCAATTCAGAGTAGAGAACTGAAAAAAAAAGGAGGGTGGAGCAACTAAAAACTGTCACAATAAAGCCAGTTTCCACAGGTAGCTAATTAGAATCCATTATTAATTACATTTTGCATAGTTAATTATTTAAAAGATTAGAATTAATCCTGTCCTTGTTAAAGCAAGCAGTTACGTTTTCAGCAACTTCATTAAGCTCAAAAATTCAGCCTCATATATCCTTTATTTTTTTCTTCCAATGCCAACCACACTAGTTTTCAGTCTCCCAGAAAAACACAATCCCAAAAGCTTGCTTTCCAGGTTGTGTCTTCCGTTACAGAAAAGAAAGGTTCCTCTGCTTTCCCCAGGCCAGTCCAAGTGTTTTTATCTAGGGAGTCTCCCACTTTACAGCCCAAACCAGTCTGATGTGTTTTCATCCTACATCGCTGAACTCGACAACAATAATGAATTCTCTGTGGCTGTTCCTGTTATTTCTTTAAATTATCAATTCAAAATAATCATAAAATATCTCAGATGGAGGTTGTTCTCTGACTTGCAAAGTAGCTTTGGAAGTGCCAGTTTGAGTATGCTCACTAGACAGATCTTCAGGAGACTTTGGAAATAAACACTACATAAATATTCAAATATCCATTGCAGACCTGTTGAAATTAAAAGTATTTGATATACAGTAAGGGATATATCAGATACTCAGATGGGAAATATATTCCATATGGTAAAAAATAGCGACCTCTGTAAGCTCTCTATCATTTTCAAATTAAATACAGGGATTAACTTAAAGCCAAGCAGAATATGTTTGCATTTAAAAGGCCTTTTCAGTTACAGGAATGTTCTGTATAAGATTTGCTAATAAAGTAATCTAAAGATATATTACAATACTAAGCTACACTAATGAAACTGTTCTCCAACAAATACACTAGATTTGTGAAATGATCAAGATATAATTTAAAAATCCACCCAAACTTTAGGGCAGTAAAAATCGACAAGGTATTACACTGGAAATTGCAGTGTATCCTCACTATTACACTAACTTACGTATTGAGAGCAGAATTGTTCTGTATTATCATAATACCATGCAAATAGGTTATCAGTATTTGAATATATTCTATCTGACAGGAGGCTAGTTGCCTAGTTAACATTTACAAATTAACCCATCAATGGGCAATACAGCATGCTTCCCAGTCACCTAATATGATGGAGAGATGTTCAGTAAGCACTTTGAGCAGCAAGAACATTTTGAATGTTGAGTTTAAGCAAATAAACATGACTGTTGCCTTTTTTTCCTAAATTGTTATGCACAGCATAGCTCATTGGAGAAGACTTAGAAACAAGATGGAAATGATTTGGCAAAATGAGAAAAGCATTAAATCTGTTAGATCTCTGAAATAATAAAGTCTATGCCCTTTAATTTGGGTAGGTGGATGCAGCAGGATGAAACCTCACTAGAGAGAGATGGGAACAGTATCCTTTAGCCAATAACCAAAGCATGAAAAAAATCTCCTAATATATAAGAAGGAAGCATGATGCTAATTTTAATTCTCTCCATCTAGAAGCTACCAAGTATTGAGTTTCTCCTAATGCCTGGAAGGTGGCCAAAAGCACTTTAGCTTTTATACATTGCTTAATATATAGGGAAACACTTCATGAATGCTGATAGGAATCATTTAAGTGGAAAAAAGAAAGCAGTATTTCTATAAAGGATTTGTTAACCTAGAGCCATATGATATCCTTTCATATAAAAATGCTTCATAAGGAAAAAAACTTACTTAAAAAAAAAGTTAGAACATGTTGGACTTATGCCATGTTTTGTCCTTGCTGTAGGGTGTTGGGAGTGGCACTAGCAGCTGAATAGAAAGGTTGAGGACAGGTTGGTCAAAGCACAAGCATAGGGATATTGGCTGGGGCAGGGGGAGGAAGGAAGGGAATCAAGACAAATTGTTAGGTCTGTCCTTAATATGTAAAATGAATACCAGCCCAAAATACCATCAGTCATCTTGGCTTATGAATCAGGGGACTGTCCACAGCTCCCTTTCCACATGTGTAAGGACTATTGTGGAGAATCTCTGCTGTGTTTCAGCAACATGCCCATTTATAAAGGGAGTTTTCTGCATCTCTTCTGTTTTGCCAATCCCCACCCCACTTACTACGATTTCAGAAACTGTTTAATCCTCAAGGGAGAATCAGGTGCTATTTCAGACATGCTAATGTATATTGCACCCTTAAAGTGCAACAATGTTGCACATGGCACAAAGATGCCAACAATGTTGGTGATCTAAAATTAAGTAATTAGTTCAAACAGGAAAGAAAACAATCTACCCACAGAATGTGTACTTCAGCTCATTCCAGGGCTCCTTTTCTGTTGATTTTGTAGCATGCAAGCACAATAAACTGTTGCAACCAACAGCATTCGCACCTGTTATCTTTTCTGCTTGCAGTACAAGAGTATTAACACCACTATATACTACATAGCAGTTAGACCCATAGTCAGAACCCTAGTTTTGTGTCACCTTTCAGCCAGGTCAGATTTGTCTCTGCCATGTCATTTCAACATATCAGTTACTGGTATTTTTAAAAAATATACCTTGAATGTCTTTTTCATCTTATCCATAATCCTGTGAAAAAATTAGAGCCTAGGAAATCGCAACATTGGGAAATAAGCTTCTGTGAATCTTCTCTTCCGTACTAATTTCAAGTTAGTGCTCCGTTTACAGACAGTCTATCAGATTTTAACAAACATTTTAGGAACCTTTGGTATAAAGTTGGCTGACTGCTCCACTATGATAGAAAGCTGTGATGTCTGTGCTGTGGTTGTGAGACTCCAGCTTTATCACAAAGAAGTTCAGTGTCCATCTTCTACAGGATCCCTACCACTCACACAGTGGCCCCTAGTAATTGTGTGTACTTTTGCCTTTGCGTACACATGCGTTTCAAAACACTAAATGCATGTCTTCCTCCACCACTACATGGATTCCTGCTCCTACTTCTGTCCCAGGTGGACTCTGACTTTCAACATAATACATTTGAGACAGCAATGTTTTCAGAAGTTTTTAGCCTTTGTCTCTCATACCATCAACTCTCTCAATTACTGATGGCTTTTAAAATTCTTTTCAGTTGCTTGTTGATTCTCTCTGATATTGTTATTTGTTAACATATCCTCAAGAGGACCTGAGAAAATCTGAGCTGGCTTTGAAGGCAATATACTACATTTGAAACCAGAGCCAAGAGGTAAATCTAGTCTTTCAGCCTGTTACATTTATAATGAACTACCTCTGAAGCTGACATTAATAAAATTGTTTATTAATATGTCATTAATGAACAACATTTCAAAGGTAAAAAGAGCATAGTTGTGTTACTCTATCATAAAAGGTTTCTTCCTGTTTTGAGGACAGATGCCTCCAATCCCATTTGAAATCCACAGTTGTATTTATTTCTTGACTAGGTAATACAACTGCAGACACAAAGTTTGATGTGGAGTAAGTCAGATATAACTGATTTACAGTGCTATAAACTAGGTGTAATTGGAGGAGTGTCACCAGGTTTATACATCTGACACAAAAATATCAGAAGTAATCCTCTAGAAACACACTATTTTTATTATAATCACAGACTCTCAATTCTCTTCCCACTTACACTGTTGTAAAATACAAATAGGATTAATTTTGGCTAGTATCACCCATTTTAAGCTAGTCCTTTGGACTGTTAGTGCCAGCGACAAGGGGTAGGCACCTCAGATACAACTCATTGCACCCCAAAGCAGGGTGGAGGAATTGCACTCATAAGTACAGGCATCTCTTCACTCCCTACACAGTAAAGAAAGAAAGTGACTTCTACAGCAAGATAATAAGGCTAGAAGAATGGACTTAATACTGATGGTGCTGAGAGTAAAATCTTGTCTTGGCTCTTTCAGTGATCTTTAAGAAAAATATGCAGTAATGTTCTTGATAATTTTTTTCATAAGAAGGAAGGTGACAGGACTCAGATCTCATTTCAAAAATCAATTCTGATACATTAACTCTACTCACTCCAGTTATGTTAGTCCTGTTAAGTTATGTTGGAGCTGGCTTGCTCCCAGGAAATTGCAAACTGGATTTGGTTTGAATTTTATGTGTTGTTTTGACAGCAGAATTCTCTATTCAGAAAATGCTAGTTCAAAATTGTCAGTACAACTTCATTGAAGTATCAGAATAGTTTTCCAGCAGAGAATTATGCTACCCAAGCTTAAACAAATTTGATTAACCTAAGCCACCCCAGCAAAAATAAAAATGCAAATTGAGTGCTTCTTGCCATATAAAGTTGTCATTGTTTAATAGTAAAATAACAAGCTAGGATAAAGTATTTCACATGTACATAAAAAACAAGTTAGGAAAAAAGTAATTCCAAAATATCAGATGACAATATATATAACAAAACAGTTAGTCAATCCACTTGGGAGCCTGCTGGGGAAAAAGCACATCCTTTATGCCTATAGCAACATGTCATCATTTTTCTCAGACCTTTAGCCAACATGAGTTTCACTAGGAGGTACCTGTTACTGAAGACTGTTCTACAGTGAGATTCTTCTCTCAAGCTGATTCTCCAGCACTGAGAAGCTCCAGAAACCTCAGCTTTACAAATTACTTTAGCACATTCTGACCGTTAAGCCTGGTATGAGAACATGCTGGATTGGGGCATTAGAGCAGATTGTTCTCTAGAGTCTTCCTGCTTTCTTACTTCATTCAGTCTTTGGATACAAAAAGAGGCTGCAAACAGAAGTGTTCAATGTCTATTTCCATTATTCATTAACTAGTTAATTAATAGTAAGTATCTTCTACCTTTCCTTCTGGGTACCAGATACAGGAGTTACTCAGACCCCAGTCCAAGAAGCCTTTTAGGTCCTTTTACAAAATTCAGGGATATCCTCCACCATTTAATGCAGTGCTGTCACTAGGAGAAGCAATGCACCACAGAGCAGGGTAGGTGAGACAAAGCTTGACTATCACAGAGTGAAGGCAAATTGAATTGGAAGAAAGCCTGCCTATGCAAATGTTGCTGCACATCAACCAACTCATGCCCTAATTTTCCACCTTTTACAGATTGTCTGGATCATTAGAGACAACGCTAGGGTAACATCCTCACAAGTATGTCAATCTCCTACCTATAATCAGTACAGTAAGGTAGGAGATGCTGGACATACATGACTGTACATTTTCTGGCAGATGTTTCACATGCTCAGAAATTAATATAAGTTTTTATCATCTTCAGTATTTTGAATAAGCATATTTTACATCTGTTTTTAGCATATTTTGCTGTTCTGTGGAAGAGTCACACACTGACTTAGCTGTAAGTTGGCTTCCCTGACAGGCCAATGAAGTCAAAATTAGCCAACACCTTAGCTCTTTATGAGATCAGCAACTAACAGATCTCTGACTAACATAAGCATCGTAAGTGGCTTCACAGATGATACTTTGAGGGGTCAAAACTACATATGGGCAGCAGTTCTGCAGACTTGCATTTATACAAACAGGTATCATTTCAGCAGCTAACACATCACTGATCCCTGTGCATGTAACAAAGGCTTGCTGACTCCGGTCAAGTGGTATTTTAGTAGCCATGGGGGCATCGATATAGCTTTAATATTTCAATGCTCTATTACAAGAAGGAAATAATTTTAGTCCCAGTTCTTTTACAGTTGCTTCTGTATTACTAGACTACATTTTGGTAAATTGGATGCATTTTAGATTACAGTGATCATAAACACAGACAATTTGGATAGACTCTAAATTATGTTTTTCCTTACTTCACTGGCCTATAGTGTCTGATATTAAATCTACATGACAGTCTTGTTAGATTAGTTTAGCTGGAAAGGGCTGCTACTGGGCTAAATTAAGTTTGACCCTTAAAGCATCAAATGTCTGTCGTGTAACTGCAATATCACTAACTTTATTATGTCTAAAATTATTACTACAACAAAACAAAGAAGAAGAAGAATGGAAAAAATACAAAACAAGTAACTCTGCCAGTGAAAATTACTTTGCATGTATTAATTCAACTCTTCTGTTTAGCTTTGCAGAGCCTTGTTTCAGAACTGTGCTGGTGATAGAAAGTAAAAGTGATTTTACACTGTAAGACCCTTTTGCCTGTTATGCAAATATTACATTCAAATTTAGCTCTCAGCAGCATCCCATATGCTTCCTTGACACACCCATCCTGGACTTGAAAAGAAATGACAAATGGTGTACAGTTAGTCTTCACTAACAACCCAATGGTAAATAAAATAACAATCAATCCATTTTTTTCACTGATCAATGCCATTTATAATGAAAGCATCTTGCAGAGCCATCTTAAGTGCTCAACAGAATTCATCCTCTAAATATTACAGCTCTTGAGCAGTCCTGGTTTTCTGTGTTTCACTCAAGACTATTAGCATGCCATACAGGCCACACAAGCTTTACTATTTTAATCTCTATAATGTGTAGTAATTTGTTGTGGACTTCAATAATAATATATCAGCCAATTTCAGTTTGATTTTTTTTTTGTAATTTGGCACAATTCTGAACTAAATTCATATTCCTGGCTTCTCCTATTTGTGTTATGAACATTAATGTAAATATTTATTTTGAAATCCATTCAAAAGCCAATGTATTACATGAAAGCATGTGATAACCAACAAGGTTTCCTTAACCAACAATGTTAAGGAAAGTACAAGAGAGCAGTCTCAGTACAGAGATCATGAGAAGGGCACTAAAGGGAAATTGAATATTGTAACTAAACAGCACAGGCCAAAACTTCTGAAGGAAAAGCAGCTTGGTAGCCATCTGTTTGACCACTATCCACTTGGATGAGATGTTATAGACTGCCTTCACAACTTGCATGATTTGAACTCTGCAAACATTTTCTGTCTACTGTACTGCTATGTCATGGCTATTTCTGGAACAGTTTTATTGTTGCCTATTTTGAACAGAACCTCTCATAAATTGCTTAGATTGCTAAAAATATTCACCAGGATTTACAGTATACTGCATAAGCAGATGAATGACCTCCAAAGTACTTTGACAAAAATCAATTAAAAATTTTTGAATTTCAGCAACCAGATGGCCAAAGCTGGGACTACATCTGGACTGCTAAAAGTTTTAAGAAAACCCTGTAATCTCAGTGTGTAAAAATATTACAAGTAAAATCTCAAATTATCCCAATGATCTTGAAAAACCTCTTTCCAGTTCTAAAATAGCCTTATTGGAATAAAGGATCAATGTCTGGGAGAAGAGCCAGAGATTTATGCAACCATTACATTTGAAACTGTACAACAGGGTTAACAGCTTGGCATATTTTGGAACTCATCCACTTCACCATACCCAGGACATTGTGGAGAACAAGGACAGGAGAGGGTGATTTTTACTCGCCCTACCATTATTGAACAAAAGAAAGATTTTAGGAGGTGCAGCACTGGCTGGGTGCCTTACAGATAATGAGGTTCTTATTTCCCGTACTCTACCTGTATATTTAGAGGTGGCATTACACTGCAGCAGTTAAAAAAATACACTAAATAAATACACATTGCAAAAGGCCTGATAATTTCTAGGATACCCGAGAGACCTACCATCACAATGAAAACAGGATATTTCTACTATAATCACAAAGGCATTCAATAACTTCAAGCAGGTAAGAGGTGTGGTGTTTGGGACCCCATTTAAGTGATTTAAGTGTCTTTCTTGTACAAGACCTCTGCTGCCTCTCCATGCAAAAAGAGTAACTGAAATGTTCACCTTGTGCATTTTTATTAGAAAGGATCACAGCCGTAGGTTTCCTGTAGTTCAAGCACGGCTGCTTTTACCTCCCTGCCCAAGGCCTGTTTATATAACTTAAAGGATGCTGGAGCAGCCCAAGTCCTGGCTCAGAGACCACGTCACACGATGCAGCTGGGTCTGTCAAGAGCAAAGACCCAATGGCCTGGAGTATGGCCAGCGGGCTGAAAAAAGGCTGCCTGAGAGCAGCCTGGGGGACACACGCTCTGGGCAGCTGAGCATTCACTTGCACAGTGGGAGAGCCTCTGGGGGCAGTGGGCTTCCCTGCAGCAGAGGCAGAAGGGAGATGCTTGCCAGCATTTCAGGGTGGTGAGGCAGCCAGAGTGCTGGGAGGTGGGATCAAGTGACTCGGGTGCTGTAGTCTATGAGGACAAAGCTACTGCAAAAGGTGGAGCAGGAAGGAATAACACAAACCAAGAGATGACAATGAACTACTGTCCATAGAACCAGAAAAGCCTAACAGTGCAGATTCTAACAGGATGGGAATTAAAATCCTTTAGTGCAATTAAGGACGAGAAAAAGGAAACTGTGGCTGTAGTTACTGTACTGCTGCTTGCAGGTGAACAAGTCACAGTGTTGTATTATTACCTTCCACATCTTAAATTAATGTAACTTCTACAACTTGCTCATGCATACAATTGTAGACTTTAATTTCAGAATTATTACATTATCTAGTCCATTTTTCAGTATAGCACAGGCTGTAAAATTTTATGCTGTTGCGATCAAACACAGATGGCATAAGACATGTACCCAGCCTAGATGTGAAGCCATCAAGAGGCAAAGGTCTACCAGGGGACCGAGTGTATCCTCCCCCAGCTCCTGGGGGTTTGACTGCTTGGGCTCCAGGCTGATCTGTAGTGCAGCTGTTCACCTTTGAATCAAACCTGTAAGAAGCCTTGGTCACTGCCCCTCCCTGACTTGATGTCACACCTGGTTCCCCTTTCTTTGCAGGGCAGCTCATGATTGGTGCTCCCTGACCATATCTTCTGTTGCTTCCCTTGGGATTTTCCTCCAGCAGGTCATCACCACTGCTAAACAAAATCAAAGAAATACACCCCTTTCTCACTAGTAACTACTCATTCTTGCTGCTTTTCCCACTGAACTGAAAAGCCCCTCACCATAAAGGAAAGGATTATATGGTTTCATCAAATCATCCTTTGATTGCCTGTTGAGGTGTAAACCAAGTTCTTGAAGTTGTTTACTCTCAGACATCTCTCAAATAATTTATAAGCTTTTTCTGCATCACTAGTTTTCAACATGCTTTTAAAATATTTACACATCCTCTTTCAGTATGCTATATACAGTACATCATACAGAGATCCTACTCTGTTTCCCATTACAGAATTCCATAAGTCCTCTTTGCTCTGGCTTATCAAGATTACACGTTCAGATGCTTGTCCACTCGTGTGCCTAATCTTATTCACAGCAAACTACTTCTGAGGATATGCTTCCCCTTCCTTTTCTTACTCAGATCCCATACGAAGCCTGGAAGACAATGACTTCAGATAATCATTATGCACCTTGTTTTTGCACCACTGACAGGCTGACACCACAAGTCTTGGGTGCAGTCTTTAAAAGCTATAGTTGGGAGAGTGCCAAAGGATGTGCCCCCTTTCCTACATACATTATGAACTTGTTACACAAAGATAAATGGCTTGTGTACTATGGTGAAGAGATCTGGGAGTACTCATAAGAGTTTCTTCTTCTTCCTGCCAGAGAAGATGGAAATGGTGCTGCTGCACTAGCCCCTCATCCATGGCATAGCAGAGAAGTACTTTACCTACTGGATAGAGACAGGACTAATAGATTTATTCAACCTGTTGTCCAATATGACTTAGATTTGCACTATTAATTACAATGAAAAATAGGTTTAAATTTTTCTTCATAATGTCAGAAGCTCAGCCTATTTCCTCCGCTCATCATCCTCCCAGAATCCCTTCCACTTTATCAAAACACCCACACATTTATGCTTCAGACCAATTTATTTCTTAATATTTCTTTCAGCCTCTTTAAAATACATTTCTGGACAAATGCCAGTATCAGCTGTCTCTCTAAGGAAATTAATTTCAGTCACATTCCATCTTGTCCTTCTGCTTTTATTTCTCTGTTATGCTTTTCAGAAATACGTATTCCTTTGGGACTGTTTTGAGAGCTCAGTGCTCTCTGAGTTTAAATCTAGTTATTGTTCATCTTTTCCTGGACTCTTAGCTGCAGCTATTCCTGCAACAGCCTTTAAGAGTTAATCATAAAAGAACTGCTTCACATTGAACATTGTCCTAATGTTTGTTAGCTTCAGCCTAAAATCATATTTTATGGTAGATGAAATATTCATAATTACTGTCAAAATTATCTTGAGCCGCTGAAGTGGGAGATGGCTGGATCCACTTCTGGTATGAAAGCCAAAAAGAAGAAAGGTCTTGCCTCTTGCTCCTCTGGCTGGCTGGCAGCGTAAGATGTCTCTAATAGTGGCAAACATTTGCCCCAAAACCACTCTGGAGCTGACTGGCCAACTTCTTTTTCTCAGAAAGGGCCTCAGAAAGGGAAGGTACCTTGTTCTCTGACTTGCGGAAGCTAGCAGGCTTTATCCTCACCTTTTATGAAAGGGCAGAGCAGAGAGCAATGTGTGGCCTGCGTTAATCCCAGCCCAGCTGCTGCTCTGGGAACCTCTCATTCACAGTTCATGCTCCTTGACTTTACAGTTGTTGCCGTAACGCAGCTCATTTTCAGCCACATCAGATACTGCTGCTGCTTCATCACACTAGCGATCGAGCCAAGAAATAGAATTATTGATTTATATGTAGGATACCATTGTGAACAGGAAAACAAATGATTCAGTGTCTCTGTCAGCATTAGTCTTACTAAAATTGTTGGATAGGTTAATTTTTTACCTCCATCTTCTCAGAGACGACCAGCTTCTTTTCCAGTCCAAAAGAGAAGAGAATTCTTCCAGGAAAAAAAAATCATCAACTTCTGTTTGTAATTGGAATTTGAGGGAAAAAAGAAGAGAAAAATTAATTATACAAATAGAACAAGCTTTTCTCCTTTTTTTACTTAATGCCTCAAAGCCAGCTAGGTCTCATTTCAAAGTCAGCTACTCCTACAGTAATTTCACAGGAAGTGGATTTTAGGGGGAGAGACTATTTGTGAGGAACAGGGTAAGGACTCCTGCCTGTGTTAACAGGGATTATCCTCAAGCTTTATTTTTTTTCAAGGGAGGAAAGGAGTACTAGAAACATGTGCTGACTCTACCTTTTGATGTAGGTTATTAATTGAGTAAAATTTTGAGAAAAATCACATGAGAGAGCAAATAGACACTTAGAATAAACACAGACCTTACATAACACTAAGATAGTGAGAAATGAAGAAAAATACATCCCTACTAGCCAACAGTCCATCCTTGAGAACCAGGCCTGCAAGACGGATGAAAGGGAGGAGAGAAAGCACTCCTACACCTTATCTTGGTGAGAACTGGCGATAGCCTTGAGCACTAGGTAGAAAACACTGACTAATTGGACTTACTTTATTAACATGCTGTTAGCATATCATTAGCATACTAGAATACCCAGCCACAGGCTATAAGGACCCCTACTAACAAAAAGCCCCCTCCTCTGAGCACATGTGATGAAATTCTTATGCACCGTCACTTTAAATGGAAGTGAAGAATTAGTTAACCAATCATGTATACGAGTGATAGAGCATAATTAAAGTAGTGTTACATAATTCTGTGTTTAAAAGTAGCCCCTGTGTTTTGGGGAGCTGCACTGGCTCTGTGGGATACCACCCAGCTCCCTTTTCTGCGCAGAACTGGAATTAAAGCAAATATCTCAACCCTGTGTGTGGATCAGCTTTTTGCACACTGGGTGGTGGACCCAGCTTTGGGACAACACTTCCAGTAAGAAGAAGCAAGGGCCATAAGTGGCTGCCCTTCTAGGCAGAGCAGCTCCCCCACATAGTGCTCTCAGGGACTCACCTGTCCGTGCTGTTTTTAGCTTCGGCTATAGATAGACCTAGCCACTCAAAGGCACGTCCCTTCCCCTCAGCAGCATCCGCTCCTTTACTAAAAGCAAACCTCCTGCAAATCCTGCTCCTCAATAGGCAAGTGAGTGCTCCAGAAGATAATTCAGCTTTGACATTTACTGGCAGCAAAGAGTCCTTAAGCAGTGAGGGGATGATTAATTGCCATCTAACCCTGTCTGCCTTTAGCCTCCAGTCTCCTTCCTGCTGCCTGTGCTCTGGGCTTCAGGGAAGGGCCTGAATGGAACATGGGCAAGTGACAATTCCCATTTGACACTTCCTTTCCTTAAACCTTTTCCCCTTACCCTTTAGAAATAACTGGCTACATATATATTTGCACATAGGCTTAAACCATAAGGAAGCATGTGTATTTGCTTCTGGCTCAGTGTATGATGCATTAATATTTTAAGCCTCAACTTTGTAACAATACAGGTCTTCTGTTCAGTTTTCTTTAAGGCAGAAATAGCATCACAGTAATATTGCATATGGTTAAATTCTCAGTACAGGAATCTGTATCAAAAATTGAGACCTTCTAACTTCAACTCAGCCTGCCTTGGGTTGAGACCAAGAATGAGAAGTTTGAGCTAAAGTGCATCATTCCAAAGCTACAAGAAAGTGGAAAGTGTTTGACTAGCACACATCTTCACAATTGTATGAAAGATTGCATAGCTGATTATTTTTTTAGCTCTGACTAGACCATAAGCGTCTTGCACATTAGTGGGCACTTACACACAGTGAGTGGTAGAATTAGAAGCACTCCTCCCTGTTTTCATGAAGATTACTCACAAGAGTACCAGTTAAGAGCGACATCCAACCCAGCCTCTCCTTGGAACAGAGCAAAAGCCCCAGGAGACAGCAGGCACTGTAAAGCCCTGAAGCTCTTTTAGTAGAGGAACAAGTAGGTCCTTTGTTCTCCTCCAGACCTTTCCCTTCTCATAGATACATGTAAGGGTTTATGTCCCATCTGAACTTCAACAGTGTCTGCAATAGTGTAGTTTCAGCAGTTACAACTTCCAATGAATGAAATACTTTGAACATATCTTGTTTTAAGCACTAGTAGGGTAGTTGAACATAAAATATCTAATTTTTGATGGCCTTAGTCCACATGCAGTGTAAATAACAAGCTGTAGGCTCAGCTACCTTCATATAAACGGCACCCTTTAAAATAAAAGGGTAGGTACAAGTAGCATTGTATTTCGGTATGGAGATTCACGGGATTAGGAACGTTGAACATCATGGCTGTAGAACCACGCAATGTCTGACTGGAGGCCAAACCTTTCTCCATGGGTCAGAGGACCATAAGTCAGCCAACAGCAGTGCTGGATTTCCCTCCTTCCTCCCTTTCTCCTGAAGTAAGCATGCCAAAGGGCTTCTGTGTGAATCTGGTGTGTTGTAGTGGAGCAAGGTCACCCAGCCTCAGGTCTGCTGGGTGGGTGAGCCATATTAAAAAGACTTGAAAATGTGTCCTTTGAACAGTGCAGTCCTCCCCATTTCTCTGAAGTCTAAAAGCACTTCACATTCGGGTTTTGTGCTAACCAAGGGCAGAGAAGAGCACATGGAAACTGTCTTTTCCATGACTTCTGAAGCATGGTTGTGGGCCTGCCTTCTTCAGAGACAGGCTTCCTTTTTCAACCAGAGTTTCTCTCCCCTCTTGATACTTGCTCCTCTTTTGCTGACTCCCTTCCTCCCCACTTTGCCAGCAAGTCTGTTCTGCTGGTCCTTCCACAGGAATTGTGGTCCCTCCTGTCAACCTGCCACAAGGTCCAGCATGACTGAAACTCAGCAGCTGGGGAGGAGGTGAGAAGGCAGCTTTCCTCAGTGGGCCCTGCTGCCCACTGACACAACCTTCTCATAGGTATACAACATGAAATATTCCCACGTTGAAGCATAGGCAAGTTAAAAATAATTCTGTCACGGGGATACTCCTACTGGCATTCTCCATTATTGTAGCTGTGTAGCACAAGATTAAAATATATCAAGACCCATACAACAGCCAGAATCTTGCAGACACCTTTCCCCTCATTTGCCATAGAGGAGGGGAGGAAAGCTACACCCTGGTGTAATCAGTCTATACAGGTACAATAAATCATGTAGTACAGAGACAGCTGCTGGCCTAAGTAAGCTATTCTGAAGTGGCTTACAAATGAGATTTGTCAGGGTTTGGGGTCAGCTCTTGCCTTAGCTCCAAAGGATTTTAGATGAGTTATCTCTCTGAAAGAAACATAAAGCTTTCCTTTCAAATACACATTCAAGAACCTACTTTTTGCATATTTCACAAGAGCTGTCTGTGTATTTGAGGTTCTGAGCTTTTCAACATATGACTCCCCTGATTGAGTCATAATTTATAAAAATCCATTTCAGTCCTGGACAAGGAAGGGAAGGGGACCTTGGGAATGAAGGGCTGCAACCCTGAGAGCTAGAAGTATTTGCCTAATGGTTTGCAGCTGATTGCTTATCTTAAACATTAGATTTCCATCAGTAAATTAATAGAAAATAATTTAAGACATTAGAACAAGGTGTTAAATATAGCACTGATGGTCTCCTCTTTCATAACCAACCTTCCCTCCAAAATGATGGTCTACCGTCCAAGAATTTAGCCTAGTGCTGCTCTTCAGTGCAAGTTCAGGATTTACCAGCCCATCCTCCCATTTCCCTGGTGAGAGAGCTCCACATTGTGGGAGGAACGTGCACAGTGATCAACAAAAATAAGGGATGCTGAAAAGAGAAAGCATTGCACAAAATTTACCCTACTATTTCACTAATCCCTGTTTCATGAGGGGAGTGTCAGACAAAAACTCTAATCTCTCTTTCAAAGGGGATTGACTTATGATAATGACATTATTTTACTCTGCCCTTCCCAAGCATGTAAATGCTATTAAGAGAAAGACATAGCACAGAAATGGGGAAAGGCAAAGTGGTCAACCACACATTTAAATGCATACCCAGCTAAACTGAAGCTAAGTTTCGATGTCTTGAAATAATAGGCACAGATCAGCATCCAGAAACAACTAAATCTGAAGCTGGTAAATGTTTTTATCTTGCTGAAGTGATGATTTATTTTAAAAGTGCATATACTATAATTTTTTATGCTGTCATTTCATACCACTTTAGTTATTCAATCCATTTTAGACATTAAAATCTAAACTGGCTTATTCTAAGGCACATGCTTAACTCCCTTATTTTTAAGAAAAGGTAATAAAGGAGGCACTGTCTATTAGTTAAGTGAAATACAGGACATGAGAATCAGAGTACCATGACCTTAAAAATTAAGGTTCTTAGTACCATGAAATTTTGTTTGCATGCAGTGATTAGGTGACGTTCTGTTGTGACAATTTCGCATTTGGAAACAACTTTAATTAAAAAAACCCCAAACCTAATTTCTTCCACCCCGTTAGTGACAGTGGCCAGCCTATTCCCTGACACCTTTGCTCTTGAAGTCAAATCCTTCCACCCCTGGGTGGCGCAGTTTTTAGTCAGAATCACCCCTTCTCATTGCCATTGCTGATCTACACATTTTCTCTCTGGTTTTGAGTTTCACTTCTTTTGCAGTTGCCAATGTAATAATCTCTTTTCCTGCTCACAATCTCTTCCTTCCCTTACTATTGACAAGCCAGCCATCATCTTTTTAACTGCCCTTTGATCTCTATCTTTATACTCCATGAAAACTTAGCAAATGATAAGCCTCTCCTCCTTCTCACTCCGACACTGCAGCTTGGGCCCATCTCCTCATCACCTCATAGTGTGCTTAGGTGCTGCAAAACAGATACTGAGGCAGCATGTTACAAATAAGATGAACCTTTAACAGGAGAAAAGGCTTGTGTGAAGAAGGTTTGCCTTAGTCAGACTGCTTAAACCAGAAATTCTACAAAATATTATGTTTTCTTCCCAAACCCTTAAAGGCTGACACCTTTAAAACTATCCACAAATCAGTTGACTTTAACAGCTATTTAATTTAGTCTAATACTATAGACTAGCAATCTGCACAGGGAAAGAGACCGCATCCTTCTTCACAAGAAAAGAATGGGGGCCCCAGNGGGGGGGTATGGATGAACCCATGTGCCAGGTTGTTCTTGAGCTACTTGGCTAGTTCAGAGAGCAACAAAGCATAGATGTGCCCACAGGGCACCTCATTCCCTGTCATTGTGTCAATGGGACAGCTGTATGGGCAATGGGGTGGTAGAGTTTCTACCAGCACAGTGGCCTTTCTCACCCCTTCTTTCTATCTGCATCCTGCCTCTGGGATGAGGAGTGAGATTGCATGACACCTACCTCTGTGGGCTCCTCCTCTCGGGGTAGTAAAGGACGATGTGGCAGGGGTCCTCCAAGGGTCCAAGTACACTCCCCTCTGATGCACCAGTTGCTGCTGCTGAGCAGCTGGTACCTGTTGAGTGGGTCCTTGAGTAGGCAGTAAAGATTAGCTGCATCTGACTTGTAAATTCCTGTACCCTTGTTTTGCACCAAGAGGTGCCAGTCCATGACAATACCAGTAAGAAAGTAACTCAGACTCTGTAAAGTGTCACATAAAATCCTATTTATTAAATCTAAGTCTATAAAGAAAGAGAGAATAGTATCGATAATCTTATGTATCTTTAGATGCTGGAAAGCCCAGGTCACACAGCATCGAACAGACCTCTGATCCACACACAGCACACGAGGCAGACCCCATCTGTGGAATAGGTTACATCATTTTGATCATTCAAGCTACTATGGAATTTTCTTACAAGAAAAAAAACTCTATTCATCATTTCTACTGTTAAACAGAAAGGATGCTCACATGAGAACTGTTAGATAAAGGCAAGGATGTACAGGTAGTGTAATCACCAGTACCAAGAGGGACCTGTTACAATGATCTGCCTGAGGTTGTCCTGCAGTCAAGAGGTATGTGCAGCACGGCACAAGCCTGAAGGCCAACCTGCATGTGCAGCAAAGCACAGCAAAGCACAGAACTGGGCCTGTTCAAGTTGACATGAGCCGGCAACGTGCGCTTGCAGCCCAGAAAGCCAACCATATCCTGGGCTGCCTCCAAAGAATTGTGACCAGCGGGTCGAGGGAGGTGATTCTCCCCCTCTACTCTGCTCTCATGAGACTTGACCTGGAGTATTGTGTCCAGTTCTGGAGTCCCCAACACAAGAAGGACATGGAGCTGTTGAAGTGAGTCCAGAGGAGGGCCACAAAGATGATCAGAGGGCTGGAGCACCTCTCCTATGGGTGAGACAGTCTGAGAGAGTTGGGGTTGTTTAGCCTGGAGAAGAAAAGGCTCTGGGGAGACCTTATAGCATCCTTCTAGTACTTGAAGGGGCCTACAGGAAAAACTGAGAGGGACTTTTTGCAAGGGCATGGAGTGATAGGACAAGGGGCAATGGTTTCAAACTGAAAGAGGGTAGATTTAGATTGGATATTAGGAAGAAATTCTTCCCTGTGAAGATGGTGAGACACTGGCACAGGTTGCCCAGAGAAGCTGTGGCTGCCCCCTCCCTGTCAGTGTTCAAGGCCAGGTTGGATGGGGCTTTGAGCAACCCGGTCTGGTGGGAGGGGTCCCTGCCCATGGCAGAGGGGTTGGAACTGGATGGGCTTTAAGGTCCCTTCCAACCCAAACCATTCTATGATTCTATGATATAGCTCTCACCGAGGCATGACCTTCAGTGGAGGTCCTGCATCAATGGGCAGAGAGTGGGGGTGGGGGTCCCAGCTGAGGCTGGTCAGGGCAAGTCACACCTACAGGGGCCCTCATGGCCCTGGCAGCAATACAGTCCAGCTGTCCCACATGATACTCTGTTGTTGAAGAAAATGACAGTCCTCTCTGGACCCCTAAGTCATCTGACATCTTTCAACTGCTCCAAGAAGCTGAGGACCTTTGCCTCATAGTAGCCTCCTTCCTAAAGCAAGTTCATGCTGTTGACTTCTACCCATGTTGCACATGTACAGTGATTCTCAGCTTTTTTAACCAATATTGCACTATCAGCATACACTTTCATTAAAATTGCTTGGGAAACCTGAATTTTGGCATTTCTTGTCTACTCTGAAACCATCATTTTAAACATACTTTGTGTTTTACCCACATGGGCCATTTAAACTTGCCAGACTGTATATAAAATACACATGCTACAGTCAAATTGCTGGCTCAGTTTGCAAGTATTTGTTACATTGAAGAAAAATAGTTTCACAGCAGGGGCTTTGTTAATTTAATTTTAGCATATAGGTAGGGAGTCAAAGTTAATCATTACTGTTGCATCGAAGTGCAAAAAACTGTCTTGATTTCCCATTTCTCCTACACTTCACCTCAGTGTCAGAGACCTATTGCAGTAATATTTAATCATCTGACTAAAAAGGAGATAGAAAGCACTGAGGTTCACCCCTTCAAAAACATTAGTCATTGGAACATAGGTAAACAACCAGAAAACACCTAGTCGAGTAGAACAGGAAAAGAGTTTGAAGTTTTAAAAAAACTCCAAGAACAAAAACCCACTAAAAAACAGCAGAGAGGGGACTCCAGAAAAGGAGAGGGATTTGGTCAACACTCAAGTAACAACTGAAAACCAGCAGCCAAATGTCCGTTTTCCAAGCTTTTAGGTTTTGCATGAATGATGCAGGTTCTCATGTGATAACAGGAGATAGACCTAATGCTCCCTCTGACGGAGGGAGCTCTTCTGAGCACCACCCTAAAGGACATTGGGATCATACCAACAACAATGCACTGAAATATTTACACCTAAGTCACTGCTAGTCAGGGCTGACAGGCTGGACAACTGCCTGAAAGGGCCAGAGAAGGATGGATGGATGGATGGATGGATGGATGGATGGATGGATGCTATCAGCAAATTTCCTTAAGGTGAGCATCTGTCGCTAGCTCTTCCCCTGGGAGCCAGCCAGGTACTAGCATGACTTGGCCCTTACAGAGATATTTCCTGTGACAAAGGAGAAATCCCTGTCATATATGCACACAGTGCCATTTGGGCATTCAAGTGTTGTCATGCTATTTTGGGATGCAGAGAAGTGCCACTTCCTCCTCGGCAGTGTGGGAGAAGATGCACCGAGCCAGCAGTCCTCAGATTGCTTTTCTACATCCCCCTCACCATAAGTATGTTCTGGATTTTGAGTGCTCTTCCCACATAAGAGTTGCTTTTGGTTTGGATGGGTGCAGGGGGAGTGCTGGCTGGAGAGCAGCAGAGGACATGACAAGGAGGAGGGCAAAGGGAGCAGAAGGAGCTCTGTGAAGAAGCTTCTAACAGCAGGCTGAGAAAGGAAGCAGAAGGAGTCTGTGGCTGCTGTAAGCCACAGAGACAGACCAGTGTCCTTCAGCAGGGACACCAGGATCAGAGACAACAGGAGAAGGCAGCTTTGCCCAACAGCTCTCAAAATCCACAGATTGCCTCAGCCATGTTTCTTGGTGCTGCCTGTCTCCTCACCCAGAGGGAACTTTTTAAGTACTTCTTCATCTCCTGGCTCTGTTCCCAGGCCATCTTCTTGCTTTTCTCCCTCCCCCACTCACCTCTCAGCAGCTCGCCAGGGACAGGCCACCTTTCCTCACTAGAAGATGTATTCCCCAGATCCCTAATGCACCAACCATTCTCAGTTTGAGAATAGCCATGCTAAAATGCCATATTCTCTCCAAAGATCATAAACAGTAGCCCACAGCCCAGGGTCCAAATTAATTAAGGTATGTGGCTTTGCTGAATAAAATTGTTGTCAGGCAGTGAAAGAGCCAGGCAAGAAAAGGAAAGAACAAACAAACAAAAAAGTTAAATTGTTGACTTATATTAATTATTAACTCAAGGCCTCATGAGAAAACCACTAATGTGAAAGTTATAAAACTGAGGAAAAAAACCCAGAAAGTAGTTAGAAAACAGCAACTCAGCAAGGCAGAGGATCAGCGTGCTCCAAGGAGCCACAAAGGCTGGTGTTTTCTCATGTGACTGACAACTGTGTGGCCAAGGAGAACATGCCCCCCTGCACCAGGGTGCTGAGTCTTGCATGCTAGGCACATTAGACCCAGCTATCTTCTGTGGGCTTTCACCAGCAAATAATTGCTGTGTACTCAAAAACCTGTAAAATCCTGCTTGCAATCCTCTCTGCATGGAAAATGATGCCCAATTAGTGAACCAGTGGAAAAGAAGGCTCACAGCCCAGACACTCAGGTGGCATTTAGGTGTGCCACTTACCGCTCAGCATCCTCTTCTTAGTAGATCCATGTGCTTAATCTCAAATACTGAGAAGAGCTCAGTACTGAATCTCAGAGGCTAGCTTTCATTTCACAGTTCAGATGAGCAAGTGTTTGCATGCATTTGCTTTAAGGACTGCCACAAATAGCAGGATGTTTTCTTACTTGATAGAAAAAAAATATTTCCATCCACTTTGTCTCAGCGTCTCAGCACAGTGGTCATTTCCTCAGGCTACTGTGTGGCTGTAGCCTATCTATCTTCTAGCAGCAAGGCAAGCCATGGCTACTACTGGTTTTCTGATTGTTTAAATCATTTGACAAGAGTTTGTGTTTTACCATATAGGTGCCCAGGCTCTACAGGGATGAGCACTTTTACATCCCACTGTATTGTCAGCAACCACTTGGCCACGCTCTCCTTGCAAAGGCAGAAGGAAGAATGGGCTAATGTTTGGCAGCCTTCCACGACTTGTGCAGAATAGCTTATATGCACAGTGCTCCTCAGCCATTCCCACAGCAGGAAGAATTTGCTTGGGTATAGGAACCTGCAGAAAGAACCAGCCTCTACCCAAAATGTGTCTTCCTCCTAAGCCAGGCAGTTGTCCTGGCTGCAGTGCAGTGTGAGGAAAGTATACTTCTGGTTCCTGAGCTAAGATCTCCATTTTCCTACTTGATACTGCAGCTGGCATATTTCATTCTCTCTACACACCTGACTAATGCCCATCTCAAAATCCAGCTCACTTTTTGAGGAGAGTGAACTCTGACAATGGTAGTTGAAAGCCTTCCCTGCTCTAACCTGGCAGGGGTTGCTGCACCTATCATCGTCCCTGAGCTCAGAGTGGGGCAGAAAAGTTAAAACTGAAAAAAAAAAAAAACCCCACCAAAAAACAAACACGAACAACAAAACAAACAGACAAACTAATGATTTATTTCAGGCCCAAAAGAGGGAAGTCTCCCAATTATTAATTTTGAGGGTTGGCAAACTGAAGTCAGCCTAACAGAGTCCAAAAGAAACATTAAGGTAGGGAATGATTGTGTTTCAGCTACTGGCTAAATCACAGAGAGGAAGGAGCTTCAGACATTCCTGCTGTTCTCTTGCTGAAGTTGCAATTATCTTATCTGCCTTTCACAATGCCATTATGCAGTCAGTCTCATTTGAAGGAAAGAAGTCCTGAGACAAAAGATCTAAAAATACTCTTGTTCACAGGTTCCTTTTTAAAAGTGTTGTTTTGTTCTGTTTCTTTTTAAGTCACATTTATTTGACAAAGGAACCTCATCGTTTCATTGAGTTAGATTAATGATTAGATCATTAGACCTGAGACACAATTATTTGTTACAGTCGTCCATGACCCTCAACCACAAAGTCTCAGTTCAGCAGTGGCTATCACTAAAATCAGCATTAAAATACTTTTTATCATTAAATCTAGAGAGAGTATGATGTACATTGAAGACCTCTGCAGTTTGTACACTGGAAGACTTGCCCTGAAGGTTGACTACTACCTACAGTATTTGCTGGACATCTCATATAGCCAGTAAATGTTTGTAAGCACTTCAAAGTTAAAGACAGCTAAGCACAGGGATTACTGTTCTCAGATCTCTTTCTGGCAGTTTAGCAACCCCCAATACTTTTGTGGATAAGTCAATTGTTGTTAGGATACCTGTAACCACTATCTTCATATATACAGGATAAAGATAACACTGTGCCAACTAGCAGTAGAACTATGAGGGGGACTGACCCCTTTGGAGTAAGTATTTGAGGAGCAAACACTATCAATCTTCAAGATACATGTATGCCAATTACATAAGTGGAGTAGCTGAAATAAGAAGCAGCTCAGTAATTCAGTCTAATAATTGCCCCACATCCCTGGTACCTCATCTGCTAAGGACCAGAAACAAGACTTCCAGTGTTGCCTAACTTAGCATTCCTGTCAGCTGCTTTCAATGAACCTGGAGCAAATTTAACCCAAGCATTTTAGCCATCACTGAAACCCTTTTTATGTTAGGATCCATGACATAAAACAGGGTATTAATATTGATCTATCATATAATGGGCATCTTGACTACTAAGAAAAATGACTTTTAAGTGTAGACATTGCCAGGATTTATATAAGATGAATTAATTTCCCTAGCAGGTGACGATGCCTTTCTGACATTGCCTAAGATCTTCATGTTACACTTCATATATATTAAGTATAGTCTTGTCTTATTAAAAGGTTAGGATCAGCATATGTGACGATCGTGTGATAACACTGAACATCTGCCAAACACAGCAAGACTAACCTCATGCCAACTGGTTTCCTTCCAGCTTAGATAAGTAACTACCACAGCTGCCTTTCATTACAACTCTCAAACCAGCTCTATTTTAAATACTAAACTCAGTTTTAAATGCTAAATATTACATATCAAAGTAGCTGGCTCTGCAGTTGCTCTGATTAGAGCAAAGGAACTTCATGGAAAGCCTCCTTTTCGATGAACTGCATTGTAGACTTTTCCTAAAAATGGTTTGCATCAACCCATCATCCTTGCATCAGCCCATCACTATTCCTCCTGCTAGGACCCCGTTTAAGCCTATTTGCTGGGAACCCCAGGTTCTCAGTACTCTTCTCCCAGAGCAGGCAGGCTGCCCCTCAGGGGCAACACTGAGTGAAGTTGAAGATGTAGCTTTGCTGTTGAGAAGGCACATATTTAATAGATAAAATATATTACTAGGATGGTGGTATATTGTAAACACCTAGAATTGAATGACTGGGTCCCAGAGGCTTACAGTTTGCAAATGCATAGTCAGTTGAAAGTGAAGCTTCAAGAGGAAAGTAGTTGAACACGAGCCATTCTCATTATGAAATTTGTACCCTATTGTTTAGTTTGATGACAAAAAAATCTGGTTCAGACACATTGCAATGCATTTATAGTCTTCCAACAATATTGCCTTGAAACTCCATTCAAAAGCACTCATAAAAATAAACTTTACAATGAAACTCAGGCTTTGGAGTACAGGATGCACTCAGCCTTACAAAGATTGATTTGAGCAGGCAGCTGGCTGCTATATTCCCTGGTGTGTCTGCTAGAAAACGATGATTTTCTGAGGAACAATGTAGTAGAAAAGGCATATATATATTGTTGGAACTACACAGCAAATCTTATGAAAGAGTTTACTTGATTAGGAGGAGGAGTGCCTCCAATGTTCTTCACTTGAGAGAATTTGAATTGTTCAAGTCTCCAAGGTATACCCTAAATCTTTGTCTCTGCTCACTGGTCAGCAGCTGACCAGTTTAACAGGAAGAGACTATCACCATAGGTCATTCAATGATACTACATGCTAGTTTGGTATGCAATTTATGAATTTGCCAAGGTTTAAGGCTGGGACAGCAATTAAATTAACAACAAATGCTCTCTATTAACCCCTCTCCCTTCCCAGAAAGGGAAAGGAAAGAGAATAAGGGAGAGAGACTTACGGGTTCGAAACTAAACTACACAGCTTCAATGAAACAGCAATGATTAAAAAGGAAATAATGAAATATACACAAGTATATACAAAACCATTATCATGCTCCCTCCCCCCAATAACACGCCACCCCTGAGGCTGCAGGGTGGCCCTGAGAGTCCCAGACTGGTCTCCTGGAGTCAGCAGCAGACAGGAACTGGATTCAGGAACACATGGATTCAGGTTGGGATTGAAGACAGAAGAACAGACAGAGTCCTCCCAGGACACCAGCCATGAAAGAAGAGAACTTGACCCTTATGATCCCTCAGCTTTATACCGAGTGTGATATGTGTGGGATGGGATACTTCATTTGATCAATTTTGGCCACCTGTCCAGTCCGCTCCTCCCTGTAGGAGGGTCGCAGGTGTGACCACTTTCCCCCTCTTTGTTTCCAGAGCATAAGAAGTTTAGCACACCATTCTCCAGCCATAACTATAAACATCGAGTGTTACCAGTTCTAGAAGCAGACACTGGCTGAAAAACGTGCCGTTAATTTCAGCAAGTGCAGTTACTTAGAAGAGACTTAACTGAAAAGTAAAATTACTAAAAAGAAAATTGGTTCTGTCCTGGCTCAAACAAGGACAGAAGTGATGTAGATCACCATGACAAAGCTTATAATAACATACCAACAACGTCTATAAATCTGAAACATGGTCCAGAACTCCCTTTAGCTCAGCAGAAGATTAATGTGGCTAATTAAGAGTTAAAATGTGGGAAAGACAGACAAATTCTTTGCATGCAAGATTATGATAGAGTCTGCTTTTTTTTTTTTAAGATGATTGTAATGACCATACCCTCATTGGAAGACTTGTTCTAAAGGTTTATGCTAAAATACTAGCATAGGCTAGGCATCCACCACCCTTCTGATGTATGAATACAAAGAGCTGGATATACATATACTGTATTCATCACGTTAAGGTGGTATATTCAACTTCTGGAAATCAGCATAGAAGAGTACGTCCTGGTCAGAGTTTGCAACTAGTGTAGGTGGACTACATCATCTGCTACAAAATTAACTGGAAAATCTGTGCTTTTTCCTGTGTTCCCTAGTCACCGGGGATCTAGAAGTGATTTCTGCGCAGAAAATGTGGGCAATCACAATGTTAAATAATGTGGGTTCTCCGCACCCTGATCGTGAACTAACTGTGTAGCTTCTGCCTGCTGCATGAAGGACAGATTCTCTCTGGAGATCAGTTTTCCTCCCAGGAGAGCTGAAATGGCATGATCTGCCTGCAGTACAGCTGCCATGCTTTCTGTGTCAATAGCTTAACATCAGTCTTGCACCGTGCCTTCAGGAAGGATGCTGAAGTTCTCCAAAACTTCAGAATTGTATGTGACCACTGTCATTTAGCAGAGAATTTGTTTCCCATGGGCAAAAGTGACAGCAAGCCTCTCTTACTCATTCAGACCAGACTTTAAAAACTGCACACCGATAACAAACTCCATTGCATGAACCCTGGACCCTGTAACAAAGGTAACCTAACCTGCCTTCCCTTTTCCACTTGGGACTGCACTGGATTGTGTTGATTTGCAGCCTGTTTTTCTGCCCTGAAAGAGAGATTCTGTATCTCACGGGCTGCTTTTCCTCTTGTAATGCATAGGACAGAGAGACCACAGAGGCTTGTGCAGCCTCCTGTATTGCAGATAGGATATAAGGCAGAATTTTGTTGCAGTTTCAGTCATTGCATTTCAGACATCAAGGCTTAGCCTGTTTGGGTTTGGTTTGTTTTGGGTTTTTTTTAGTTCTAGCTCCAGAGGATGTTTTCAGGAGTCTCGTAGCGATTTCATTTCACAAAGACCACTATGGACTTTAAAAGCCCAAGCCTGGGCCCACTCACTGAACACTGCCTTCTCTGGTCCAGTTCAACAAAGTCCTTATTAATAGAGCAGAGAGCAAAAAACCTGACAGGACCCACCAGTGCAGTGCAGTACCTTTCAGCAGGTTTCCATACACAGGTATGGATGCCCATAGCAAATCAAGAGCTGGATTACTACCAAGATTCAAGTCACTTCCTTGCCAGAGGAGGACCCAATCACACCAGCGATGGCCCACTTATACCAAATCCACTTCTACACTCCAGGCAACTACTCAAGTCTCCTCAGAAAGGATTATTAGGCCATCATCAGGCCCAGGTTCAGCGGACCATTACACATGTCTTCATGTAACTGCCCTTACTGTGGTCTTTAGTTCTCAAGAGCCAGAAAAAAGTATCAAGTATTGACACTGTCTTCTTGCTGTTTTCTTTGCAGTCTCAGCTCCTACTGCTTCAATTGGTTTGTTTTTGGATCTCTATAGTGCTTCTGCCAAGCAGAATTATTGCTGTTGCCTCAGGGTCTGATACAGCTGTTGGTAAATGTCCACCTTGCTCTCCCAGATATTTTATAAGGAGCTTCAGATCATCTTCTGGGCACAGCTACTGTGTTCTCATTCTGTGTCAGATACAGACTGATCTGATTTCCTTCCAGCCTAGCTAAAACACTCCAGCAACTGCTTTAATGAAAAAAAAAATGTTTATTTTATGTACATAAAACAAAAATATCAGAGGATCCAAGCCACTACAGAGGAAACAATACACTCCTTTAGATCAGACACAAGCATTTTTCTTCCCCTTCAGATCAGGGAAAAACCCATTGTAACCAGAAGAGGTCCAACATCCCTGCAAAAAAAAAAGGTGGAACCTCTACCAACCTTGTTCACTCACTTCCGAGCAACCTACCTCAATCCCTCATCCCTTCCTCTGGGTCAGAGCCCAATATAAGTCTATTAAATACAGCTCATACCTCTTGACTGATCCTGAACACCCATACTCTACCAGAGAAGTTAGCTACTTCTATAAAGCAATCTGTACACTTTCTATACCAGCTCTCACATATTGCTTTGATTAAGCAGTAAGTGCCCAACAAGTGTGGAACTAGAAGTACTATGAGTCTTAGATTGGGAGTTGGATAAGACTGATGGAGAAGACCAGAGTTTGTTGGAGCAAATGACGCATAAATCTGAGGTTCCTCCTATGCAATTTGTGTGTTCATGAGACATCAGCCTGCTGTGACATCAGGAAGACTGCATCATTGCAATGTACAAGCCAAGCTAACCCCAAGCATCTTGTTTTGCAATACTACAAATGAAATGACACAACTTTGGCAGAAGGAATGATGCTATCACAACAAAACTCAGCCTCAGAAGACTGGATGGACCTTAGGAATTTCTATAGTGTATACATGTAATGGTTTAAGGAAGATCATCTAATTTCCATTCAAATAATGATAACAGCTGTTATCTTTGTAACCTTTACGTTTTCATCCAAAATGTTTGTAAGCTAGATAATGCAGATTTTTTTTGCATCGAGTGATCTTATAAGATAGTAGTGAAGTCAAGCTCTGTTTTTTAAGATATTTGCAAATTTAATATATTTCAGTTCTGTGCTTCTTATTTTAGTCTATGACTAACCCTTAAGAACACTACAACTATTATATGGCCAATCTAATGGTAATTAACTGAGTAAGGCTGATCAAGTCTATTTAGAATTACCTATCCAAATTTGTACTTTAGAAAGGCATATGTAAGCTTTACAATTAGAAGATTAAAATGACATGGCTAGGGAGGAATACACTGTTTTCTTGGGATCTCTGGTACCTGTTTTTGTCTTGGTTCAACCACACCAGAGGGAGATTTTGAGTATAAAAATTGGTCAGATTTGAGCTTTGTTTAGAAACTTGCCTGATAATTAGATGCAAAGGCTGTTAAATATATATCATTTTTCCACTGTGCAAGCATAAACTATTTCCTGTAATAAATTTCACTGTACATGTTACTAGGCTGTATATAGATCATAAATGGATATTTATAATTAGCCGTATTTGCCTTCACCTCTATCTTTGTTTCCAAGGGTTGCTATGGATAACGTTCTTCCACCTCCTGTGTTCTCATTTTGCAGGTCTTGTGAGTCTCACAAGGATGAACCACTCTTCCATAGCATTAAATATTTATACAATGACCTGATGAAGCAACCTAGGTGAAAATACGGGCAATACTGCAGCAAGTATTACATCTTCTTGCTGTTAAACCTAAACAAAAGCATATTGCAGCCTTCCTGTGCCTTCCTAGGACAGCTGCCTCAAGCAGTGTAGGAACTGAGAAATATGCTAACGAGAGCAGCATTTTCAGGATCTTGCCTCTTCTCTAAACTCTTTTCCTGGGAATGCTAAAATTTACTTTAAGAAGTATGCCTGGTCATGACAAATGACAAAAATGTCCACTCATTTACACCAAGCCAAGATACCATATTCCATTTCCTTTGGTGGATATTGCCACAGTAACCCGTTTATGGATTGATTTATATCAACGCCAGTCTGCGAATGATAAGAACTGAAATACAAAATATTTCTGCCTAGTAATGAAGGTTGCTTTCAGCTCAGCACTTCGTGCTTTGAGAGACTAAGTTCAAACTTCACCATTTTCAATGCCCGTGATGGTCCCAGGGTTTTTGCTACCAGAGGGACCTTCAGGCCTTCTCTGCAATGGTGGAATGAACTCTGTCCTGCCCTCCTAGAACCTGAAAGTTGCTGAATGATAGCTGAGGGAGGCTGGGAGACCTGTGATCTGGAGACGCTGCTGCTAAGAGTGAACTTTTTCCTGGAAATAAATACAGATTCTGGGATTTACTGCTGGATGAAACCAGAGTGACTGTGGATCTCACAGTTTTCAGGCAAACTGCACGACCCCTGGCAGTGGCCAAGCTTTCCCAGTCTGTAGCCATACACTCAGCAGCTGATCCTGGCACATTTACCCAGCTGGTGGCCAGTGGCAGGTGGATCAAGCTGCAGCTCCCGATCATGGGTAAGGGCTGCAACGGTGGCCTGAAGCCCCCATCTGGCCTTCGGCTCGCTCCTGCCCTGCTCCTGCAACGCGCTGGGCTCTTGGCCAGACTGGGGAGCCCATACAAATTTTTAAAACCCCAAGGGAAAGCAAGAGCCCTGGCCAGCAGCGCTGCTCACACACCAGAACCCCTGGCCTGGTGGGGCTCGCTCTGTCCTCCTGCAAACCACGTCCTTCTGCACACCCTTCCACAGCCCTGCACATCTGCTCACAGCCCTCTGTCCTCCCGCATCCCCTGTCCTGCTCACACCCCTCTGCCCTCCCGCATCCCCCTGTCCTGCTCACACCCCTCTG